>OV121093.1:43733450-44207412 GCA_921293015.1 Phorcus lineatus
CGCATGATTGGGACTGCGAGAAATATACTTAATGCAATGCTTCTCAAGGTGAAGACCTTAACTCACGAGGTGCTATCTACACTGATGGCTGAGGTGACGGCCATCATAAATGCACGGCCAATAACTGTGATATCAACTGACCCTGAATTGCCAACACTATTTTCACCTGCTATGATCTTGACTCAAAAGAATGTTCACGTATCAAACTTCAATGCTAACTTCGACAGCAAAGACATGTACAAAGTCCAGTGGAGACAAGTCCAAACTCTTGCCGAGGAGTTCTGGCGACGATGGAAGTCAGAATATCTTCACACCCTGCAGAGAAGGCCTAAGTGGCAAGTTTCAAAACCAAACTTGCAAGAAGGCGATGTTGTTCTCATGAAAGATACTCAAAGTGCGAGAAATGAGTGGCCCATGGGACGCGTTGACTCTGTGTATCCCGAACCCGACGGACTAGTTAGGAAAGTGGCAGTCCGTGTATGCAAGGACAGCAAATGTGTGACTTACATCCGTCCAGTGACTGAACTAGTCCGTTTGCTGTGACTCAAATACAAGCAACCTGTCTTACTCTAGTCTTAATGATTATTCTCAGGACAATCCATAATTGCAACTTCCTCTTTTAGTATTATTAAGGAACTTCTTATTATGTCTATTATGCTTTTATTTCAGTTTCAATTGTGATTTTTGCCAAAATCAGAAGGGGAGTGTTGTGGCCCATGAGGACTCTTAATACGTGCACCACAAACTTTGTCTAATTACTTATCGACACTTGGTTATTTTACGGGCGCATCCCTCCATTTTATGTTAGATGTTACTCATAGCGCAAATGATGTGAGCGCTTCTTACCGGGGAACCAGTTTCACTGTTCAGTTAGAGTTATCTACCTTTTTTGTTTGTCGTTTCCGGTGTTCAAAACGCACATGGCGAATCAAATAACTAATACAGAAACAATACTTACGCTGTTGCAACTTTGTGCCTGTAAGCACACACTTCTTTTACCCTCCACTTGTGTAATTACTTATTTCTGAGGTTGTCTGATGATAAAACATTTGAATTACGAACAGTGCTTGTGTCATCATAATGTTGTTCAAGACATATCTCCCAAATACACATGCCAGCTTCACCAACCTCAGAACACGGGTCAACCTTAATGCAAATATGTACCTGATGTAAGTAAGGCCTATGTATATGATGGAACCTTGATCTTATGCAATATTTTAAGCTCTTTTGATCACTGTTCGAAGTTGGGGTATATTAGTGAGTTATGCACTTATTGTCTTTATTAGATAAAAAACCCAACTTTGATTTGAATACTTAAAACATATAAAGAATGAGCCTTTAAAAATTACCCAGGCTTTCATTCACCAATGAAAGATAAAATGTACACTATATTAAACAAATCTATATATCATTTATAATGGTCTTCAAAACGTTTTTGATGTGCATCTGATGTTCTAAGGTATAGCCTATTAAAATAATTCTGATGACACTAAATCTAAGACAACCATTATCAGACATCGTATTAAAGGTTCGTAGGTATATTTGTGGGAGGTCATGAAAAAAATACACTTCAATGGGAAGGGCCATGAAGAATTTTCTGTCGAGTTGGTGAGGTATTTTTTATAAACAAACCCAAGAGGAAAACCCCCCAGCCAGCCCATCACCCGTATTAACGACCAGTCTCGCAGGCATTAAATACCACACCTACCTCAATTCTTACAAAAATAAATACTCGTTAGATAGGATAGAACAAATTTGATTCACGCCATATCTGTTCTAAAAGAGCAAATAAAGGCCAGCACTTATTATTGGATTGTGATCTTGCACGACCATTGTAGACAAAACTAAATGTTTAGGTTGGCTTAGAGAAAAAGCACAATTAAATACGATTTTGATACAGAAAATGTACTTATATGTTTTCCTGTCGAAAACAATGATCGATTTATTTTGATAATTCAGAAATTTATAAAATAACATTGAAATAAGCAGAAGCGGCCACCAACTTGCAAAACAGAAGTATTCGAGGTCTATGATTCTTATGGTGCCACAAAGTCGTTTGGCATAATCTATAAATTCTTGTCGTCCGTAATCTTTTCACATTTACGACTTGTCCAGAACAGTTGCAGCCCCATAATCTGAAATTGTTTTGGGATGTACCTTGATATTCTATGATATGAATTACGATATATGTGACATACGGTCGATTATTTATTAGGTTTATACATATACTTCTCGTTTAATGGTGAATATTTTTTGTCGGTAATGTACTCATTTGCAAAAGGTCTCAACGAATAAATATCTTGAAATTATTAGCAGTATAATCGCCAGACATCTTACCCAAGACACTACATCATCAGTAAACTGCTTTTCGACATACAAGTTGATCTTAATCATAAATGTGGAAACAGACTGGCTGATCAAACAGGCTGACAGCCTCACCTTTTATTCTCTCTTTGAAGTGAAAACTTTTCCTTGCATCGTTCTTAATTTCAAAATTGAGCTAAATAAAGTGTAATTGCATAAAACAAAGAATCATGTGATGATTATACTTCAGTCACAGAAACCTGTCCAGAAAACTGTGAGGTGATTCCGAACTCGCGTCTTCCTACCTGCAACACTGAAACAGGACTCTGTTCACGGGGGTGTGTTGTTGGTTACTATGGAAACACGTGCAACATGACGTGTGATGTCAACTGTAAGCCGGGGACCTGCCAGCAGCGAGATGGTTCCTGTACCTGTAAACCAGGATACACCTTCAACGCTGGGTCTTGTGATTCACTAAAAGGTAAGTGGTGATATGTCAAGTCAAAATCAGCTTCATTTCTTTTTAAGAAATTCCACTCATGTTGCTGATTTGTTCAGATTTAAAAAACCGGTGTAACACTCTCAAATGACTCTACCGCCTCAAATGTCTCTAGAGTTGAATTGGGTAAGCCAACGCCCATTTTCGAATGACTATCAGGAACAAAGACTCAACCAAACCCAACTGTAAAGTAACATTTTTCAGTTATATTTCACATATTTGACATGTTTACTACTTTTGAAGCACTGTGAATGATTCCAGTCTTCTGAATATAGAGTACAATAATCTAGAGTCATATGGGGCTATCTAGTAAAATGGGTTTAGCGTCAAAACACTGTAGAGTTAAATTTCCTTAAACTGACAAACAAACTCCTTTGTATTGTTAAGTGTTCAAGACTAAGATGAATACCCATTAGATCATCCGGAGTAACATAAAAAATGAAAGAAATTTAATAAAAACATATCATATTCCTTAAAACATGATACAAAATATAAGAGAGATTCTTTTAAAAAATAGCTGTTAGGGGAAAACTATATTTTGAGGAGAGGAGGTGTGTCAGTCCAAATAGGTGCAAGGTACATCATAACACAATTTCAGCTTTTGCCTTGCAGCAGTTTTGAACGGGAAATCGAAAATGTGAAAGTTTAGGGACGATCGAAACTTTTAGGACATACCAACAATTCAAACAATTTCTTTATCATGGTCTATTATTGTGACTTTACAACTAGGTGCATCCATTGCATAGGATTAACATGGAAAGAGTTTGTACCCTGAAAAATAAGTCCGGATTAACACCCGTTTGTGCAAACATCATTATGTTAAAAAATGTTAAGCTTAAATAATGTAACTTCATCATGCGCGTCACCATTATGTAAACCGTGCCTAAACATACGTTAGCCAGTCGCAGGGGAGTGTAACAAACACGAATGTACTTTCCAGAGGCCCCTCGTCTGTCATGACCTTATGTGTACAAGCCTTGCTTCCGTAATCTGTTCAACGTCACCGACGTCACCTTCATCGTCTCTCATCGAATTAGTGAATACTAAGACACAAAGATTTAGTAAATAGATACGTTAAAGTATACCACTGAGTAATGTATATAGCAAGTGGCATACAGTTTACATAAAACATTCTTTTTAAATTTAACATAATGAAATCAGACAGGATGGGTGTTTCGCACTTGTATCCTTACTTATGAATCAAATCATTATTGAGCAACATTCAAAGAAGAACCATTCTATAATCAACAGGTGTAAAATGCCAATCCAATGATCACTGTTTGAACGACACATGCCTTTCTGCTGGTAGACCAGATTGTTTGGAAGGCTGCAAACCTGGATGGTTCGGAAAGTTTTGTAAGCGACCTTGCTCTCCCAAGTATGTGTGTCACAAGGAGTCGGTGAACTGTACAATTTGTATCCCGGGATGGTATGGAGCGGAATGTGGAACTCCCTGTAGTCCGACTTGTGTGGACAAGAAATGTGACAGAGACGGAAGTTGTACTGGAGGGTGTGGGAAGGGTTTCTATGGAGAGAAGTGCGAGTCCACATGTCCAGAACAATGTTATGATGACCAATGTGACACAAATGGAACCTGCACCACCTGCAGGCCTGGATTCTATGGAGCTTTCTGCCACCAGATATGTCATAGATGCATAGACAATGTCTGTGACATGATAACAGGTGAATGCCACAAAGGATGTCAGAGTGGCTTCTATGGTGAAGGCTGTAACGAGACTTGCAGTAAATGTACAGACGGGGCCTGCAATCAGACCAACGGAGTGTGTACCAAGGGGTGTCAACGTGAATACTATGGCCCAGGCTGCAACTGGAAATGTGAGACATGCATAGACGGAGTCTGGAATCAGACCACCGGAGCGTGTACCAAGGGGTGTCAACGTGGATACTATGGACCATACTGCATCAGGAAATGTGATACGTGTATAGACGGAGTCTGCAATGGTACAACTGGTAAATGCATGACGGGATGTGTGAGAGGCTACTATGGATCCTTCTGTAACCTGACATGTGAGCACTGTATTGATGGTGACTGTGACAGGAGCACTGGGCAATGTAGATATAAAGGTACTGTATCATTATTGCCTAGTCATACCAAACATTCCAAATTTCTTAAATATCTAAAAGCATTACCCCCAGCTTTTTAGACCAGGCTTCCAAAAATACCCCCCACTTTTCTATCATAACTTTAGGCTCTTTTATAAAGGCTGCGGCTTGAGCGTGACACCAGCTATCGCTGGAAAGCGCTCGTAAAACTCTCAACTTAAGTAAGTAAGTAATTGTCTTGTCAAAACAATCGTAGATTTCATAGATGACAAAGCTGAAAGCTACTAGTTATTATCAAATGTTATTTTCGATGCGTTTACAGATGAAGATGGAAGGAACTGGAGTGCAGTTGGTGGGGGTATAGCTGTCGTCATCTTCATCCTCATTGTCGGAGGGATGTTTTATATGTTCCGTCGCTTGAAACGGTAGGTGTTAAACAAAAAAACCGACATGACATGTGTCCCCTTCCAAACAAAGTAAGATTAACCCTCATGGCAGCCCAAATGAAATAACTTCCAAGCCTTTTCGTTACTAAATAATTGTACTGTAGACATGTTGGGCTCATTTCAAATACTTCCCATTCGGCTATTATGAACAATATTTTTGAGTAGGGTCATTTGGTTTAATGTATTGTATACCGTCCTGATTATTGATAAAACATTTTTTCTTTAGGGTGAACGGCGTCGTCTCCGATATCGTGAAGTGGAGGAGACGTTCTCCCTCTGCTGTGGAAGATGTCAGAGCCGTTGCCGCTCCTGGATACATTCAACTTGAAGAAGAGGCATCAACAAATCCTCCGAGGGTTTGCCCAATCCGTCCGGCCAGACAAACCAGCTACATCGAACCTCAACACAGTGGCGGCGTCGGAAACAACCTTCAAATACAGCGCCAACTGCAGGTTGCTGAAGTGTCGGATCAACAGGACGACGAACACCAGGCAGCAGCTGTCTCGCATTCATACGACGTTCAACGACGCTCTGATGAGTCGCATGATAGGCCAGACAGTTACGTCATGCCTAACTACTGCGAGGTTAACGAGGAGCTGGTGGCGACACTTCCACAAGCACCTCAAGGAGCAGAAGCACCCGCTCATGTAGTAAACTACTCCTCATTCTCTGTTGTAGCTGATGTACATGCACAACATGAACAGCGTAATGATGGCAATGCTGACCTTACCATTCCCCTTATTGCTGAATGTTATGGGCCCACTAAGACTGAAGACTCGCCGCAAGACGACGAACCCCCACCTGATATTGAGAACTATGATCATCCATTTAGAGATCATTATACGCAGTTCTAAAGGTTGTAAGCATTGATTAATGATTAGGGATAGCATTTGTATCAATAGTATCAACTTTTGCTAAGGAACTTTTTCTGGATATAGTGCAACAAATAAATGGCCTGGTTTTGATAGCGTTCGGGTATGAGCGGCATGTTGTCATTATTAGTTTACAATATCTGTACGATATGTAACACTGTTGTAAGACACTGCTTTGAAACATTGTGACCTACAAATAATGCACTAATATTGTTTGTCATTGCATCGCTGTGTGATTTCTAAATCAATTAATTAAAGTTTCAAAATCACGTGAAACATTTTTTGGATAATAATTTTGAAAATTATTCATGCACAAGTAGGGAACTTAATTCCCTTTCACTTTGTATGTCCGTATTCATGATGAAATTATTGATTTAGAAAAAATAATCTTATTTTCACTTCTGTTTTCCCTGTTTTAAACCAAACTGAAAAAAGAACGTCAATTGTTGAGTATTTTCACATGACATTATAAAGGCTTATTCATAGTTTATACATGTTTTTTAATATGTTTTCATATCATCACATTGACTAACAATAAATATAATAATGATAAGTAAAAGAATTGCTTATTACAAACATGCCAGCATCTCTTCAATTCGTTCATCTAAATCTGTATAAAGCTAATGAGTACCCCTAACTGTCTTGATTTATCAGATCAATATCTCTGCATGCCTGTACTACTCGGTTACGCGATTGCAGATAAATTTGTTAACTGTCACCTGCTTTTTGGTTTGTTTTCATATTCCTTAAGAGAAATTTAAAGAAATGACAAATATAATCGACATGGTCATGAATCAAGCCACAATGAGGTGATCCTGCTTTAACTCGATCTGATATATTGACCAAGTTGCAGTTGTTGTAGTGAAACCTTCGCATGTCCTTGTTTGTCCTTGAGTGAGTCAACAGCTTTTTCAACTTTGTCACTGCTGATTTATGTTTACTAGATATAATAGCAAAAACAGAGACATATCAGATTTATATCCATAATAATGTAACTAAGAGAAATAAAAAATATCAACATCGTATGATTCTGAATGGTTTCCAATACATTTGCTGGATTACCCATACATATAAAACATTACATAGTACAGATGAATGGTCTCCAATACATTTGCCGGATTACCCATACATTTAAACATTATATAGTACAGATGAATGGTTAAAATACCAAGGTTATTGTAAAGTCAGGAGATGCATATCTGAGTATAAAGAGAGCTGTTAGTCACGAATTAAAAGTTCCCTGAAAATGACGGCGTTGGTAACACCTGTTGATTGAAAACTAAATGAACAATCTGCCATGACAAAAACACCAATTTGTTATTTCGAAAAAAACAAAATTTGGAATTGCCTTTACAATGTAATTCTCCTACTAGTAAAAGGCATGACAATAATACCTATTTTTTGAAAATATTTCGTGATAGTGCAGTGGTAAGCGCGTTCGTTTTCGGATCATAAGGTCTGTGGTTCAAATCCCACCAGTGGCTCGGCAACTTTGTCTGCAACATAGAACTGTTCTACACGCAGTAAGGTTTAAGTGCAATGCTACACTGGATTTCAACGTGGTACCACCGATGGCTCGCTAGTTCCAGCCGATGCACGCAGGTTTCGACGCAATGCATTGAAACAATGGTGTGGCAGGTTTTCTCACTGCAGTGTTACTAGCAGCTGTACTATAAGTGAAATACTCTTGAAAGCGGGGTTTAACCACAATTCACCTCACCTCACTATTAATACTCTAATGATATATAAGATTTAATTACGTGATCCCTAAAGTTGTAATCTTAAAGTATCCAATTTAAGCATTATGTTAGTGACAATTTCAAGAAAAGTGAGACGTGAGTCACAAAGTTTACCTCTGAAACAAATTTCATATAATAAGATTACTTAGTTATACTCTCAGGAATTCAATAAGTGTGAGATATTAAGTTATGATACCATTCATGAAGTCATTATTACACAACTTAATTTCTTACATTTGAACACAATAGATTTCGATAAACTGATAGAAAAAGCTTATTTTGAGGTTTACACTTTCACACTCAATAAACAGGCCAAAGTTAATATAAGGTAGATGTCGGAAAAGCAGACATGGGTTTTTGCATTTATCTCGATAAAATCCGACTTCTTATTCAATTTTGAACTAGAGAGAGAAGAACTTTATTGACTATGTATATTCAGTAATGACAACAAGCAGATATAGAAATATCCGATTTACCTTTTTCCATGACTATTCACTGTCTTGATACTCCGATATCACAACATGGCGTATGTCCTCCACCGAAATAACAACCAGGTTTGATCCAGGTACACCCAGGCCTAAATGCATAATAAATCTCCACCCTGATTGTTGTGTCAGCGCTGATAAGGGGTGCAGAATCTAGCTAGTTAGTATAGAGAAACAAGCATTCAAGTCTGATAGGTCTCGAGGGAGGTTTCAACTTTAGTTGGCTGTTTATTGGCTGTTAGATGAAATAAATTATTCGAATGGTGAAGACCAATGTCTGAGGTCAACTTTTGCCAAGGCTGTCAGTGCTGATAACGAGTGCAAATCTACCTGGTCTCAACAGGTACAAATTTACCTAGCCTCACATTGATCCACAGCTACAAATGTTGAGAACAGTAATAGCGTTCCATGCATGGTCAGGAGAAATACAGCTTCTATATTCGTAACTTCTGTAGTTTTATGTGAAACATTCAAAGTCTCATAGCAGCAACACTGTAAGATAACTTTTTAAGTTAATCTCAACAGGTAGATTGTCGTGGATAATTAGTTAAAAGAGGAAACTTGCCCTGGACGAATAGAGATTACCAAAACCAATTTACAACATAATTATAGTTTATTATAATATTGGATGTAATTGTGTGACGCGTGTGAGAGAATTAATTTTCAAATATTATAAAAGATTTAGAACATGATTTTATCATATTAATGCTGTGATATTAAAAGTTATGATATGACACATAATGATATACTGTTAGGTTTTGTAAATGACGGTATCAGATGTAAAACTATTATGTATATGTAACATTTGGTATGATAAAAGAATATGACATGATATGAAATGTTACATACTCTGTTTAAATGTGTAAATATTGTAGCTGCTAAATGTACTAAAGGACTGTGTGTAGTTATGAATAAATAGTTGTATTTGTTATTGCCAAGAGGAAATCTAAATCATACAAATAAAAAAAACCTTAAACATGCATGTAGCCTGGAGAGACTAAAGCTATATATGTAGAGGGGAGGAGTTTGTATTGGCTACACACATGTCAATGCTGATAAGGGGTGCAAAGTTTGTTCAATATTGATTTACTGCTCTAGACATTACTTGAAAAAGCGACGTGTGCACTTTGGACCCTTTCCAGGAATAAAAACAAAAAAGGAATAATTGAGTAAAACAGTCAATTCGTATCGACAGTCAAAGAATTTGGTTAATAAGGGAGAAATAAGTATATAGAAAGCCCAGTGTACATACTTTATTCACTTAAGCACATATACACGTGATAATATGAATTTCCAACCTCAACTTCTTTGTATTAGGGGTAAACTATTTTTGCTAAGGTAGCTAATATACATACATACAAATACAATACAAAAAAAACAAAAGATAGAAGATATCTGTCTCTTATATAAATACCATGTGTGTCTGATCGAGTGAGGTTGAAAATTCATATTATCCCGAGTGGCGCAGCATTACTTATTTGCCTAACGAGAAAACAATTTATTTATATAGAAATTGAAACGAATTTTAGGTGAATAAGCGCTTTCAAGAGCCCGTCATCTCAGCAAGAAGATGACGTCATGAGCGTTTCATTACAAACAACAATTTTTAGATGACGTTACACACTTTCCAAAGTTCTTTTGACATGTGACTGATATCATCGTTTGTTTTCTTTAATAGAGCACTGTAATTATATTCCGTAAAGGGAGAAGACAACCCTGTCCAGATATAGAACGTTCCTTTGGCGAAAATACTATTATCAATGCTGAATCTGTGAAGTATGGCGGTGTCCTTTTTTCTGCAGACATGTCATGTAGAGATAGGATATTCTCTGGTTGTCAAAAGGCTAATTTCTTTAAGAACACTTTGCTTGAATAGCTACGATCTACATCCATTTACATCAGTCAATATACGGAAGCGGAAGATATCATCGACCAGTAAAAAGGTATTTTGCACGTTGTGCTCAAGGTTTCAATAAAAGCATTGCTACAGTTTCCACGATAGTGACAGGTGACAAGCTACATTGATAAATGCAGACTATTGTTTCTTAGGGGTGGTTGTGTAATAATACATGTCACTTATCAACAAAGTTTTTATTTTGTGCATTTATGTCATTCAATGTTGAATCACTAAATAAGTCAGGAAGCATATGTTGCTGTCTCTTAATTAAAGTGAGAAAATAGGATTTACACAGATTTGTTATTGAGTATGTACATTATGGTTACTTTCCCTAAAAGTGGCATGACGCAATGTTGTGCTTAAAGCTATTACATCCTCAGGAAAATCAATGGAAGACAACTTTGTCTGCCAGACAGGATATGGCTAGATATGCTAAAGTACAAACTCAGCTACGCATGCAAAGTCTTATGATTTAATGTATGATAACCCTGAATATAGAACTGAAACTATTCGTTATACTGGTAAACTGTCGAGGTAAAACCTCACGAGAATGTATACATTGTCAAACACACTGTTTTGACTATGATTGTCATGTTATTCTTCACTGCGAATACCAAAGAAACGCTTTTTACGGTAAACCCATTGATACAACTGTTATTGAATTGTATGTTCAAATTGATTATAGCTCTATTCAGTGGCACTAATGTGATACCTGACATAACTGTCCCAATAAAGAAAAACATTATATTATATTTTGCTGTGTACCTACCTACATTAGAATCATCTCTAGTGTACATTTTCTGATATACTTCGTCTTGTGAATTTATTGTGTTGCCTTTGTCGATGACTTTGTAATTACATTTATTTGATCTTCGTTTGTCGGAGGAAATAACGACATTCATTCATTCATTTATTCATTCATTCGAATGCCACAGTTTATATACATACATGCTATTCTAAATGATTAACCCGTGGTAAGGAACGAGGCTTGTTGAACCTTAACAAAAAATTCCATTTCAGTTTACTTGCAAGTAAATAGTGAAATGTATGGAGAGTACACCCATCCTTTAGAATGTTGTGAGGCAGATTGATAAGAATGCTATTGGATTGGGAAACATGATTCTTGTTGATTTTGGAAAGCTAAATTCACATTTATTGAGAAAGTATGTATTAACAAAATACGAAGTTGCCAATTGTCTTGTAAATGTGCCACATGATGAGAATTGGTTTTAAGCCCATTGATTAATATTTATGTGTTTCTAGTAGTAGCACTTGCTCTATCTATGAGACAGAGGTAATTGTGAGATTAAGAGGGAATTCGACTGCTTAACCCTGGGTAGTCAGCTGAAGAAACGTTACTCTATAAAAGTCTGTCAAGATTTTATCACAGAAAGAAGGTAAATAAGATGATAAGAGACTCCAAACGTCAAGTACACAAAGACGAACTTACTAAATTTTCAAAAAGCCACTCTCTTAGGTATGGGTAAAGAATATGTACTTTAATGACTTTATTTAACTGATCTTTATTAAACAACCGTCGTTGGAGCATTAAAATCCTCTCTGAAAACAATAATAGTAAAAGATCACTTATCCTAATTTCCCGGAAACAACATTGTTCGAGTTTTCACAGCTGGAAGGCCAACTTCTCATCAATTCGTCAAATATAACAACATGTGTGAGTGATCCAATCCCAAGCAAATTAATCAAATGATATCCTTGCTTCCAATCATCACTGATTTTGTCAACAAGAGTCTATCTTAGGATGCGTTTCCTCAAAACCTTAAGATTACCATCATAAAGCCGCATATCAAAAACCTAAAACATCTCAAACTTGCCATATCTTTCTAAAGTGTTTAAACAGGCAGTCACAAAGAGACTAAGGCATCATCTGTCAGAAATGATTTTCAGAGCACATTTCAGTCTGCATATCGTCTGAATTCCTCAAATAAAACCCTGCTACTGAATGATCTGAGGTTGACAGTTGCTGCGTGTAAAGTCGTGTACTTCGACTTGCTACACTGGTGATCATGACATTCTACTGAGAAGCCTTAACATGGTTTTGTTCCTAACTGAACGACAGTATTTCAATTTGAAAAGTAGCATACCAAAAGTCTCAGTACTAGGCCCAGTCCTTTTTATAATCTAAACCAACAAGTTTCAATCTGACATCCAACTTTGTACACGCAGATAACTCCTAGTTCATAAACACTTTTTCAAATGCATCACAACAACAATCCAATAACTGGAGCTCTGTACTGCCGGAATAAAGTTTTTGATGAACAACCTAACATTATACTTAAATGACGAAAAGACAGAAGTTTAAGAAGTTTCTCTTGGCAAAAAGAATAATCTTTATGATATCACAAAAGAAGTAATTAATGGAAAATCAAAACTATCAACGTCGAAACTTGTGAAAGATCTTTTGGAATCTTGAGAGAATCGGATCTTTCATTGCAGGAGCAAGTCAACAGATTATGTAACTTTGTTAGTTTCTCTTCCGGTCAATAGGTCACATCAGTATGTACATAACAACAGAATGTGCCATCACCCAGATTTATAATACTATCTAGACTCGACTATTGCAATTGATTGTGAACTGTCCTTAGCAACATAATAAAACTAATTACAAAAAGGTGCTAAATACAGCTGAAAGGATAATTTCATTTAACTCTACATCTGATCATGTTTCCCAAGTCGTCAAGCCCCTACATTGGTTGCCAACTCCACCTTTAACTTCTCTGCAATTGCCTCCAACAACAGGCTCCAGAAAACCTCAGTGATCTTGTCACAGAATACATCCACCATGTCACTTAGCAAATCTCTCGCATCCTTCAAGTCAACGGTCAAAACCAACCATTTTCTCGGGGCATATAAATAAATAATTCCAATTCTTCTAATTCAAGTATTCAAGTGTGTGGATATTTGCGTTCTACGAGTAACTTTATCATTATCATTGTTATGATAGCCACAAATATTCAAGTGGATCTCAACAAAGGTCTCAAATTAATTATCATTTTATCTGTAGTAACTCTTATTAACATAAGTATAAGTTTTGATGTACAAGCAATGGTATTTCCATCACCCCAAACTGGAGCTCTTAGTGTTAGGAAAACATCTGTACCGTCCAAGTAACCTGACATGATTGACAGTCAGTACTTCCTTCCAGACAGAAGGACTTAGTGTTAGGAAACCACATGTACCGTCCAAGTAACCTGACATGATTGACAGTCAGTACTTCCTTCCAGGCTCTGAAGCAAGAACACAAATTCAGAAATAGAAATACTCATTGTTTTCTATCTCCTTAATTGTTAATGTGTGGTTCAAATATTTGCATATTGTGTTTCAATGTTTTGGTGGCATAAGCAGTGATTGATTTTAGTACATAATTTCATAATTGCGTCATTTTAAAGTTGTAGTTCTCGTTTGTGGAAAAGTCTTTACTTTCCATCAAACAAAAAGTGCGCACGTGGCAGAACACAACCTAGTATGCAACTTTGCCGCACGTTAAAACTTTGTTCAAGTGATCACAATCAAAATGTAACTTTTGGGCAGATTGCGTGCATAACCAGTTTGAGCGTTGCCAATGTTGCATAGGAGTTGCCTGGATTTCATTATTCAACCGTTTTCCGACTATTCAATCGCCATTATCAAACCAACACATTTAATCGCCCTCACGGAAATGGTCGACTTACGAGGGTAAATCAGAAAGTTTGCAGAATGAGATAGAAAACAAGATGAAAATATCACGTTTTGCAATTTATTTTAATTTTCATCAAGGTCTCCACTGACATCAATACATTTAGGCAAGCAGTTTTCCAGCTTCATTATGCCATGCTTGTAGAACTCCGCGTTCCTGGGTCTAAAAAGATCTGTCTGAAAAAGCAATCAAGCTGTGGTTACTGTATAAGTGAAAACAAGTATGTCATTTACTCGTATTTCATTTATGTACTTAAGTCCTAATTATTTGGTTTTGTTTAAACAACTAAATGCAATGCTGCGTCAACAAAAAACAATAGTGAACATATATCAAAAAGCTGGTGAATGCACCTTTTTTCTGAGGTTGAAGGCTTGCATGTCAAACAACAACAACAACAACAACAACAACAACAACAACAACAACAATAATAATAATAATAATAATAATAATAATAATAATAATAATAATAATAATAATAATAATAATGAAGTTGAATGAACAGTCATATAGTATAGAAGGAATAATACTTGATGAATGATGGGTTTTGATACGTGATTTAAAAAGGTTTAAATTGTCTACAATTTTCAGGTCCTATTGCAGACATTGCTTATGTGATGTGTATGATTGATAAGACGGAACCAAGTTACAACTCAGTTAGCTTTCGACTGCTGAAAGAGACGACTACATTGGGTTTTTAAGGTATTTATTACTTTTGCCTCATTTACAGAAATGCACAATTTAACTTATAGAAGATTATGTCACAATTAGCATTAAGCAACACCTCACCTTCCATAGTAACCTCCCCTCGGCTACTCGCTTCCATCCACAGGATTTGACTCGTGTCATATATACATCTATCAGACAACCCATTATGTAATTTAATTCACGCTAAATTGCGGATTTACTGATAATTCTTATTGAGAAAATCGCTGAGATATTACTGAGGATAGAGTTTGGTTAAGTTATGAATTGAAGAGCTTAGGGCTAAGCTAATAATACGTATTTAAATGATCTTATTTTTACAGATTTGTGTGTACAACAAATCAATCTATTTGCTAAACAATCAAGTTTGTACCACAAATAGTGCTGGGATTTTCTGAGCACATATTGGTTTCTTCTCAAATCTTGAACAAATAAATCATCTAAGAAATAGTTTTTCAACTTTAACAGTTAGGTTAATGTGTCTGATATCGGATATGCACGTGGTGACTCATGTCGTGTTGTGCGTTCTTACCATGACGACCTTATCTTAGGGAGTTGGCTTGTTGAAACACTTGTGTGATTCAAAACTCCTATATGTACACATGATGACCCTTGACATGTTGTGACGTTTCTCGTCAAGAGGGCTTCTGATCGCTATTCCTGTATTCCCGAGGAATAGTTTGAGCTTGAAAACCCATGTTTGAGAAATGTACTGACAGCAAAATTTATCCCCTTATCAAGTTCTGTTTTGACACTTTATCGGTATTTTGACAATTGATATGGTAAATACATATCTAATGAACAACGAAAGAAAAAATGAAATTTAAAATATCTTTTACTTACGTTAAGATTAGATGTTTTTTCAATCCCTCCAATAATTTGAAAATGACGATGATGATGCATAAGGTTCTGTTCATGGACCCATCCTGAAAGCATGATGCATAAGGTTCTGTTCATGGACCCATCCTGAAAGCATGATGCATAAGGTTCTGTTCATGGACCCATCCTGAAAGCATGATGCATAAGATTCTGTTCATGGACCCATCCTGAAAGCATGATGCATAAGATTCTGTTCATGGACCCATCCTAAAAACATGATGCATAAGATTCTGTTCATGGACCCATCCTGAAAGCATGATGCATAAGGTTCTGTTCATGGACCCATCCTGAAAACATGATGCATGTGGTTCTGTTCATGGACCCATCCTGAAAACATGATGCATAAGGTTCTGTTCATGGACCCATCCTGAAAGCATGATGCATAAGATTCTGTTCATGGACCCATCCTGAAAGCATGATGCATAAGGTTCTGTTCATGGACCCATCCTGAAAGCATGATGCATAAGATTCTGTTCATGGACCCATCCTGAAAGCATGATGCATATGGTTCTGTTCATGGACCCATCCTGAAAGCATGATGCATAAGGTTCTGTTCATGGACCCATCCTGAAAGCATGATGCATAAGGTTCTGTTCATGGACCCATCCTGAAAGCATGATGCATAAGATTCTGTTCATGGACCCATCCTGAAAGCATGATGCATATGGTTCTGTTCATGGACCCATCCTGAAAGCATGATGCATAAGATTCTGTTCATGGACCCATCCGGAAAGCATGATGCATATGGTTCTGTTCATGGACCCATCCTGAAAGCATGATGCATAAGATTCTGTTTATGGACCCATCCTGAAAGCATGAGGCATAAGGTTCTGTTCATGGACCCATCCTGAAAGCATGATGCATATGGTTCTGTTCATGGACCCATCCTGAAAGCATGATGCATAAGATTTTGTTCATGGACCCATCCTGAAAGCATGATGCATGTGCAGAACGTGTTCTGATCATTACTATTTTTCATTTATGAGTTGTAATTGCTGATAGAAATACATATCTCTGAAGTGGTGCAAATAGTTTTAACGTTAAATTTGCAAATTGTTATGACGCAAAACGCTAATACTTATTGATTGCCTTAATTTCTAATGATTACATTTCACTATCCTGAAATATGAGTATCGTACCATGCCATGTATTTGGTATAATCACGGAGATCCTTAAAGTGTTTTCATCTTGTTGACAATGCCTGTTTCATATTTGTGTACTTGATTGGAAAACAGTGCATGTCGTGAAATATTTCTGTTTTGTTATAATCTTTATTTTGCTTCGTCAAAATAATGTATGTCTTTCGATTGCTATGTCTTAATGAACATGCATCTAATTGCAAAGAGATTATTGCACGACCAAGTGTGTCATATAATATATACGAAACGAGTGTCAAATGTTGTATGATTCGTTCTCGGTCGGGTAAATCAACATTTTGACTTGAGTTTCGTATGTATCATATGACACACTCGCGAGTGTAAAAATTTCTTCAATATCCATTTTTGTTTGTTTGAATTCTCCCGAAAAAAGATGCGTTAAGCTTAAGAAAAACATGAAGTAGAAACAAGGTCAATGCACACTAATACTTTCTGGAGAGGTCAGTGACAGGAGCTAAGTCTCCACCTTCCGTCTATAGAGAGAACCATAACGGGAAAATAACGAAAGTTTATGACCATTTGATTCTAGTTTACGTTTAGTAAGTAATATACCAATACTGCTTTCGCAATTAGCGAAATTGTTTTATTATATGAATGGATTATTTCAGTCATTCTGATTGGCCTTCTTGGTCACATGACAGCAATGACGTCAAGCGATGTCAACCTGTGTGGATCGCGAGAGGTTGATATAACAATCCAAACACCTCCGGTTAATAAAAATATGAAAATCCATGTTTACCGGAAATACAAGACGAATGGTAATTCAAGACCTTAATCATATAAGAAACAATTATAGACTTCAGACTCGGATGATTTATCGACCTTGGACATGTGACATTCACCTCGGCTTCGCCTCTGTGAAGATCACATGTCAAAGGACGATAAATCGTTGGATCAACCACCTTGAACTCAATAATTGCTTAATATCGCTTTGGAAACAAAACATTTAGCATAGTAGTGATGGGCCATTTTGAACGTGTTGATCGACGTTCAATCAAGATTGCTAATTGACTTATTCAGCTGGAGATTAATGACAGAAAGAGTTGAAATTTAACTTTACATGTAACTTTGACCATGATTATGGCATGAACGACGAAACGTTAGTGTTTACGAATAATTCGTCCTCTGACGAGTGGTCGAGGGGGACGTTAGATTCTCCGTTCTATTTAGGCGATGTAGTCGATATGCACTCAGTCACACCTTGTCATCGGCAACCAACCTGACAGTGATGCTGAGAAAACCTCTCAAACAATAACGAGGAATTTGTTCAATTGTTATTGCTTCCTTACGAATCACAAACACATTAAAACTTCCAATTGGCTGAATTGTGTCAATCACCCTACCAAAGCTTTGCCGTCTATTTTAACTAGAGAGTTGACAGGCGAAACCGTCGCCACATTGTCGGTTAGCTGCTACGTAATCTTGTGAAAATTCACAACTAAAAGTTTGTAAGAAAATTGGAAAATAACGTATACAAAGTTCATATTGGTTGACGTTGATTTATGTAGTGACAATTCATGAATATGGAATGCGTTTATTGTTGTTATGACTCCCGACTTGTGATCTCGTCTCATCGTGATTGAAAACTTAAATGAAGTTTACGCTACGTAGTAACAAATTATGATTGGAGAAAGTAGTCCCTCGTCTCGTTCAGAGGTCAAGGTCATATTTCAACCAATCATCTACACCAAAAGTGATATGTGCACATGTGCCCCTATCGAAAATAATAACTCGCTTATTATTAACCATATGGACAATACAGGTTTCTCGAAAACATAACTACCAATGGACAAAATAATTTTGCTTCTAGCAAACAGTAACGAATTAATAATCTTGACAATTAATTGCTTTCAGACTTCAGGCTTCCAGAAACTGATAATATATAAATCGTCTGATTGATGATATAATTTGCTATGGTATAAAGTTTTGGTGAATCCAGGGTCATTGATGTAAGTATTTGCATATTCACTCCAACATGTGAGAGGACGTTATATATACTCACAATTTATCTACCTTAAGTAAGGTTTTTTTACAACTAATTGTTTTGACTCTTCTTGTGATCATATGATTTAAGTTTCAGAGACAAAATATTAGTTAAGCATACCTTTAAATGAAAAGCAGATACAAATATTCAAGCCGGATATTTAAAAACCCACTCTGGTTTCAACTGCCGGTTAAGTAGACAATTTATTACTTTATTGTCCGAGTTGTCGTGCTCGTATAAATCAAACACTCAGTAACAGGACGTACTGAGTCATATTTAGTGATTGGGTCAAGATGATCCGATACTATCCAGGCGGAACTCGTTAAAATTTAAAGATTTATTAAACAATAACTTTCGCACTAATTTCAACATTAAAAGTTGACCCCGAAATAAACTATTGATGAAAATCTGATGAGAACTATTAAAAGGGAAAAAAACCAATTGCTGTATATAGATAATATAGCTTGATTATCTATAACACACAATTGAGGAAACGTTAGCTAACATTCTAATGTTTCATATATTATGTGTGCACCGAATGTAGAAGTAATTCTTGATATCGTTACATTATTTTAGTAAATCTTGAGTAACAATGTTTCAATCTGGTAAGAATATTTTGATGTTGACAAACTAATGACAACACCCTTTATTCTCGCCATTATTAAGAAAGTGAAAGAACACACGAGATGCAGATCGTCAAATATTCGTTTCATTTACAAAGCTTTTAACGAATCAACTTTGATATACTGACATAATTGTTATATCAAAATTTCCCTTGAAAAACTATTGCGAGGTTTCGGGAATCGAATGAACATAACCTACAGCAATGGCCGTATCAACGGCGTACGCACTCGACCACCAAGACTAAGACCATCAATATCTATTTAACACTCTAAACCCTCCCAGAACCTCGATTTAACAGAAAATGTCAAAGCGACGCTCAACAGCCCCAATATTAAAAACATGCTGTGTTCAGAGATGTACAGTTTTACTGAAACAGATTTGTAAATATTTAAGTTCCTTTTCTTTATATATCCTCTCATTTATCAAATGTATTCATACCCAATGTACAATTCTGATAATAGGTACTTTAAAAACTATTAGAGACTAGTATCGAATATAGATATAATGCAGCGGTTACATTTGTAACATGTGTATAATGCTAGCTCTGCAAGTAACTGGTTTGCTTCTTTTAGTAATGCTGACGAGTGGAAGATATAGGAAAACGTGATATGATAATTTTTGTTGCACATGTGTATGCATTCTGGTCTGTATCAAAATGGGTGACAAGAAGTGAAATTAAATGCATAACCTCAGAAGTGTACAAGAACAGATGTCTTATACAATGCGTATGCTTGGGTTTCGGCATGCTTGGTATCACATATGTTCATGGAACTTTTCTGAAATTTAACAAACGGGCGGACGCACAGTGAAGGTGACAGCCAGGTTGACACAATGCACGATTGTCTCGTGAAGCTGCGTCATTATCTTGCCGTCATCACTGACTGTTTGTCTCAAATCAACTTGAAACTCACACAAAGGAAACAAGCAAAATCGTAAGTAGAATAGAAAATATTTCAAACACAAATGATTGAGTGAGTGTATTGGGATGTTTTACATATTTCAGATATTAAACACAAGGATTACAATTATCCATAGGGAGAGTGAACAGATCAGGGAGAAAGGGATCGAAAGCATGAGGGAAACGACGGAAAGAAATGCAGAATGAAAGATAGACATAATATTTAGAACGACTCAAATTTGGTCTGGCTTCTACCCGTTGACCTCTCCAGCTTGGGTTCCCCTGACGGAGAATGTAAGCTTCGACTGGCATAGTTCTCGCGTTCTCTGAAGGACACAAACCACCATTCCACGATGAAATAGTAAGTCATGTGGTTGATTAAAAAATAAACGTTTGAACAATATTCAAATGAAAGAACATATAAAGCGAACAACAAAGTTGGTCAACAAACTAGATAGTTACCACGCCGAGAATATGGATAGTATTCGTTATCTTGAGGAACTATATTGAAAAGGAGTCAAGAAGTCGCCGGAAAAACGTGTTTATCCTTTTGATCAAATCCCGTGATAACCATTCAATCATCATAAACATTACAGATTGGTAATAAAGAAAGAAAGGAATAAATTGAATATCATAAGTGCACACAGACTGGGGAATCACCACCGATGAACCCGATCAGTGATCACTTCCTTGTTAAGAAAAGTGACAAGTAATCACAGGGGAGGACTACAGCGTCAGTGACGACCTTCCGAGAAAAGCATTCAATCAATCAATCAAGTTTATTTCGTGAAAGGCCTTAGGCCCACGTACAATACAGAGTAAACAAATATGTATATTTAAACAGTTATGCAATTTACAATCACGTGCACTGGGAACAATGCTTCTTTAATGTAATGTTAACAGTTTATGGAGGGATTGTTACATTTTTACAAAGTATTTACAAAACATTGCTGGTCAATGTGATATGGTAGAGATTTAGAATATCTACAGCGCAGATCATGATAAATCCTACATTCAAACAAGAAATGGAACTCGTTTTTTATAAAGTTATCATTACAAATATATCATAGTCTTTGGTGCCCTGGAATTCCATCAAATCAACCTATATTCTTATATAATGGAAGTGAACCTATTCACAACATTGTTATTCTACCCCTTGCATCTTTGGATTTTAAAAAGGTTTAATATGGTTCAATACAAAATACATTTTGTTTTTTAATAAACATCAAGAGAATAAAATCTAAGCATTTCAGAAAATATAAACTGCTTATGGCAGTCACTTACTCCCAAACAAAACCAAAACCATAATTAAACAAAATATTGTTTACAAAGAATATCCATGTTTTTCTTTCAACTTTGTCAAGTTTATATAGCATAAAATAGCATTGCTTGGGGTACATATTTCTATGATAGCGAAAAAGTTTGAACCATTATTTCACAGTACGTAAGAGAGTATCAACAAAAATATAATTTGTACAAGATTCAGCTAAAACAGAAACGTTGGAGCATTTATAAATGACACCCAACACAAACTTACAAAACCTAATGTGGAACTGTTCAACAACATGCCATTTCTGAAAACCCCATATTTCTGATGCATACAAATTGATAGGCTTTATCTGAACATCAAATATTTTTTTTAAATAGTTGGAGAAACATTTTTTAATCTTCTACTAGAAACTTGAACTGAAGACAAAGCGTTATCCAGGTTTTGTACTGATTTTGACCATGCAAGTCTTCTTGAAAACGATAAACCCAAATAATTATAGTATGATGCAATGTTTAACTTATGATGACCGAAGTACCAAGATTCATACCGCCTCAAAGTACCACCATTTCTGAAAACTAGTTTTCTGATTGACAAATAACGCAAATAATAAAGGACTTAGGATGCAGTCTTGTCTGACTCCACTAACAGAATCAAAATACTCAGAGACGTTTAATTCATTCAACTTAACACCAGCCTTTGTCTGTTAATACATTATCTCTAATGATATTGAACATAGAACCATGGATATTATCTTATAACAAAACAAATCAAAGAAGATCTATATTTACTGAATCAAAAGGCTTACGGAAACCAACAAACAAACAATAAAATCTACCACTCTTTTAGACAAATATTTCTGTACAACACTCTGGAGTGTAAAAATATTATCGATGGTACAATATCCTTTGCGAAAGCCGCCTTGACATTCAGGGTAAAAATCTAACACGTTGGTTCAAAATTGAAGTAAACATCTTTCCACAGATGTCGATAAGAGATATACCACGATATTTATCTACTTGATGAAAGTTTCCCTTCTTATGCAACGGAACTATAATGCTAAGTGACCATTGATCTGGAAACACCCCTGAACTAAAAATGCCATTAAATAACGTGCATAAATATGACTATAAAACGATTTTATTTGCCTTAAACATCTGGAATACTACCTGGTCCTGTATTTTTATTACACCGTAAATTAGAAAAGCAAAATTAACCTCGTCAATACTTATTTCCCTGTTCATAATGTTATTCGTCATCCATACAGGTTCCACAACTGGACTCTTGCACATCATGAATAACAACATAATCCTTAGTAAAAGAGAGAAATTCTTCATCGATATAAATACATTGGATATTCAAAACATCTTTAAAATATTCAACCCATGTCAAACAGTCAATTGATTGTACAGGTTTACAAGAACCGCTACTGAAATGTCTCACATGAGACCAAAATGATTTAACCCTGTTACTGTAACCGGCTGTGCGTGGATGAATGAAAGATCCAAACACGGTCACGGGTGGGAGTCAAGTTTATTGCCAAGTAGCGATGAGGAAGACAAGTAAAGACACCCTGAAATACATACATAAAACAATATACAGTCTATAACATATTGACACACTTGCAATTATTCAATAAATGCAAACGACAGTAAATAAATCATTTCCCTCATATCTACAACTCATGTAGATACACCATGGCATTTATATGTTATTATCTATAATAACAAAACTCCAATAAGGTACGATATCATAATCATTACATTGTGATTGTAACAAGTACACACATCAAGGGAAGTTATTCCTTATGTAAACAGAATATAACAAAATGATTAGCTTACAGAATATTTGATCCTGTTTCATATTTTACACCTAAATTACCATAAGATTTATATTATGATGACACGTACACGCTCATAATTATCACACAGCATGTGTGATGAACATATTTACAAAACGCAATACATATATACATATCTAAAATAGCTTACCCTGCTTGTGGCGCTGAGTCGTTATGTCCTTAGCCGTGGTTTAGCTCAACCCAGAATACACTCCTTAATAAAACAAGGTTTGTCATAAGCAATTGGACATAACACATATGTAATCAAACAAATGCGCTCACCTTCATCAATGCGTGCAAGAATTATGTATAGATTAAGAAATTACAGATTCTCATTCAAACGACAATCATACAAGAAAAGTAGAAGAAAGAAATGTTTTAGCAATAAGTTTAATAGTATAGGTTAATCCCAATTATGAATTTAGTAACTTACTGAATTAACCATAACAAGATGGCGACTTGACCATCAAATCATCAAAGAGGAAATAATGCCGAAAAACCTATACATATTTTAGACATAACTTAACATAGATAAGTTATCCTAATCAATCTGTAAATATTATAGATATATAGATTAGTAATTGTTTAGAACTAACCTCTCATATCAGATTGTCTGTCCTGTGTCGTCGAATGATCAGTGACAAGTGCTGATGTGGCGTGCACGTGAAATTGACATGGCATGTGCGGTAATTTGAATTAGCCAATAAGATCAAAGGGATTGGGTAAGAAGACCCGACACCTTTAGAGTGACCTAGACTTACCCAACCCTTCCTAACTGAATATAATCCCGTACGCTAAATAGACTATACTTATTGGTAACTAAAACAACAGCGCATAACTAAGAGCATTTGAATTAAAAGAAAGACATGATATGAAAGGAAGGTTTATTAACAATTAAAAGATATTTACAAATCAAACTGCCTGCCATATTACCACGAGAGAAATTTGACAATATTGCATTGGTAAAAGATAATGTATATTCTTCCTTCTTGTGACGACACATTTCTCGGAACTTATTTCTTACTTTATGAAAATCTTGTAGGTGGGAAAACTCTCCAGACAAACGAAATTTATCTAAAACTGCATATTTATCACATTTCAAATTTTCACAGTCCTGATCAAACCATCAGTGTTCATGACTATCAAGTCAGAGGTAGAATTCATTCCACAAGAAGATGCAGTTTCTTGTATAATGTCAGTCAACATTTCGCACCTAGAGATGGATTGTCTCTAGCTATGTCGTGAAAGTCAACTTAAGGCATTGGGGTTAAACTTTCCTGTAAAATAGAGACGAACTTGTCTGAATACGGAAGTTTCCACTTGTACTTTTTGTTTTACAAGCATTCAGTTTGACAGTCTCCTGTAAACATTTTAATTCACAAACAATAGGAATATGATCTGATTCTAGTTGAAATCCCCAATTGAATTGAATAAATTAGTAGAACACAGCACATAGTCGACGAGACTGCAGCCTTTGTTTGCAATACATGTATGCACTTTTAGATCTGCCATTCACAATGTGTAAACCATAACTGCAGCAGAGGTTAGTTCCTTTCCATAGTTGTTTATTTAAAAATCTCTTGTATATCGTGGGGAATCGAATGTATCAATAATACCATTTACACCATCTAATTCGGGAATGAGATTTGTTTTGTCACCTATTATGTAATCTAATAAAACACCAGTCCTGACATTAAAGTCACCAGAGATCATGATATGTGTTTCATTATAACGACATTTCAGATCTAGTATAACACTGTCAAGATATTCAATGCCCTTATTCTCTCTAGTGTCAGTCACAATTGATGAGGCTTCAGGATGGATATATACAAATCCTAGTATGACATCTCTGTCCATACAGAAAAACTTTGCATCCAAAACAAGGAAAATACAAGCACTGTATGTTGTAATTTTTTTCTTCTCACCAACATTAAATATGCTTCATAACTAAAACCCCACCTCTACTGTATTAATCTCTCAAGTTGTAATGAGGACTGTAATTTGGAAATGTTTTGTAATAACTCCTTGTTTACATTGCTCCATCCTCCAGGAATCCAATAATGTCAAATTGTGAACAATTTTCCAAAAAAAGTGAATTGTAATCCCTGAATATTCCATGTCAAGAGGGAGATAATACATGAGCCCCGCCCCTGTCCGAGGGAAGTAATGATGTCTCAGAGTGAGTTCTGTTTCCTCTCCTCAAAAATCAGCTTATCAAATCTTAATTTTGATTTTTCGACCTTTTTTTCTGAATCCATTATAGTTTTTAGCTTTTTTCTGATCAATCTAACTTTGAGGGGAAAGTCCTCTGAGACATATATACCTGTATCTTTTAGTAATCATGTACTTCGTGGAATCTCAGTTTTCATGTTGAAATCCTTTTGAAAAACTTTATGATGATTGATTTTCCTTGTTTAATCTGGTCAGCTCTCTCAATAGTGATAAGAGAGTCCTCAATGTTCATCTTATCACGTAGTACACTTCGCACTAAATCTTCACAATCACTCCAAGTTTCATTTGATTTTACCTTAGCAACACCGTGGAAAAGAAGATTATTTCTTCTACCTTGATTTTCCAGGTAATCTCGATTACTTGCGAGATCTGAAACATTAGCTTTCAATGAAAACTTCTCTTCTTCAAGCTTAGTGCACTTACTTGATAGTTCATCCACTGATTTCTTAATTGTACCCACGGGTTTTATCTAGACGTCCTGAGAGATCTATTTGCACATTTTCTACTTTTGTGTTTATCTTCTGCAGTTCATCCATAAGTCTCTAAAACTCTGACAAGCATGACAGCATCTTACCACTGATATCAAGCACTACTGTAGTCACGGTAAGGAGAACACTTTCATGTATCTGAGCTGATTGTGGACAGCTAAGTCGTCAAGGCAGTACATTGCATAGCTTGACGTTAAGCAATTTGGTTTGAACCGGTGATGCGATTTGACTGCCGGTGTTCGGAAAAAAAGTCCTATTTTGGATATTTGGTTGTTATTCTCTTTATTCAGATACATGGTTTGTTTGGTCGTCTACTCACTGGAGCAACACATGCAACTGATACAATACATGAGCACTGATTAGAAACACTTGTTTATTTTCCTTTGTTATATAACTAGCTTCTACCAAATGGTGATATTCCATGCACATGGTATATTTGGTTTTGAAGGATACTCAACATATTAGATATTGAAATACATTAAGAAAGGTAAAGATAAGAGGATTTTCTATCAAAATCTAAATTAGCGATGCCGGTTAAGTAATGGGAAATTGCATTCACTTATATACACTGTACATTTAATTGATCCTTGTACAGTCGTTTCGCTCTCGTGATATTTATAATGTGTGTTAAATACAAATTTCAATATAAAATGTGACGTACATATCATTTAAGGTGGCCTTACTGATATTTTCTACGAGGGTAATCAATTACCGAACGTACCCTACTTTCCCTCTCAAGTGTAAAACTGACGATGCAAGATTGAAGAACCTTTTTTATTTCCATGACCTACGTCGTATCTGATCAGGATCAAAGCAATGTGGGTATCGACATGATGTTGTGGCAAACCTATTGAACGGGCCATGCAGATTATATTCTGGTGAACTTGTAAACTGTGCAGTTTTGAATTCACTTAATCTCTGAACAGAGAACAAAGGGCGAAAATTTGTTTCTTAGAGCAATCCTGAAAATTGAGCCGCTTATTTAAAGAGCCACTCCGTGATTTTCATTACGTATCATTTGCCTTTAATACGAACCTAAATGTCATATGTGGTGATGTAAAATCAAAACATCTTAACTTTTCATGTCCTAAAGACATGTATATGACAAATACTGGTTTTCCATGAAAACTTAAAACAGACTTATAAATGCGCAGAGGTGTAGATATCTAATATACATGTATACTAGTTATATAACCTAACAAACAATATCAACTCCTAACTGCCCTCCTGGCTGTTATAGATAAGTCTTTAAAATTACATTTGACTATTTGACGCGCACCACTGCTCGGTTTTCGATCATAAGTGTGACGTTCTACCTTCATATTGTCACAGTAAAAAACCAATAAGCTTTAAAACGTGTCTTTTTGGTAACAGTCGAAACTTTGCGATCAAATAACACCATTTATTAAGTTTGGCGTATACGACTCCAACAACTCACGGAGTGGCTCTTTAAGCACAAGTTAAGCATCGTTGTATAAATCATAGTGGCTACCGTTTTCGCTCTTCCGTCTGTTAAGAAATATTAAATATTTCCGATAGTGTAGGTCATGTGGATATACTGCTGCTTTGAATTAAATTCTTCTAGTTACTCTAGTTGACTTTAGGCCTGAATGCATGCACATTTATCAAATAACTTACAAATTGGATTATTAAAGAGTGTGTCGTTGGTAATATCAAGTTATTGAGTTGGTAATATCAAGTGATTTCGTTGGTAATATCAAGTGATAGAATAACTGTTAATTAGCTGTAACTTACGAAATATTGGTGTGCGCTATCGCCTATTGCTGAAGAAAAGCGCACATTTAATCAACAGAAGAACGGAGGTAACAGGAACATATAATTGACATGTATTCTTTATATCGTCAAGACATGGAGGATGTGTTACCAGTAAATACAAGAAGCGTTAATATGTTAGATACGGAGAAAACGTACTAAAAATGACATATCCGCTCTAAGCCAATATTAGGGGCTCAGGTGATCGTGTATGCATTTATCTTGTAAGTATTTGTATTTCCAAATTCCTGCGCTGGACACTGACTCAAGACCGTGTCACATAAACTCGGAATGTTTACTGGCCATGAATTCCCTTAGCCTAAGGCTTCTTGATATATTTCTATAGGTTAAGGCGACCTTTAGTGAGCTTTGTGAAGAAATGACCAAGTGTCCTAATTAACTATATAAGTAACGTATTAGAGAAATCAATAATTGCAATTTTTTAGCAAAAACGACTGATGTCATGCTTCAAGAACACCCTACAAAATGTTTAAAAACAATTACCGATTACCGTGGTACATAATTTTCTTCCATACGTTTCAAAATACATAATATAAGGATATTCATTTAAAAACTTTAGAACGCACATCCGTCTGCACATGTCAAATATGAAACAAATGTCAGATTTCGTGGATAATCCAATGTGCTCTTTAGTACGTGTCAAAGCCAAAATGGCACGTACTATTTACACAAATACTTAATACATGACCACCCAAACACTTTCATTTCGAATTCCATCCTTTAAACTCTTTACAGAAGTTTCCAGAACTAAGTATGCCTAGAAGACACGCTTCATTATCCCATTGCTTTAATAATGGGATCTTCATATCTGTAACATTTGCTCCAATGAATCAATTATCATTATAATGATAATGGTAACTTATCGAGGAAATAAAGTTTAAGAAAGGTGAAGGAAAGAACTCACGATGTACCTGTTTAAGAACTAGCCATTTTAGCAAACATAGCATATAGTTTAAAAGAATACACAAAGTTGTACTTCTTGAGAATGTACGGGTCAACACCAGTAAGGTTTAGGTCTGAAAGCTTAACTTAACCTTACCAGTTCCAGCCAATGCAAACATATTTCACTGCAATGGATAGCCCCAATGGAAATGCGAGCTCCCCCCCCCCCCCCCCCCCCCCCCCCCCATAAATGCTAGCAGCTGTGCTCTTGAAAGCAGTTTTAAACCACAAATCACCTCACCTCATCTCCAGAATGTTCATACAAACTAGTCTTTTCCATTTACTAGGAAGAGTCTGGTTAACCGCCAACTTTAATAAAATGAATTCATTGATAACGGAAAGATGTTGGTAATAATTTAGCGGACATGTTTTTCAGTGATAAGTATGCAGGCCTCTCAAGCCAAAAGCCCCGGTTCGAATCTCTGTTGAGACAAAAACATATGTGAACTTGGTTTCATACGGTGTTGCGCCCCTGGACAAGGCACATCGTCCACGTTACTCAATCGACCCAAGTATTTAAATTGGTACCACAATTCCGGGTGCAATTGAAAGTGCAAATTCTACAGGGTAATGATGTAGTTATGTAGATATCGCTTTGAGCAGGTAGATATCGCGTTATCATCATTAATAAGACAAACTGCCAGCAACTTCTTGATGATTGTTTTATAATCTTGACATTATCTTTAAACTAGCATTATCAAAACTTCAACCCTGTCTATACGAGATGAAGTCTCATAAAGTCAAGAACTCATTGATATTTCACCGACGCTTCAGTAAGATCGAGCACTTTCCATTTCACTTTCTACCCTTTTATTTATAGACACGAGTCCTCAACAAATGACACAATCCTAGCAACATCTTTATAATTTTGAAATGTAAACTTCTAATGAACCATTTCAGTACAGTTTCAGAAAGATATGATTAGCATGATTTTAGTTTTGCTCCAGAAACGAAGCTCCCCCGTACAGCAGCAAAATTCAAATTTGTTTCCATGGAAACGGTATTAATTACCAAAAATCAGAAATATTAAAGGGCTACGTACATTTCAGCAGGTGTATAATATTCAAGAAAGTTTCAGAAAGATATTATGCATGTATTTAAAGTTCTACTCCGAAAAAGTTCAAATTCAACGGGTTTTCAAGTAAAAGGTAAAACATCTAAATTTTAGAATTTGAAAATATTTTTAGGCACACATGCAATGAATCAGAAAAAAATTCATGAGTGCCTTTAGAGTCACTATTACTCACCAAATTATTTTAGACAGTAAATGGCGAGCAGGTTGTATATTCTAAGATATATAACACATATTCCAGTTATCAGAAGGATCAAATTTTAACTGCATTGTTGTCTTTTTGCCATTTTGATCCACGATATAAAGTGTCTTGACTCTCAACAAAGCAATGTACAACGTTCCTTCATTGAAAACTACTTGCCGCACATTACGCTTGAACGGGCGTATTTCAATTGGATTTTCTCCTCAAGTGACACCTTGAATAGCTTTTTATACCGGAAATAATACACGAAAAGATTCTTCTGATCGAAGGCCAGTATATTGATATTCCTATGGCCAGTATTCCTTGAGAACAGGTGTCCGGATTCCTTCCCAGAATACGTGTAGACAGTGATTGAACTGGACTCCCCTTTCATGTAGAGCTTCTCCTGTTTGCTGTCCACAGTCACGTGATGCTGAGTCGCGTAACCTCTTACAGTCTTTAGGAGAGTAACGTTTGTCCCGTTGAACAGCATCCTAACTAAAAGGCCATTAAAACTGATCCCCCGTTTGCTGAAGAAGAAGACAAGGCCTCTTGACTCGTCAAGACCGAACTTCTGTCCAGGGAATATTGGTAGATGTGGTTCTTCTTCTTGTATGAGACCAACAGCTTCTTGGTGGAGTGGAGATAGACGAGAGCTGAGACGACCTGTTGCTTGAGGTGGTTGTATAAAGAGAGATGGGAGCCGTCAGACAGGTCCATCTGGTAGCTGTTTTGTCCTCGTCTGTGAGACACCAGCAATATTCGAGGTTCAAGGGATGTTGGCCCTTTTTCGAAAAGAGAATTATAATGATAATGTGAGACTTAAGGACGTTTTACGAAAAAAAGAATGTATCTTAATCAAAAGAAATAGTTTTAAAGCAAGCGTATCGTAATCGGTGAATATATGCGAATCCTTTCCCTACCTCAACTGTTAACACGGAACGGTCACCAAAGTCTTATGATCATCCACAGATGTTTCATCGTTTTTATGAGGTGGTGCGAGGTACCTGTAATTGTTAACATATCTTGTTTGCAACTCAAACGGAATGACTAATTGACATCATCATAATAAAAATGTGCCGTGCCGCTTTTATAAAGTTTATTTAAGGAGTGTCCTAATGGATTTGACCAGTTTTAGTGTGTTATGCTTTAGGTATGTATTAATCAAACGATGGAAATATGATACTGACATTAACCGGTTAAGATAACTTTAATAATTCCTCTTACCCATCTCCCCAAGCACCTTTCCTCTTTGTGTTAAGGTGATCTATAATTGAAATAGAAAAATCAATCTGAATCTGGAACACTTTTAAAACAGATATATGGAAATCGCAAAAAGGAAACCTTATTTCCAATTTGCAAACAGTTCACGATGCTTATTGAAACGAAGTCATTTATCTCTCCAAGAATATCAAACACACAAAAAGAAATCATATATCCTTCTAAGTACATCAACCAAAAAAATAAGTCAATAATGCCTCCAAGTATATAAAAAGAAATCATATATCCTTCTAAGTATATCGACCAAAAAAATAAGTCAATAATGCCTCCAAGTATATCAAAACAAAGACGAAGTCATTTATCCTTCCAAGTATATCAAACACAAAAATCAAGTCCTTTATCCTTCTAAGTATAACAAACACAAAACTCAAGTCCTTTTATCCTTCCAAGTATAACAAACACAAAACTCAAGTCCTTTTATCCTTCTAAGTATAACAAACACAAAACTCAAGTCCTTTTATCCTTCCAAGTATAACAAACACAAAACTCAAGTCCTTTTATCCTTCCAAGTATATCAAACACAAAAATCAAGTCCTTTATCCTTCCAAGTATAACAAACACAAAACTCAAGTCCTTTTATCCTTCCAAGTATAACAAACACAAAACTCAAGTCCTCTTATCCTTCCAAGTATAACAAACACAAAACTCAAGTCCTTTTATCCTTCCAAGTATATCAAACACAAAAATCAAGTCCTTTATCCTTCTAAGTATAACAAACACAAAACTCAAGTCCTTTTATCCTTCCAAGTATAACAAACACAAAACTCAAGTCCTTTATCCTCCTAAGTATATCAAACACAAAACTCAAGTCCTTTATCCTCCTAAGTATATCAAACACAAAACTCAAGTCCTGTATCCTCCTAAGTATAACAAACACAAACCCCCAGCCCTTTATCCTCCTAAGTATATCACACACAAACCTCCAGCCCTTTATCCTCCTAAGTATAACAAACACAAAACTCAAGTCCTTTATCCTCCTAAGTATATCAAACACAAACCCCCAGCCCTTTATCCTCCTAAGTATATCACACACAAACCTCCAGCCCTTTATCCTCCTAAGTATATCAAACAAAAAAACAAAGCCAAGGGGACGATCTCATTGTGATGATTTCTAAACTTCATTACGTTTTTATATCCGCTATTGCACTTGAGGTGGACGTCACTTTAACAAGGATATGACGTAATCACTGCATTCACAACCATGTTAACCAGGAGCTGACGTAGTGGAAATCCTTTCATTTGGCAGTGGTTTTATAAAATTCCCCTCTGTTACTCAAATCTATCACCGTAGCAGTAGAAGATGTTCATTCAAGTATGACGCAAAAATAAAACTTTGGTCAAAACCTTTTAATCATTTGAGGTATAAAATAAATGTGTGTAGCCTATCGATCATAGAAGCTTCGTTGTAAGACTGCTTCATTTTATTAAAAACATTTTCTTGCAATGTGATACATTATTATTGTTTTTGACTGCAACTACTGCTTCGACTGTACGTTTGAATGCGCAGTACGTTTTTAATAAACAGTGTCACAAAGATCTACATTGAATCTGCGAATTCTAGGCACAGAGTAGAATATACAAATATTGTGAAATTCTTGTTCACAGTAATAGGACATTTAAATGTTCCACTAACATTTGGAAATCAATTACACATCCAAGAAGGACATATTCGTTTCAGGATTTTTTATGTTCCTAAGATATGAGCAAAATAAAAACTACCATATGTTCTCAGTTAAGTTCAAATCGCCTACCTAACTCGCACTTTAATCTCTAAAATTCCCAAATTGTGCTATTTTCATGCCAAACGTCACAAGCACACAATACTATGACGTCATACGTGAGGCGGTATTAAACTAGTTTCAATATCGCTGTATTAATATCACACTGCAGTATGTTACCCGGCGAGTAATCATTTTGAATATTTTGTATATAGATGTAGGTATTGATCTTATAATTAAGCATGTATATCCATATTGAGTAAACATTTCATAACGATGAACTTTGAATGTAACATACTATTGTCCTGATTAAAGATCCAAATAAATTCCGAATCCTTATTTTTTTAAAGAAATAAGACTTTTGTAAAAGGCCCTGGGCTTGAATATGGGTAAAATATCACAAACGAGAACTGATTTCCCGGTTTATGGCCGTTGTTTGAATACAGTGATAAGCGTGGTTTTTATTAAAAAAGTTTAGAACTATAAATGTTGTGATTTACTAAATGTGATTTCAAACTGTCAATGATGAGAAAAACAAGTTTTCCTATCAGCAAGCATGCACTTGCTGAAGCGTCAGTAAAATGCTTACATACGTTGAACATAGAGTAGCATGGTATACAACTAAACTTACTATGATAGAAAATTGTAATTTCCAATAAAGACATGAGTTACTCTAACAAAACTTTGTTGTTCATATTTTTCTGAGTATATACGGGTCGGAATATCAAATGTGTAATCACGTTTGAGATAAGGCAATTCACAAGGTGGAAGAAAGTACAGCCTGACCAGGCCTGGTATCACAGTTTATTGATACGCAACTAAAATCTATGAATAAGGATCGATTTTCGACAGTCAGCACTTTGTTATAATGCAGTGCAAAAAGAGCAAAAATAATGAAGAATTTGTTCAAATAAAGTGCATATTAAGTTTTGGTGGAAAAGCAGGAATGTCACTGTAACAAAAAGACTTTACCAGGTTTCAATGTTTTACTTTTACAAAAGTTCTCTTTCAAAGGCCGCTGAGTATAATGTTTGGGTCAAATATGTAAAACTTAGAAATTGGTGTCATTTGATCGAAAAAACTGGTTGTTTCTGAGGATTGCCATCTCAATGGTCATTGTTTCAGTATAGTAACAATAAACAGGTTACACTCGAGATTTGTGATCTAAAACGGTCAGTGGCTCACGCCAGTGATTCAAGCGTAATTCTTAAAACGTATTTAACTACAGACACAGCAACAGAAATAGATTTGTAGTGCTTAATAGGTCATTTAGATAATAAACATGTAAATCGAATATCGACTTCTTTACATATATGTGACAGTTTTGCTTCACAATTGAACATACAATATCATGATGTTGACATTTAAGAGATATAACTTTAGACACCGATTTGAACTTAACTCAGCTCATATGATATTTTGGCTCTTATTTTAGCCATATAAACATACTCTGAGCCACTTTAACAGGAATTAAACATCAACCAACATTGTTTCACTTTGCTCTTTTGAAGATAATTATTGTATTGAACAGCTGGATTATAATAACACACAATTGTTTAGAATGATATTTACTAGCACGCACTTCGATGAGCATATTCCTTTCATTGTAGAACTATAACTAAGTGCTTGGAAAATGTTCAACTATTAAATGATATCAAAGATCGTCAATTTTGTCATTTACTATTTGAACATTGCAGATTATATCAATTGATACTATGGACTTTTATTTAAAAAAGCACCGAATATTAGATATTGCAGACAGAAATATTAGAATTAATTTTTTTAATTGCCATCTTTTCATTTTTATCACCATATCGTTCATCATAAGTTGTGACATATTTTCAATGTGAGCACATGTGCACATATCAGTTTTGCCCAGCAACAAATATTTCGTCGTCTTTGACGCCATAACAGCAGGCCGTTTTCTGAATATTTCCATGCGTTTTAGATAGATTAGAAAAAATTATACACGCGGTAGTGTGTCAAATGACTTTTACAAAATTCGTGCGAATTTGCTATTGATCCGGTTATACATGAATTTACACTCTTTTCGTAAAATTCATATGACACATTTATTTGGGTAATTATCTCTATATATGAGCCTCAACTTTGGTCTATTGTTATACAATTCGTCTTTGTGCAAGCTGTTTTGTATTGTGTATTTGAGTCAGGATTGTAATCATTGAACTGGTTTAATGTTATATTGCAGGAAAAATGCTGTCTGCCAAATCCATCACTTTTTGATTACAGCCTCCCGTCTTCTTTTGCTGCCATTTTTCAACGTCACAGATTTTTGTATTTTGAAAATCAGAGAACAGCCTAAAAACAGCCCAAACCTTCTAATAAAATTACTTCACCAAAACAAATCGTTAAATTGAAGAGCTGAAAGTTCATGGGTTTTAAGGTTCAAACCCTGAAAATACATTGCTCATAAATGTAATCATTTTTATACATTAAAACGTATGTAATTATTTTTATGATGTGGTTGAGGGCGAGGTCTCAATATGTGTGTTTGTCATTGGGCAAACACTTCATCGTCATTGCACTCAGCTCACCAAACTATAATAAGTGGGTACCTAACAAACGGTTGTACAGTGTGGCAGTTTCTTTGGAAAAAGGACCGTTTGCTATTTTTCCACCGACTGACAAACGATATATTGATATAATTTAGATTAATTTTAGCGTTTTTGATTAAAGTGTTTTTTCAAAAACAACAAAAGGTTAATTCAGTCATAAACCAGAGAGTGTAGGATGCTTTTTGTCTTATGGTTGTTCAAACAGTTCTTTTGTATTCTAATCATCAATATCCAATAAAATGATTAATTTATGCCTGTAAAGATAACTTTAGATTGACTCAATCTAACGCACTCACATATACTTAAATGCGTCTGTGCATGTTTGATATATGGCGTTAAAAAATATGAAAATTTGGCAAAACTTGCTCTCCTACCTCGCTTAGTGAAAGAGGTTCCAAAATGACTTTTGAAATGAGCTGTTAAAGTGGTGGAAAACTGGTGGTGTATAGTTCGCTCTTCAAAAAAATGTGTAACTATGTTTCAGTCATATTTATCTTCCATCGATGGAAATTTCTTATAGATTACATATTCATTAATTTCGTTAGGGTAATAATGTACCCCGACAGAGGACGTTGCATTGAATACTAGGAATAAAATAACCAAGATTGATATTATTACTAATATACATGCAATCCATTTCATACCTCAAATGCCATGGTCTGTGCAGCACTATGCAATGTGGTATCACCAGAAAGAATAAACCGTAAATAAGAAAAAACAGCCAAACATAGTAGTACTTACATTGATTGTATTCTACATTTTGATTTACATTACAATTGTAAGCCCTCTCCAAGGAAAGTCATATTCAATGGTAATTATTGTGCAACAGTTCCTGACCAAGATCGCTTGGTGATGTCATGTCCAGTTTGCGATAGAGTCATACCTTTTGGCATGTTTAGATCGAATCATGTGGCCTGATAGTGACACTGCCGTAGAAACATTACAATAATGTCGCTTTTTGTGTCCATGTTTCAATAAAACAACCCGATGAAGATGTTAGTATGGTTTATTTTTATTTTTGTGTGTGAAATTGTGAAGAATAAAATGAATCAATTTTATCTGGAGAAAAAAAAATGTACTCAATTGAGTGTAGGTAGCTACGCCCATGAATACTTCTGACTATTTTATTAGTAAATGTTCTAACACCAGTATTTATGCACATTAACCCTTCCGACTGATATCCTCGGAGATATCGTTTTGGCAGCAGGTTTATAAACAATGTCCTGTCATTGTCAATTATGTTTTACATCAAAGAAAACACAATTCTTAGACTAACATATAGTCCCTGAAAAAAAGATTTCACTAAAAATGTATTGTTCAATATTTGGTATGAAATAATATAAAAAAAGGAGTCCTGTACAATTCTTAATTTCAGGCTGAGGCATCTAGACTTGCCAACATTTCCTAGACTTGAGAAGGCTCCTTTGATATTTTGCCATAGGGTCTGGATGACAGACTACACAATTCTATGACATTGTAAAAATGTTGACGTCACAGTGTTATAATGATATCACCGCATCTGGAGTCAAAGAATATTGTAACACGACTCTGTTGTCTTCTCGCTGCTGAGTGGTTCATTTGAAAAATGTCCCTATGTTGAATGACAATGAATAACCAGAAATAAGATAACCACAAATAAAAGTCGTACCGTTTTAAAATTTTAGATTGTGTCTATCGTAGATTTATTTTTGAAGAATAAGACTATTTGCAACAGGCTTAGTGCAAGTTTGTGGATTTGTTTCACGCGACCCACGTCTTTCGAATGCCGTTTTCATAGCAAGATGTCATATAGGCGAACCGTTTTGACGTCACAATCTTTGCGTCACTGTCACAATGGTCTTGTTTGATACTTTTGTTTTAGGGTTTTACAATACTTTTTGATGAGTTTATACATATTTACTCGGGCTAAAATTAAACACATATGTTGTAAGATCTCGCTTACCACTGGCACTTGTTATTAACTGTATCCTGTTTTGATGTAACTTATGCCGGCAATTCACATTTAATAAGACCCTACCACACCTCCTACAACAGAGCAATCTCAAAGATATTTCCACACAGAAACAAGTGCACAAAAAGGGAGAGCACTTATACTTATAATAACTTTTTCTTTTGTAACATTTCTGGGATTTATCGTTATTCAACACAGGTGCATGCTGTATCTAAAGTAGACCGATATGACGCCGGGAATTCACATTTGTTTCTTGTAATTTTAACACACTTTATTTCAATATGGAACAGTCACCATTTCCGTTTCCACACAGAAAAGTGCTGGACTGTGATGTTACAATGTCCATGAATAGTTGCGTTTGTAAAATTTTATTTATAATTCTCTAACACCAGCACATTTATATCTTGAAAATCCGACCGGCGATGAATTCGAAAGTGTTGAATTACATACGATCCAAACATTTTACAAATGTAACGATTAATGTGTAACATAATAGAAACGAATATCTCCTCAAAATGCGTTACCATAACAATCTGGAAAATCCGTTACTGCTAAAATTAACCTTAACAGAGGTCTGATACTAATTCAAGTAACACTTACCAACTTCCAGAACGATGACACGTCCGAAGCGAATAGTCCGCGTCTGTTTTCATTGTTTGTATACACATGGGACGTATGTGCACATATATTTAGCTGCTTTTCAATGTTTTATTTAAATATTCAATTGTGATATGATAGTCCATTAAAGATGCGTGATGTTTCCAAACTGTAAGTAGAGTAAGCAGAAAGCAATGGATATGTACGAGGGGTGCCTAATAAGTAGTGACCGTAAAGTAGAAAACGATGGAAATGTAGCTGTTTTAATTTTACTCATAATCAGTCGATCTTTAACAGAGGCCTGCTACTAATTCAATTAACATTTACCAACTTCCGGAACGACGACACGTCCGAAGCGAATAGTCCGCGTCTGTTTTCATTGTTTGTTTACAAATGGGACGTATGTGCACATATATTTAGCTGTTTTTCAACTTTTATTTAAATCTATCAATTGTGGTATGACAGTCCATTATAGATGCGTGATGTTTCCAACCTGTAGGTAGAGTAAGCAGAAAGCAATGGAAATGTACGAGGGGTGCCTAATAAGTAGTGAGCCTCCAGTAGAAAGCAATGGAAATGTACGAGGGGTGCCTAATAAGTAGTGAACCTCAAGTAGAAAACGATGGAAATGTAGCTGTTTCAATTTGACTCATAGTATCTTTCAACCGACAGAAACATCGTTCTGCTATAATTAAGCATCATGATCCCCATTCAGTGTTACCGTGTCTTCCAGCTGGTGGGTTATGAACTTAAAAAGATCGAGGTAAAAAACAGTCTTACCAATTTGCCCACTCACAAAATAGAAACAGCATGTTTGAGGAGCTTAAAACAGTAAACAGTTTAGTGTGAATAAGAATGCAAGTTTATTTAGATGTATCAGTGACGAACCTCCCTATCTAAATTAGGCATTGGCTCTGTAGCTCATTAGTCTGCAACGAATCGTCAACAAACATACAATAACAATTTGATGGTCAAAACAAGAAAACAGAATTCTTAATTGGATATTCTTAAATCACAAAAGTCAAATTAAAAGCTTGTAGAGACAAACATCTATGAATCGTACATGTTGTTAACTATTATCCATCGTCTCTCTTATCTCACATCTTATGAAAGAACACAATGCCAACAAGTTCTATACAAATTGCACTCCTGTCATGTCCATATTTAGGACTAGCGTCATTAAATTTATAAATCTAAGTCTTAATCCAACAGAGGTCCTATTCTGGAAATTTCAACCTTCTAGAATCAATGGTTCGTGAAAAAAAGTTGCAAAAAAGGTTTTATAAAATCTGAACATGTGAGCTTGCTACGCCCACTGGTTTTTAAGTCAAACGTGAAATCTCAGTCAAGGAACATATTTCCCCTTTTGACATGCTCCAAGTGAAGTTTGTCATATTATATTTGTCACAACAATTTTAGTTATCAAATTAACCTCGATAGAACCCCGACTTTAATTAAATCACAATCAGATTTATGGATAACAATTATTTAGAAAACTTGTTCTACCAATAAAACAAAATAAGAAATATGATTACTGAAAATACAGACAAAAAATGAAAAGGCATCCCCATATCAGTTTACTGCTATAAATAGTAAGAAGCGCATTATTTGCAGGGCCGCGCAAAGGACTTTGGGACGTAAATAAGTTAAGAAACATGATCTAACTTACGCTTTAAACAAAAATGAGCACTGTTTCGACGGGAACATGCATTTGAACGATTTGTCATTTGCCATATTGACAATCATTGCCGTGAGTGAAACGGCAAAGGTTGCAATTCTTAGCAAGTACAAAGGATTGTAAACAAAACAAAAATATCGGATATTTAGCAACAATATTCGCGTCAAAGACTTCTTTCATTTCCGGATTGTATCTCAAAAACATATCTGAACTTTGCCTAATTGCCCAAGACTTAAATCGTTCTTTTTCTGAATTTTACTTACAAAATCGGTCCGTGGTGATAAACAAGGAAGTAAGGGAAATCCTACTACGCAAATAACAGTGATGTAACGGATTGTGGGTTCGTTTTAGTTACGGCAAGTTTTAGAGGGTGGTATACTTAAAAAATAAAATAAGTTATTATGTTATCATTCAAAAATTCAGATTATGGTGTTATTTTATTGGTGAATGATTTTCCAACAAAACTGTGTAGTTGGATACGCATTATTTGAAAAAGACCTTGATAGGCATGCAAACCTGATGAAGCATCTTTCAGAGAAAAAACACCTTAAACCCGACAATATTCACAAAAAGGTGTCTCAACTGCAAATCAATAAATACCGGATCATGTATTCCAACTTCAGAGAATCCCTGCATTTAAATTTGTTGACACAGGGGTTGACAATTGTTTGTACTAATTTATCATCTTCTACAAACCGGAAGACTATGTTGTGAGGTTAACCAAAAACATGAACGCCCAAAATTATATATTTTATCCCTACAGACTTTGAATGTCGATATAAAACATTCATTTGAGCAGAGTTTTAAGATTGCAGAAATTATTTCACGAAACCTCTACCACTGTGTTCATGGATGTTTAAATTAAGCCATTGAATTAAACATGAATCATTCAGTGTCAATTATTTATTCAAGATAAATTTAGGAAATATGACTCAGTTAATTGAAGTTAAGATCTTAAAGGGACACAGCGGAGTATGTTGTTAGAACAAGTTTGTCAAAATTTAAAGAGTTATCGAGAAGCAGCGTTTCATTGCTGCATGATTAGTTCGGTATGGATACAATTCACATGTTTATGTTGTCATTTATGAGAGAAAACCAGTCAGTAGAGCGCCCAGTGGAACGTAATTCTTGAAACTTATTAACACCAGAAACAAGGAGAAACATATGTTGAATATAGTGTTTGGTAGATCAATTGACAATTAATGTAAATGAGATGGACATTTTTAATTTCTTAACATTTCCATGGCGGTTTTTCTAGCATCATTGCAAACTCGAAAATATCCTAATTTTGCTATTTAGAGATGAAGAAGCAAGTTTCGGGACAATATCGAAATTAAACTCAAAGACAGATGGTTTTTTCGCCCTTTATTCAACTTCATGTATTTCTTGTAAAGCATTGTTTCAGAAAGACATCTAGAGTCTTAAAAACTTTTCAATCGAATATCCTTATACGTTGTTTAAAATTCAATCGCTTCGTATTATACAGTCTTGTCTGGGTTTTTTTTTCTTTTGAGAATATTTCATGTAAACTAATTATTTGTTATGATCACGTTGCTTATGACTTTTAGTTTGTTAACGGATTTGCCATGCTGTTTTGCGACAAAGAGGAATCTAAACAAAACAGCTGTACCCATTTCAGTTAACTTTTGATTTTTTAAACTTTTCATCTGAATTCTTAAAAGATGGCAATCATCTCATTTATTGAAATACGCAGTTCATATTGAATATCTTTAAAATGCTTTTAGCAGTTTATAATTGTTATTCCATTCCAACAAACAACATAAAAAGAAGAAAAAGACTTGAATGTACAGTGAGTATAATTAAACTAAAAGGGATTATACAAATGTAGTCTGGTTTCACTCACGAAAGTCGAAAAGTTTTTCTTGAAATATGACCTTTTTTCAAGCCACACAGTTTTCAAGGACTCTGCTTTTTTTTTAAATCGGTGCCATCGATAGGATGTGTGGCCAAGTTGGAATCTAGAAACAGTCGAACTAGAAATGCACAAAGGAGGTTGGATCGAAAAGAGAGTGTAAACGAAACGTTAACTCAGCATGATAGAATGGGCAACTATGCATAAACTATTTATAGACAACACGCTACTGACCAGTCCAAGAGAGAAGGATTATTTATGGAAGGGCGCACTTTGGACTACCGTCAAGAGCGGAGTTACCAAGATCTGTAAAGCACTGTGAAAAGCTGCCTTGAAATCACTATGATTGTGTCAAGTTTCGTTCGAATACAGTGACGTCATAAGCACGAGCAGATATGACGTCACAATGGTTTTTGAACAGGGTAAAGTGAGCGGGAAACTTTGCCAGACGTTTTTGAGCACTGATATGTCGGATCTCTTAGCTTTGTAATTTTTCAGATATTTCGATCAACATTACATTTGAGTAATAAAACACCATCCAAATTAGGAAAGGGAACGTCAGATAATCATCGTACGAGAACATAAATTGTAGAATTCTAGAAATATAAGCTCTTGCTTTCAGTCACTCGACAGCTTTAGTAGCCTCTCGGTTGAACATTAAAGTTAACAAAGACAAACAACATCTTGAAATTAGTCTTTGATAATTTCTACTGTAATTTTCACATTATTGTTGGGAAGAAAAATCCAAATTATACATGAGTATATCAAATAATAATTCAAACGGGCCAATTCGATATTTTTAAATAAGCAGATCTAGATATATAAATTGTTTTTTAAATTATGAAAATGGGGTCTTGTTTTCCTTGAAATTTTATGATAAATAGAATGACAATATTTTCAAAGAGATATGTCACATTTTTTAACACATTGTTTGTTTGTGGAGAGAGTTATTAGCGGTGTCGCCTTTACACATTTTGACTTAGGTAAACAATGGAATTACTAAACATACTATCATACGAACTTATATTCTTATCAAAATATGTTCAATGACATCTTAAAATTCATCTCTTATAATTTAATGGTCACTGTTGATAATTGCATGTCAAATTTTTAAAGAAAATTTTCACGGTGTTGTTTGAAAATTAGGTTTTGATCTGAGTCGGCCACTTTCATATCACAAGATCTTTAATGACTCAAAATGTTAAACAATGTTTTAAAGTATGTAAATGTGGTCTTGTTTTTCATATTGTATTATAACAAATATAATTATAACACTTTGAAACAAATATTGGAAAATTTTTTAACAAATCGTGTGTTTGTTACAGAGAGGAGAATGTCGCCTTTTATGGCCGCTTCACTCAACAAGTTCACGGACAGACATTCTCAGTGATTAGAATTGAGATTTTATTTCTTTAATATGATTTAAAAGTGTACAAATGTATATTTGTTCTGCATATTATGTCAAAAGAAAGACAATGAAAGTATTTACAAGCAGATATCTTTTACTTTTTTATAAATTTGTTCATTCAACAGGTTTTGGGTTTTTCCCAAGATTAAAAATAAACAACTGTGATAAACAAGATAAACTATGATAAATATAACTTGCTTATATGTCTAACTAAAAACTTTATTTTTATTTACAAATTCACAAAATATACAAACAATATCAACTAACTTTGTTCAGTCTGACAAGGCCTGCTGAATGAGATGTATTTTCCTGTCAGTGACGCAGATCTCGCGGCCACTGACCAGTCTCATTCTTGTAGCACAGTGGTTGTTGTCTGGATAAACGCAAAACATGGGGGAAACCTCTTCTTTCATCTGCAGATCTACTTTACACAAGAGTTGCCCCCTCTCCACGTCTATGAAGCCCACCCTCCCCCTCCCCACATCCAGCACCAGCCCGAAGGTGAGGGTGAACTCTACACCAGGTGTGGGGAGAGACAGAGAGACACACTCACCAACCTGATGTCCCCTCCTGTCCTTCTGATCTTTCCTCAACACCTGGATACAGAGACGGTCGGGGTGATCGTCACAGTCGTCCATCACAGACACACAGACGGAGTGGGGGAGATCAGAAACACAGGGCCCCTCGTCCATGTCGCTCCTCCCCAGCTTCAACCCCATCTGTAGCAGTAACCAGTCTCTCCACCTCCGTGTCAGTGTGGAGCTGGTCTCCCAGTAGGAGTGGGGAGTAGTGAGAGGGGAGGGGGAGGGAGGGACGGGGACGGGACTGCTACAAGTCCCATAGAACCTCGAGAACTGACCCGGACTCTTTGCCTGGATAAACGTGAAACATGGGGGAAACCTCTTCTTTCATCTGCAGATCTACTTTACACAAGAGTTGCCCCCTCAACACGTCTATGAAGCCCACCCTCCCCCTCCCCACATCCAGCACCAGCCCGAAGGTGAGGGTGAACTCTACACCAGGTGTGGGGAGAGACAGAGAGACACACTCACCAACCTGATGTCCCCTCCTGTCCTTCTGATCTTTCCTCAACACCTGGATACAGAGACGGTCGGGGTGATCGTCACAGTCGTCCATCACAGACACACAGACGGAGTGGGGGAGATCAGAAACACAGGGCCCCTCGTCCATGTCGCTCCTCCCCAGCTTCAACCCCATCTGTAGCAGTAACCAGTCTCTCCACCTCCGTGTCAGTGTGGAGCTGGTCTCCCAGTAGGAGTGGGGAGTAGTGAGAGGGGAGGGGGAGGGAGGGACGGGGACGGGACTGCTACAAGTCCCATAGAACCTCGAGAACTGACCCGGACTCTTTGCCTGGATAAACGTGAAACATGGGGGAAACCTCTTCTTTCATCTGCAGATCTACTTTACACAAGAGTTGCCCCCTCTCCACGTCTATGAAGCCCACCCTCCCCCTCCCCACATCCAGCACCAGCCCGAAGGTGAGGGTGAACTCTACACCAGGTGTGGGGAGAGACAGAGAGACACACTCACCAACCTGATGTCCCCTCCTGTCCTTCTGATCTTTCCTCAACACCTGGATACAGAGACGGTCGGGGTGATCGTCACAGTCGTCCATCACAGACACACAGACGGAGTGGGGGAGATCAGAAACACAGGGCCCCTCGTCCATGTCGCTCCTCCCCAGCTTCGACCCCATCTGTAGCAGTAACCAGTCTCTCCACCTCCGTGTCAGTGTGGAGCTGGTCTCCCAGTAGGAGTGGGGAGTAGTGAGAGGGGAGGGGGAGGGAGGGACGGGGACGGGACTGCTACAAGTCCCATAGAACCTCGAGAACTGACCCGGACTCTTTGCCTGGATAAACGTGAAACATGGGGGAAACCTCTTCTTTCATCTGCATATCTAGTTTACACAAGAGTTGCCCCCTCTCCACGTCTATGAAGCCCACCCTCCCCCTCCCCACATCCAGCACCAGCCCGAAGGTGAGGGTGAACTCTACACCAGGTGTGGGGAGAGACAGAGAGACACACTCACCAACCTGATGTCTCTCACTGTCCTCCTGATCTCCCCTCCACACCCGGATACAGAGACGGTCGGGGTGATCCTCCCCAGCTTCAACCCCATCTCCAGTAACACGCCTCTCTCCCTCCGTGTCAGTGTGGAGCTGGTCTCCCAGTAGGAGGGGGGAGTAGTGAGAGGGGAGGGGGAGGGAGGGACGGGGACGGGACTGCTACAAGTCCCCCAGAACACTGAGAACTGACCCGGACTGTCTCTGTCTCCACTCCACTCCAAGTTTGTCAGGACTCGACCGAAGTCTTCAACTTGTAGCTCCCAGTGTACTCTCTCTGAGTTGAGAATCATCGCCCGGCCTGAAATATACAAGTTTATTGTTATTAAACATATACAAATGACATCTTAAAATCTTTATTTTTGTATTTCAAACATTTTGATGTGAGAATAATTGGTAATTGTCAGGATTTTTTAAAACTTTGTTTAACCGCTCGAACTAACAAATTGTTAACATTTTTGGAGCTTAATGTCGACTTTATTAACAAATTATATTATCAAAACATATACAAATGACATCTTAAAATGTTTATTTTTATATTCCAAACATTTTGATGATAAAATATTTCATAATTGATTTAAAAAATTAAAATTTTGTTTAACCGCTCAAACTAAGAACATGACTGACATTTTTCTAGAGCTGATTATCATGAAAATAAACAATAATTGTTATTAAAACATATACAAACGGCATCTTGAAATGTTTATTTCAATGTTTGGAATAATTCAATAAGAAAATAATCGATCTTTGTGAGAAAAAACATAAACTTTGTTTCACTCGGCAATACACAATAAATCTACAGTTGATTTTACTGACAGCCAGTTTTCAAACTGGATCAGTTTTCATTGAGCGCAGGACAAATTGTTGTTATCAAAACTTATACAAATGGCATCTTAAACTGTTTATTTTACTATTTCAAATACTTTGATGACAAAATATTTGATAATTGCGAAAGAAAATTAAAACTTTGTTTGGCCCTCAAACTGACGAATAATTGAACTGCTTTCTCGGAGCCGAGAGTCGCGGCCTGTAAAATACAGCAATTATTGTTGAAATTTGTTGTCGAAATATGCACAAATGGTATCTTAAATGTTTATTTCACTATTTCAAATAATTTAATGAAGCGACATTTAATTTCCGGATTTCTTTTTAAAATGTTTGTTTACCGCTTAAACTGACATATTAGCTATTTTTCGAAAGCTTATTGTCCTGTAATAAACACGTCTTGCTATCCAAACATAAACAACTTAAAATTTTTATTTCACCATTATATATTATAAACATCACTGGGGCAAAAAATATAAACTTTGTTTCATTTTCTAATTTGCAATTGGCTTGTTATTGCTGACAGCTTTTTCAAAAATGAATTCTGACGTTTTCGTTATATAAAAGTAATCTCTGCATATTTATTATATCAATAATGATATCTTACTATTTCAAATAGTTTTAAGATAAAATATATAAAAGTAGTTACACTTATTAACAACTTTTTCTGACCATTTTCTGACTATCCTGTAAATTAAACTTACGAAACGTATATAAATGCTATTTGTAAATAATGACTTCATTTAGAATATTTTGAATAAAACCATATGCAACAAATTTGCCACTAAAACTGAATAATAATCAAGCTATTTTCTCAGATTATATAGAGAAGCAATTTCTAATATCTTTGTTTTCAAATTAATCATCGACGATATCTTAGAGCTTTTAAGGCAATATGTTCTCAAAGTAGATACAAATTACATCTTGATTTGTGAATTTCAAGATTTGAACTGTTGTGATGAGAATTCGTTAATAGTTGTGACAAAAAACGTAAACTTTACTCGTCACTCTGTCACAATTGCAGTTGATTCGCAGACACTGCCGCTTTCCAAAATAGATCAGTTTTTATAAAACATTAAAGCAATTGTTTGTTATGACAGACAATACTTCTAGTAATGATATCTGCTGAATTATTCTCAACCATTTTATACATGGATACCTAGGAGCATTTGAGGTTATTCCAGTGCAATTGTAATCATCAAATCAATCAAACAAACAATCAATAAAAATGAATGCCCCTAAAACAAGTATAAAAATTGTGGATTTCCGAGACAACTTTAAGGACACGCCAGTCATTATCTAGAGCTGAAAATATGTGTCACAGTACCCATGACCACTTATATTGTAGGTAATTCATCTACATTCTTCATGTAGCTAGGAATTGTTTCAAAATATTAAATATTACAGATCAATTATATTTTTTAACAAAATGTGCTTATCTTTTGGCTTCTTACTTTTTTATAAAAAAGTGTAATTATTTACATACGCTATGTGGGAATTGTATAAAAATATTGCAGATAAAAAACATATTTTCTAACAAAATGTGTATTTATTTTGGCCTATTATATCATTGAAAGGTGTATTTTTGTGCGGGGTATGAGAAGTTGGTTTACATTGTCTACCAGAATCACTTCGTCACTGTCCGATGCCTCTTTTAATTTCAAGAGACAATATTTATTTTTGTTTTCAACCTGTGTGACAGATGATAGAAACATGATGACACAAGGGGTGTATACGAAATACAAGCGAGCTATCATCAGCGAGTGAGAGATAGCAAGCCAGCTGTTTTATCCAATGGGTAATATTTTGCCACATGCGACCTTTCACCTGACATCGGTTCTCTCCGAGATTATCGGCTTTTGGATTAGTCTGAAGAAATAGCCAAGAGACAAATTACCCTAATTTCCTTAAAGTGAAACAGAGCATGTTTCAAAATTCTGTATTTGCTTTGGTAATATCCAACATACCATGTGTCCTTCTTAAAGTTCAAATCATGTCAGTTCAATCAGCCAAAATTATTATGTTTAGTTGTTTTCATAATCATCAACGAACGGCAATATAAAGGTAAAGATGTTGAAATTCAATGTCCCATTTGCTTGTATATCACTTATGTGATATGCTTCACTCAACCATATCATATTTGTCGTTGCGTCTGATGTAGAGAAGTTTCCGACATAACGTTTGTTATTGGCGTGCGCAACTGTCCGGTTTTCAATCACTAAACACAACTCGAAGCTGTAAATTCTCACTATACTGTAATAATAAGCATTACAATTGTAGTTTTCAGATACAACAACTTGTTTTCGAGATACTAGAACCATTTTTAAAAGTTGATAAATTTGACCAAAACGACATACTCTGCCACTTACATGGCGCTTTAAACTTGCAAATAGTTTCGTTGGTTTGGGTAACTTAATCAGCTCTCAACCAGGTTTTCGTCTTTCCTTATCCAAACAGGCATCATGCATCTTCGTTGTAATAAATTCATAAATTACCAACTTATCTTTCAATAGCTGTCAACTTATAGAGAAGTAGGTAGTGAAATGTTTGTTTGCAGTTTTCATATTAGTGTAATCACACGTCAAAATTCATATTTTCATATCATATCGATTAGAAATTCTTTCGTAAATAGCATATTTTTGTTAACTTTACCCTATGTGAAAAAATGCAAACGCCTGTTCATTCAGCCAATATCGCATTTCGCTGTTAAGCTCCCTTTATCAAACATCCAGCATGTTGCATGCAAAACAAGTTGCATAGCAATAGTTTGGCAGTATCGTAATATGTATCTGCTTTAAGTGACACAGGGTGCCGTTTCAATAAACGTTCGTAACTAAGAACGTTCGTAAGCACTTACGACCGATATTACGAATTTGTCATAAACAGATAAGAGAAATAATCATCGTTACGATAAAATCGTAACAAAAAGTAGAACTCTTTGAGAGGTGAAGGTAAAAAGGTAAAAAAGAATTGTGAAGCAGGTGCGCGAACACGTACTAAGTACTGGAATGTAGGGGTTTTCAAATTCAATCGAAATGTTAATTTATTATCTCTTAATTTATTCGATTGAAAGTCCTTGTCGAAATAAATTGAGTAAGTGGGAATATCACCTTTTATACCCTACCCAGAAATAAAAATATTTAGATTTTTATGAATCTTAGCTTGTTTGTAGAACTGAATGTGCTGAATTCAAAAATCAAATAAAAAATGGGGGTCACCATGCTCGTTTTCGAGTAAAATCGTGACGAAAAACGACACTTTTTGTGAAAAAGCCCAAAAATATGAATTACCTTTTTTCCCTCATAATTTCTTAAATAAGTGAAATTTATACAAAACTTTAATCGTTTAAGTCAGAAAAAGCAAAATTGTTAATCTTAGTCCCAAAAATATTTGAAAATTAACATTTAAATTATTATTTTCGAGTTTTTTTTATCAATCAAAATTTCTTTTTTAGCATGAAATCTTTATGCATTTTCAAGAAAAATAAATTTCCCAAATTTAGAATTTTTTAAAACTTTTATGATATCAACCTGACTTTTTATGAAACTGAAATTCGAAGAAAAAAATGGGGGTCACCAGGGAAAAATCGCGAACTTTTTGTCGTTGAAAATGCCTATCGCCATTGAGAAAACGCCAACTGTAGCCGCAGCGGGTCAAGAATGAGGGCGGTTTTGCTTGAGAGGCGACCTTGTTGACAGGTTGTGTAAGATTGTTCAAACAACTCGTTTACAAGTTTAAACACTTTAATGGGGTCTATCATCTAGACTATGATCTTTCACAAATTCTAAAACGATAAACAAAAAAATTACGAAGAATACGTTTTTCTGCCATGACCCAAAAGTGAAATCTCGCCCTACTAGCTCCATTACTGCATCGATAAAACTAACCCGCTGCACGCTCGACTTTCAACAATGTTTCAGTGTTTATCATGAAATCATTTGACAATATCACATACGCTACTTAATTTAAATAATTGTTTCAAATATATAGAGTTTGACTGCTGACAAATCTGAATTTGCCAATGCCTGGAAATGAAGAAACCGCATTGTTGATTATGTACGGTACTTCCGCCTAGACTTACTTCGTCCTTGACTGATATTTTGTTATTCCAACTTTAAAGACATTTATGCGATGTTTTCAGTATAGTTTCGGTTAAAATCGTCAAGAAATTGTTTTTGTCTTTTGAAAATATTACGTTTATAAACTTGAGCTAAAATATAGGGTTTTCTTCTCGAAACGAGACCGGAGCAAGTCTTTCCTTCGAGGCAGTGCAAGTGAATTTCATCGGAGTCGATCGCTTAATTTGCACCAAAATCAAAGTTATTCCTTTGCACATACTATCAAAGTCAATGCAACAGGGATATTATAACATGCAACCACAGTCGGTTTATCAAAAGAGTGCATGTTTTGCGAACCAAGAAAATGCAGAGGAAATTAAAAATTATAGTCAGTATCTAATATCATATGACTTACATATAATAAAATTGCCTCCCCTACATAAAACAATATTGTAAATATTCAAGTATTCATAAATACTAATTGACTTCTGTTTACTGTGGGAAAAATTAATACAATATTAAATTATACCATAAAAAAATAAACCATATTATATTGATTCAAGTGTTTTGTATATTTTTTGCCCTACCAAAATAATAAAATTAATCTATGGTTTGACATTAATTTATTGAGCAATATTTAACAGCTTTATGTGGGCAGATTTTCTTTATACCTGATCTAAGTCTCACATGCTATAACACATAAATAATAAATAAATTAAATTCTTAATAATCTTTTCATGATCCTTGGTTAGCATTTACTAAGCCAGGTTTGCTCCACATCTACATGAAGGGATTCTTTTTCAAAATTATTGACACAATTTGTATTATTACAAATAAACAGTTCATATCTGCCTCAGCCAGGTAGCCATGACAGTGATTCACTTGCTATATTAGTGCTAACACAGTGTTCAAAATTCCAGTAGACATAAATACAGCTGCAATATGATTTTTAACATTAAAGGATTATGATCATACTGTTAGAGTTATTTGTTATTTTGTTTGCAAGGAATGCTATAAAACAGATACCACAGGCACAAATATAATTTTGAAACATATGATGTTAAGGTTACAAATAAATGGAAGCAAAAACATAGTCTGATAAATATTATTTCATGATGACATGCTGGTACCAAACAAACTCTAACATGTGATATGAAAATTCAGTGCATCTACATCTAACACTAATCTACAAATATATTAGCCAATTAATGCAACCATAATCATGTAAATTCAAAAAGAGGTATTTGATGAGATCAGAGGTACATTATTCATTTTCTAAAATTCTTTTGAAAGTAATAAATGAAACTACATTATTGATATATTCATGCATTAAAGAAAGTTAAATTATTAGGACGCTTGTTACCAAAGATAAAATCCTGCATCTCAAGTTTTAAAGGAAATTTGTTGTGTTTGGGGCCAACCTTATATTATTTTCTGCTAAAATTTTCATGTTTATAAAAAAAGTCTTTGTGCCTTTGAATTATAAAGATAATCCTTTGCATTAACTATTGTATAAAACTTACAGAAAATATATGCAATCAGTATAAATAAAATATTCAACAATAAAAAGATGCACTGTTCAAGATGCTGTTATAATTACCTCAGTTCTAAAAGTTGTTATGCCAGGATTTTGAAATATGCCTTAATTTCCCCACAATAGTGTCACCTTATTAGATCTTTTGCCATGATGTTTTCCACATAGATATTTCCCACTTGCTACTCATAGCAAAAATCTCTTCCTATCGAGTCTCCAAAATAAATTTTAAAAAATCCTTTTGCTTTAATCTAATATATTATTCTATTTCTTCATTTTTGTAAGATGAAATTATTTGTTGAAATGATTAGTTGATAGTTGAAGATAATACACCTGGGTGTGCACTTCACGTCTCGCTATCTCAAAATAATTATCAGCAATTTGATCTTGACTGACGATTCAACGGCTGCATGCCTACAATGTACCTCAATGTAAAAGGGTTTCGTTGTGGGGTCGTCATGTTTTCGTTGGCCGCATACTTGAAATAATTTCAATGAATTCAAAGCATATGACGTCGCCTGATTTCCGTACGGGGACATATTCTCGAGAAACAAATTTTATGTCGATGGTCATGAGTAAAATCACAAATTCTTCAATCAAACTGAGAATTTATGCTAAATTTTCACTACCGGTAATTCAATTCAGCAAGCTTTTGTTAATATAAAGCTTGTTTCAATGACAGTGTTCTCATTTAACTGCCGATTTTCTGAAGTCCGTCGATCAGCTGATGACAGCATGGCTTGTTTGTCAACACTGCCGTAGATCGTTTCCATGTCGTAAATGTCCAGTTTTCATTTATTAGGAGCGCTCAAATAGGCTTACACAGCGTAACTATGTTATTATTAGGATGACTGATGATTTCAAGTATTAAGACATACAATCTTGTAAAGTAGATGGTTGTCGCAAATTTATTCTCGTAACGAACTGCGATGCGCACAGTTCTGCGCAATAGACGTTTTTTATGCGTAGGGTATGTCCTTAAAAACAAACTGCGTCCTTTCTTTGGACTGGTTTCTAAAATGTACAATTTTCGATTTTTCAATGTTTATTTTTAGCTTATTTTTTACACAGGGAGGAGGCTGGAGCGAAAAGCGCGGGAAAACGAAACTTTACTCAGCAAGATTGCACAGGTATAACGGTACAGTTCTCGGCAAGAAAGATATATTATGACCGAGCACACTAGGACTACCCCTTTAAGCGGAATTACCAAGATCTGCTAAGCACTGTGAAACGCTGATAGGAAATCACCATTATTGCGTCAAGTTTTCCTTCGATTGTGATGACGTCGTCAGCACGAGCAAATATGACGTCACAATGCGTTATGAACACGGTAAACTGAGCGTGACACTTTGCCATAGCCTTTGGAATATTGATAGTCGAATTAGGAGATAAACCTACTGTGTTTGAAAATCAGAGACATGTTATACTGGATTGATAGCGAGTAAATTTTAAATTGAAACCGAACGCGAAGCCTTATGAATATTGATAGTCGAATCTCTTATACCTGTTGGTATTTACGATTTTCGATCAAAAAACACTGGAGTAATAAAAACACCAACCAAATTACAAACGGGACACGACAGTCATCGTAATAAACATCTAACTCTAGAAAAATAAGCTTCAGTAGCCTGTTATTTGAAAATACTAAAAAACTAAAATATAACATACAACACCTTGAAATCATTCTCAGATAATTTCTAGTGTGTTGATAACAATTTCACATCAATGTTGCGTTGAAAGAAAAAGACGTTATATGTGAGTTGATTAAATCCTAATTCAGGCCGGCCAGTTTGATGTATTGAGATTTTGAAACGTAGATTTAGATAAATAAATTGTCGTTGAAATTATGACAATGGGGTCTTGTTTTTCATGAAATATTATTATTAATACAATTACAATACTTTCAAACAGATATTTAAAAAATTTTAACATATCATTTTATTGTGGAGAGAGTTATTAGCGGTGTCGCCTTTGCACACTTAGGTTAAAAAAACGCAAATACTTTACATAGAAACTACTATCGTCTTATATTCTTATCAAAATATGGAAAATGGCATCTTGAAATTCATTTCTGGCAATTTAATGGTCATTGTTGATGATTTGATATCAAATGTTTCAAGAAAATTTTCACGGGATTGATTGAAAACTTAGATTTTGATTCATGTCGGCCACTTTCTTATTACAGGATTTTGTCACGACTTAAAATGTTAAACAATGTTTAAAAGTATGCAAATGTCGTCTTGTTTTTCATATCATATTATAACAAATACAATTATAACATTTTGAAACAAATATTGGACAATTTTTTAACAAATCGTGTGTTTGTTACAGAGAGGAGAATGTCGCCTTTTATGGCCGCTTCACTCAACAAGTGCACGGACAGACATTCTCAGTGATTAGAATTGAGATTTTATTTGTTTAATTTAATTTAAAAGTGTACAAATGTATATTTGTTCTTCATATTTAGTCAAAAGAAAGATAATGAGAGTATTTTCAAGCAAATATCTCTTACTTTTTTACAAATTTGTTCATTCAACATTCTAGCTAACAGGTTGGGTTTTTCCAAGTTTAAAAATAGACAACTGTGACATGCTAATTTGTCTAACTAAAAACTTTATTCTTATTTACAAATATACAAAATATATAAACAATATCAACTAACTTTGTTCAGTCTGACAAGGCCTGCTGAATGAGATGTATTTTCTTGTCAGTGACGCAGATCTCGCGGCCGCTAACCAGTCTCATTCTTGTAACACAGTCGTTGTTGAGTGGATGAACGTAAAACATGGGGGAAACCTCTTCTTTCATCTGCAGATCTACTTTACACAAGAGTTGCCCCCTCTCCACGTCTATGAAGCCCACCCTCCCCCTCCCCACATCCAGCACCAGCCCGAAGGTGAGGGTGAACTCTAAACCACGTGTGGGGAGAGACAGAGAGACACACTCACCAACCTGATGTATCTCACTGTCCTCCTGATCTCCCCTCCACACCTGGATACAGAGACGGTCGGGGTGATCGTCACATAAGTCCGTCACAGACACACAGACGGAGTGGGGGAGAACAGAAACACAGAACTCCTCGTCCATGTTCCTCCCCAGCGTCAATCCCATCTCCAGCAGCACGGGTAACCCGCCTCTCTCTCTCCGTCTCAGTGTGCAGCTGGTCTCCCAGTAGGAGGGGGGAGTAGTGAGAGGGGAGGGGGAGGGAGGGACGGGGACGGGACTGCTACAAGTCCCCATGAACTCCGAGAACTGACCCGGACTCTTTCTGTCTCCACTTTGCTCCAAGTTTGTCAGGACTCGACCGAAGTCTTCAACTTGTAGATCCCTGTGTACTCTCTCTGAGTTGAGAATCATCGCCCGGCCTGAAATATACAAGTTTATTGTTATTAAACATATACAAATGACATCTTAAAATCTTTATTTTTGTATTTTAAACATTTTGATGTAAGAATAATTGGTAATTGTCAGGATTTTTTAAAACTTTGTTTAACCGCTCAAACTAACAACTTGTTAACATATTTGGAGCCTAATGTCGACTTTATTAGCAAATTATATCATCAAAACATATACAAATGGTATCTTGAAATATTTATTTTTATATTCCAAACATTTTGATGATAAAATATTTCATAATTGCTTTAAAAAATTAAAATTTTGTTTAACCGCTCAAACTGAGAACATGGCTGACATTTCCCTAGAGCTGATTATCCTGTAAATAAACAATTATTCTTATTAAAAATATACAAATGGCATCTTGAAATGATTATTTCAATGTTTGGAATAATTTTGTAAGAAAACTATTGATCTTTGTGACAAAAAATATAAACTTTGTTTCACTCGGCAATACACAACAAATCTACAGTTGATTTTACCGACAGCCGGTTTTCAAAATGGATCAGTTTTCATTGAGCGCAGGACAAATTGTTGTTATCAAAACGTATACAAATGGCATCTTAAACTGTTTATTTTACTATTTCAAATACTTTGAAGAACAAATATTTGATAATTGCGAAAATAAATTAAAAGTTTGTTTGGCCCTCATACTGACGAATAATTGAACTGCTTTCTCAGAGCCGAGAGTCGCGGTCTGTAAAAAACAGCAATTATTGTTGAAATTTGTTGTCTAAATATGTACAAATGGTATCTTAAAATGTTTATTTCACTATTTCAAATAATTTAATGAAGCAATATTTAATTTCCGGATTTCTTTTTAAAATGTTTGTTTTATAGCTATTTTTCGAAAGCTTATTGTCCTGTAATAAACACGTCTTGCTATCCAAAGATAAACAACTTAAAATGTTCATTTCACCATTATATATTATAAACATCACTGGGGCAAAAAATATAAACTTTGTTTCATTCTCTAATTTCCAATTGGCTTTTTATTTCCGACAGCTTGGTTTTCAAAATGAATTCTGACGTTTCCGACATATAAAACAATCACTGCATACCTATAATATTGAAATAATAACTAAGAATTCATATTTAAATAATCAAAATAGAATTAAAATAAAATATATGAAATATATGAAAGTTGTTACAATTATTTACAACTTTTTTCTGACCATTTTTATAGATCTGACTGTCCTGTAAATTAAACTTACCAATATATATGAATGCTATTATTAATTATTGACTTTATCATTTAGAACAATTTTTTTAAAACATGGGATATTTGCAACAAATTTGCCACTTAAACTTATTAATAATTCAGCTTTCTTCTCAGTTTATACAGTGTCAATTTCTAATATCTTTGTTTTCAAATTTCAAATCACTCAAACAAAATATCTTAGAGCTTTGAATGAAGACAATATTTTCTCCAAATAGATACAAAGGGCATTTTAAAAGGTGCATTTCAAGATTTCAAGACTGTTTTGATGAGAAATTCATCAATAATTGTGACAAAAAAACGTAAACTTTGTTTCACACTCCAATACTTGCAGTTGATTTGCTGCCTCCGCCGCTTCTCAAAATAGATAAGTTTTCATTAAAGATTAAACAAATTGTTGTAATTTGTACACAAATAAATGACATCTTCAGTTTATGCTTCACTTTGCTGAAATATATTGATAATGCTATATTTTATAATTGCAAATTCTTTCTAAACCTGTGTATAACTGTCAAACAATAAAAGTAACACAAATAAGCTCAATTTCAAGAACAAAGTGAACACCGTTTGTTTGTTTTTCCCCCGAATATATACCAATGTAACCTTGAAATGTACTGTATATTTCAATAGTTCAAAATAATACACCATATCAAAATTGTTATTCATCGCCACAAAACTTAGCTTAGGGGTCACTTGACAATTCAGTATTTGAATCGATACAGTGTCCGAACCTCGGTCACCTTGCCCTACTGCTTTTTTACACTTTCAACTCAAGTTACTTCTTGTATTATTCTGCCAAAATATTATAGTTTTTTGTATATGGATACCTAAGAGCATTTGATGTTATTCCAGTGCAAATTTATTGATAAACAAATAATCATAATAATGAATACCCCCCTAAAGCAAATATATCAGCAAAAACTTCTATTTCCGAGAAACAATACACGCCAGCCAATCAAGGACGAGCGATCCTTAAGTGAAAAATGTGTCATTCCTCTGTCCTTACTCATACTTCAAATGATTAAAAAGTATTCACACAAATGTGGATTTTGGTTGTTACATCATTATTTCATTAACAACTACACGGATGATCAGGTTTAGTAATGAGATGTTTTGACTATCTGAAGATGATATATTTTGCATAAACTAATGATTTTTGGGGAAAATAAAAATCGAGGAAGCCAAACTGAAACTGGCACTGCTCACGGTAAGTAGACAGTCTAATTGGCGCCAAGACATTGCAAATTATACATCCTTGGAAAGAGTTGAAAAAGTTGTTTAAAAGATAGGTGGACAGTTAATGCTGTTACAGTCGACAGCTATAATGAACATTTATTTTCGTATCATTTGAATTGACCTTAGACGTTAGTGTTCCATGACAAACCAAGCCATCAGAAATCTGAACGAGAATTACTTCATTTGAATTTTCTAAATCATCTTTCAAAAAACGTGCTACTGCCCCTTTGTTCATGAGATTGACAACACATGTCAACTCAGATTTGTGTCACAGATCAATTGAAAGTTTTCCGTAACGCAGGTGAATTCCTGTAACCAGTTTTTACTTTTAACTTGTTAATTTTCACTATGAATGAGTTTTATGACGAGTTGGATATTTGTGTCAAATAGAGTCAAATGTCTGGCTATTTCTTAGTTTTGGTCGTCTCTGGCCACTGAACGGCGTCATTTCCTTTGATCTCTTGCTACAAGCCGAGTGTGCAACAATGTTGAAATATATCCCGAGGTCGTCGGCCACATGTTGCTAGCTCCGCTCTAAACTGGCCTGTCCTTCATGATTACTGAATGAGAATGTCCACAATCCGTGTTGCGCGATATATTTGTGACGTACTTGAGTTTTCTCTAAATATCATTTACCATTATGAAAAGATCAAAGTGACAAAAGCTGCCCAACTATTTTTTTTTAAACATCTTGTTTTAATCCGACACTCGGATTGGTGGCCGTTAATTGCTAGAGGATGCAATATATTATGAATATATAGTATTAACCTTTCTGTAGTACATTTGTCAAAATGTTTTCGAGTGAATATTAGTTCAATTGATCCCGCCGTTAAAATATCAATCTAATTTGAGTTAGAGTCGAGACTTGGGTCCGACTGTCAGTATCATACTCATGCAATGATCGGTTTTCAAAGTGAAGTTTAAGTCATCATTCCATACATTTCCCACCTACCGTTTAGCATAGATTAAGAAATTTATTAATATGATAGACATGAGTGAATGTTTTAGTGATCGAGTGCGTGAGTGAGTAAATCAGGACAATGTTTTAGCAACTTATAAGCAACATTTGGATTTAATCATCGTCTTTTCCGAGGCAAAAATTTGAATGTATTTGTTAAAAACTTGATGGCAGATTTATTTGAGTGTAGTACCTTTATACCACATGCCGGTTTGAAGTTTGAACACTGTATTAACAGATATTAAAATCTAATTGTTGAAGGTTAATTATTTTGATTGTTATAGGACTAAGGTGGTGAGATGATTTGAGGTTATGCTGCTTTCAAGAGTATTTCACTTATAAAACAGCTGCTAGTATCATTGCAGGGAGAAAGGCTGCAACACCACTGGGCTATGCATTGCGGTGATACATGCGAGCATCGGCTTAAACTAGCCAGCCCTAAAAATCAGTGTAGCATTGCACCCAAACCTTGCTGCGTGTAGAACAGTTCTCTACTGCAGACAAAGTTGCCGAGGCCATTGAGATGTTTTTATTTGAAAATAACCATGTAACCTATGTGTATGTGTTATCTACTATAAATCTTGTCAGCTCAAATTATTCATTGAGTTGAATAGCAGATATAAAATGCATTGCCACACGTTAGGTCATTACTCCAAAATGCCTTGACTGCGAAAGGTATAATCCATAACATCATAGAAGGGCACAGGTTCAGTTTGACGGATTTCTGTACAGTAAGAACAAGGTAAGGCAGACATGCACACACTGGCGATGTGTCTTTACAGCATGCCATGGCAAGTTCAAGTGAGAGATTGTTTTATATCACTTGGTAAGCGACGATGAATTTAATACGAATGGAAAAATCAAATAGTGGGCAGGTACGGCTTTAACGGTGTTTATATTGGTACAGAGAACTTAGACTGTATCAAAAATTTAATTTAATTTCAACGAATTGTAATTGCTTTAAATTTTTATTCAAATTAAAGTTGCTAAATAAATCAGACAATTGATCATTTATGCCTATGACATTGTGGGTATCATCGATTTTTTAAGATGTAGCCAGATGCTAATGTGTCCAAACTACAACGCGGTTACAGCAATAATTGTAATCATGGTTGTCATGTTCAATGCTGAAATCTGTGAAACAGCAAAATTTTGAAGAGTAAATGAATAGATAATTTTTTTAACTTTGTGTTTATATTACCTTGTGGAGTCTGAATCGCAATCGGCGAACTAGAAGAAATTTATTTTCATAACTTAAACTTTTTATGACTTTAGGTGTTTTTTTCTATATAACTCAAACTAATATTTTGCATGTAATAGCAAACATTTTATATAAATTCCTTAGAAAGAAATACAACAACGAAAATTAAAAGATGAAATTTGAAAAGTTTCTTAAAGAATTGAAAAAATTGAAACGTAAGACAAATTATCTAGCATAGAAAACAATATGGCAATAAAGTATAGCATTATTATCTTAATTTTAATAAGAAATGGTTATACATTCATATTTGTTTATAATCCAGAAATATTTAGATCTATATTTTAACAGTTAAAATTGATTTTTTAAAATTTCAGCTGAATGTAAAATCAGATTATGAATCGAGTTTGTCCTTAAGTCTTTATATGAACATACCTTGTTCTATGTGAAAAAAACACGATCCGTGAATACAATAGTCTATACTTCTTCATCGAAGAATAAAAGAAAAGTAGGCCTAACTCTTCTCTATCCGCGAATAAAGTTACCTAGGTTGTAGTTAAAGGGAGGCAACCCGACTTGTTCTAACCATATTTCATTGTGAAATACGAATTAATCATACACTTTTATTCGGGTCACTCAAAATATAGATCAGTCAATAATGTTACTTAGTTTTCCATGGAATGATTAAAAAATTTTGAAAGTGCTTTTCTCATCTTTATTTATCAAAAGAATTTTCGAAAAATTTAGATAATCATTTAGAAATCATCCGAGGATTTCGACGGTCCATGATGATTTGACTCCTCAAGGCAAGTTATAAATGAAACTTTTTATTGCAAAAAGTGTATTTTACCCTAAAAAATGTTCATTTATTAGTTCTAACTTTTCTTACATTTGAAATCTTATCAGGTTATGATATAATACTGAAAAATCAAATCTGTTAGTAATTCAAGTGGAGGCAATAGGATTTCAGTATCTTAATTCAAATTCAACTATACTGAGCTTTTCTGTTTTCGAACAGGGGCGTAGGAGCGAATTTGAAAGTGGGAGGGGGCTTGAATTAAAATTTTGTAACCAAAAAAAAGAAAAAAAAGAAAAAAAGAAAACTTGCTGGCTGCTTATCCCATCTTATCATCAATTAGGACATAATACTGAAATTCATTACCGGTCGTTACTTAATGTGTGTTGTTTGATTGGATGTTTTAGTTCTACCCTTGGAGGATTTTTAGAACTACCCTCAAAGTAGTGCATAGAAACTGTTTTGTAACAATACTAGACCAGTTATTGGGAAATATGTAGTAGAAAGGGGAAAATACTAGTAGTCATTTTGAAAAAAAAAAACATTTCGAAAAAAACGCCCTTGCATCGAAACATAAGCTCAGTAAAGTTTAACAGTATTTCAATCATGTTTCATTTACCTCAGCAATACTCATCACTGGTGTAATTTAAATGTGAAACTCACTTTAAAAAGTAACTCAATTTGCCCTTAGATCAAATGCCTTTAGTTAAAAGTTGGCCAAAAACTATTTTGGTTCCAATTTATGCACCTTTAATCTGTATGATTTCTGTAATTAAAATCTATTTACCTGGATATAAAAGGTTATTTTATTTTAGCAATGTAGGAATTCCAACACCATGAATGATATTATAAATGTTGATAACAATATTTAATTTATTCCTATATTTCTTTCCAGTAATGTAGATTTTTTGATTAGATATTGTGTTAACTTATAGACATCTTACTTAAATAATAATATTTTTCAATATTGTTTTGAAATATGATAATGAAAGGAGACGCTAGTATGATTAGATTATATTACTTACTGTCAGTACTTGAAGACAGTGAAAATTATTAAAAGGACATTGAGTTGTTATTGTGATTTGTACTGACCTTTGCTTTGATGAGGCTGAGAGACCAATAGCTGAGTTTTACATTAGTTTTTATCATAATGAAAAACTTTCACAATATTGTTTGTTTTATAATATAATCACTTTTAGTGCATGAGTTGCTACACTTGGATCATCCTAAACTGACTGTAAATGTTTAAATAAAATAGATTCGAAGTCAACAATTAAAAATGTCAATAATGTCCTATGTCAGAGTGATAACATAAACCTTCTTTCGTGTATAAGAATTTCCCACTAAAATACAATTGGAAGAATGCAATAGATTTGTAAATATAAAGACAAATAATTTAAGTTAATTCATTTTGCATCATTTTCATGCATTTCTGTCTTAACTACGACTAACTTCTGCATTGCTGTCTTCCAATTTATGATGAATTAAAATACAACTTCAACATACAGGAAATTAATGGATGTAATTATAATATACAAATATTTATAATCATATCCTATCCTCTTTACCATGGCGGGATTGATTCCAGTCAAAATGAGCTATTTCTTCACGATTCCCCCTCTTTAGCTATTGCTAGGTCTGTGATTGTGATTTTAGTTCTCTATCAATGTATTTTGAGTAATCCTCAAAATATAAGCTTCGCAACACAAGTTTTTTTAAGTACTTGATTACACAATATGGAAGATTCAGCCTTAAAACTAAGTTCAGCACTATTTGTACCGCTTAACTTAAGCTTAACTTAAACAATCCAGCGTTGGCCTTTTGACTAACAGCCATTGGCTGAAATGTATCCTTAAAGGGGTGTACGTCTTGATTTCACAATGTCAAGATTGTTTAATTTACTTGAAATCAGTTATGTTTTCTTTCAAATATATGCCGAGGTCTTCACTATGATATTCACTATGTGCAAATTTGGGATAATACACAGACGGCCGCCTCATCGCCTCGACTTTAGGGAATGCACTTGCATGGCACAGCACTGGTCAAAACACTGCTGGGATGTGAATATTCTCGATGATCTGTTGCTTGAATAGACTGATGAGAAACTGTTGAGAAAAGGTCACTCAACTGACGCCATCTTTGCTGCATTTACGAAAAAAATCAAGTTGCAATACCTACTTGGCTGTCGTTATTTTTAACGCAACTTACAAATAATTTATGTCACAAATCATATATAAATCAGCTCACCTTGAAAAAATATCTTCATATGTATAATTAGGGGACCCTTTGTGTGTTGTTTAACAAAGTTGATTATCCTCATAGGGCATACTTCACATTCCATTTGTCGTATATAACATCTGTCTGCGAGAATACAAAGTCACCAAATCTACTTTTTATATCAGCCATTGACAAGATACCTGTAGACAGGTTTTCAACCTTCCAGAGCATATTTTGTTCCGGAGAAGAAAATGGAAATTCAAAGGACATGGTCCCTTATGGCCACTTTAGGGGTCACAGAGTTACCAAATCTACCATTTATAATGCTTTCTGGTAAATCCGTCTGTACACTGTCTGTATTCAGCCTGCTAGGGCTTCAGGTTCTGGAGAACAAGAAATATGCTTTCAGGGCAGCCTGGCACCTATATTTGCAGGCCGTTAGACCCTGAGTGGGTGTTACAGAGTCACTAAGTCTACATTTCATTATCTCATTAGGTTTAAGTACTTGTAAACAAGATTCGAGTTTCCTAATGGTCATTGAGGATAAGTAATGGTTCCGAAAAAGCCATTGAGCTTGTTCCAGCCTGGAAGTCTCAGTGATATCTAGAGGATATTTGTCTTTTCTTGACAAATACCAGGTTAATCTCATTTCATGGAGAAAAAGTTCATATTGTCAAGAGTGGCGCTGCTTGCATTTACATTAAGTCACCTGCAGGAAAGCCGGTACAAGACTTCTAAGTGACGGCAATGCAATGTCCTGATGACGTCACTCAAATACTCATTTACCTGCAGACCTGCTTCTAAGTGACAGCCAACGATTGCTGTCACACTCAATAGGTTTTGATTAACTCAGTATTCACAATGCAACATAAAAAGTTAAGAAAGCATATCATAGGTGATTATATGAAGTTTCCTTGACTTTTGCAACACATGAATTTAAATATCAATTAAGTAAATAAATGAAAATTATTATTATTATCTTAAACCGATGACAGCAAATTTTCTTAAAATCAAAGCCTTGAGTTTCACATATTCCATCCAACTTATAAGCTTATGGTTGAAGGTTATCCATGACGCCATTTTATGTTATGATGAATATTAAGAATAATGCCCTTGTGACAAAGGGCAATTGCCTTAAGGGTCAGACTTTCTTCTTTTACACTGTACCAGGGATACAGATTAGATGCTATCTGTGTAAAATACGCACATATATGTAATTATGTGCAAGAATCTAAATTCAAAGAGTGACAGATATGCATAACTTTCCCAGAATACGAGTCATATATTGATTACATGGTTAAAGAATTTATCTGAAAGATCTCACAATATTATTATAATCCATTTTAAGGGCCACTTTGTTATTATGCTAATTATGCTCTTAAACAGTGTAACTTTTTTTTATCATTGAGTGCTAAAAATTGGGTCATAAAGGGAGTAAATGCTTATTTCTAATATCAATGAAACTTCAATTTACGCCGGATTTTGGTACATGATTTCATTCTGTATTAATAATGAACCAGAATTTCCCATTAACATGATACAATATCTCAAGGGGCATGATTTACAGTGTTTCTGTTTTCTTCAAAAATTTTGGTCATTAATTGTTGAACAATATGACTGTCCAGATTCTTAAAAGACTGTCGAACATGATGTCTCTTTAAAAAAAAATGTTCAACTCCCGACCATTAATTATGGTGGTAAAAATCGGTCCAGTTTGGAAAACCCATGATTGCTTAAATAGAATGTTATCATTAAGTGCGTAAGATATAATCATTCAGATGCTAAAAGCTGAATTTATGGTTTTCGGAGCTAGTGGTTTATCAACTGTCTATGAAAATGAAGGCAATTTACCGACAAATTCCTCATCAAACACATACACCCTCGGATAACTTTACATGAGTTCACTGTTCTTGATGACTGGTAAGAATAGGTGAAAATCATAATTTTGAGTTTGACAAATCATCTCTATTCATATCACTTCTAAGAATAAAAAAGCCCAAAAATGTGAAAATATACGCTTTAATTCAACTACTAGGACACCTGTTTTAGATAACCGTCTAATCATCCTGGCAAAATCATCAAAGTATGATTGGAAGCCATGCCCAGTGTGTGCTGTGTTAGTAGTCAGCTGAAACTCCAGCTCTTTGATTTTCTCTGTAACTAATTACGTTAACTGTCTACGAAAATTCATTCTATTCTTTCAATAGAAGTGAAAAGTAGACAAATCTTTCGGAGAGAAAACATTTACCACAAGGCCTAAGTGATGGTAGAGAAAGAAAGTTTTATTTATTGATAACATTTAATGTACATGACAAAAATTTAAATGTCCTGGATTGATGACTATATGGTGACAACTTACAGTTATGATGTTGATAAAAATTAACCTAGTGTAGTACTATATTTACCAAGCACAACTGTCCACTTGTCTCCATGTTTCAACCTACACAGCACCAGGTCAGCAGCAGATCTGTCTATCATCCCGTCTTGCCAGGGTAGACTGTCATCTGGACAATACAGAAAGGTACAAAATATTGTTAAGTAATTTTAAGTTAACATCAAATTTCTAGGTCTCTTGCTTCATGGAGAGAAAGATATAGTGTGTTTAGTCAAGTAGTCCATACACAATATTTCAGATTTCCTTAGTCAATGTTTCTAGAGAAGATGAAATAGTTAAAATTTTACTGATGGACAGATGGACCCCTTGTGACATATAATATCTTTCTTTTGAGGTACGAATTAGATCGAAATTTCTTTCTCAAGGCGGCGGAAAATACAACAGAGTGTATTGTGGGAGATAGGTGGCGCTGCGGAAAGTGTATATATAAGGGCGGTTGGTTTGAATAAAGCATTCTCAGTTGTGACAGCGAGACTAACGCTTTTACCATGGACGCAGAGAGACCAATACCATAGAAACTTAGCTATTTTGGAACTTTTAGATTCTAAGGAGAGTAAGAGAGAGAAAGCTTTGGAAAACAAGATAGAAGGGCTTTGTCAAGAATTTCGAAATACTTCTAAAGAAGTGAACAGGTTGAAAGCAGAGAGAGATTTCGCATGGAAGAGAGAGGGTAACAGTATACATTTAACCCAGAGACACTTGAAAATTTGGGGCAATTAAAGTTTGTATTGCAATAAGGGAAAGAGGAGTATGCTAAATACATTATTGATTCAGAAAGAGCGTATAAAACTACGAAATAAACACATCAAGATTGCGGACACCTCAGAAGGAGGTTGGGAAACTGTGAGAAATAATGTTTCTCCTGATTTCGCCGTGGACTCAGATGATGACAGGAAGATTTTGCGTGCAGAAAACAAAGCTGTCCAAAAAATCAAGAATAGACATGCACGGACGACTCGGACACTGCCATATCAGAGGGCAAGATCACAGCCATCTGCGACTATCACTCAGCCTATGCTTGTGTATGTTAGTGATAAGCGTGTCTACACTCAGCCAAACCAGCCCTTTCGGAGCAGAGGTCACAGAGGAGCGTGTTACATGTGCGGGGAGTTCTTCCACTGGAGACGACAATGTCCATTGCTCAGAGCTACAAACAAGACAGACTCGAAATACACCCAGAGTACCAAGGAACTAGCGAAGTGTGTTCAACCATGTATATAGTTCCAACATTGTCAGTCTGCCGCCATCCATGAGAGAGATTGCTCAGGGTATTCCCAAATTACTGAAACATGCACGTGCTGAGTCAACGGTAAATAAGTATGAATACGGCTTTAAAGCTTGGAAAAGATGGGCTGAAGCTAACGGTATGCCCATGGCTTTTCCGTTAACGCCGCTTCACTGTGCGGTTTATCTTTTAGCAGTGATGCAACAAAGTGGCACGTTTTCCCCTGTGTGTTGCGCGTTTTACAGTTTGAGACATGCACATAAAGTTGTTGGATTGGATTGTCCTACTGATAGTAGTTATGTTGTAAATGTTCTTGAGGCTGCGAAATGTAAGTTCTCTAAGCCTACAATCAAAAAAGAACCCGTGACCGTAGGCATTTTTGAAAAGATAGTTTATTGTTTTAAAATGAGAACTGTGTGTATGACTCTTATCTTTCTTAAGGTCAGCCGAAGTGCAATGCATTACCGACAGAGATGTCGTGTTTTTAATAGCTTACATGACTGTATTCATACAAAAGTCTAAGACAGATATATACAGAGATGGATCATGGGCAGTTATTGGTAAAACGGGGACAAGGCTAAAGGCTGAGGGCTAAAAGTGTACCCATATATTATTCAAATTTGTGAGAATTATTCATCGAGGCATTTAAGCCTCATGTGCCGCCGCAGCCAATTGCGGCATCCCAGATAGAGTGTTAAAATGTCATGGTCACTGGAAAAGCGAAAACGCCAAAGATGGGTATGTAAAAGATGATATTGAAATTAGATTAAAAGTTTCATTATCTTTAGGTTTGTAAACAGCCCGTTCTTTGGCTCTCGGCATGGTCGTCACATCGTGTTCCAATTTAAATATTGTTTTGTATGTTGTATGTGAGAGGTAATGTAGGAGAAATACCATGCCAGAAGCCTTTTCAGGCCAGATGATATGGGTAAACAACAGATTTACAAATTTGACTCCAAATACCACAATGGGATGCAAAGTATGTGATGCAGAAAAAGTCTGGAGTATCCCCAAAAATAATCATGTGCATCCCCGGTGACACAGTAAATTTCTGGTCCAAATTACTTTTGGTCAAATCCAAAGTTACTAAGTCACTTGAAGGAGTCTTAAGATTTAAGAGTACTTTGCCCACATTTGAGGATGGGTCAGTCCCACAGTTACAAATTTCTATCACTTAGGTGCCAACATCCCACAATAAATCAGGTATCATGGGGTGAAGCAGTTCTACACTGAGGAAATTTCTCTGCAACAGGCCATGCAATATAAGTTTTAAAAAAATGAAAATAGCAGACATCAAAGCTATGTAGTGCGAGTGAGTAAGTTTCAAGATTATTTCACTTATATCGCGGCTGCTAGTCTTATTGCAGGGAAAAAGCCCGCAACAACATTGCGGCTATGCATTGTGATGAAACCTGCGAGCATCGGCTGGAACTAGCAAATCATGGGTGGTACTGCACTAAAACTCAGTGAAGCATTGCACCAAAACCTGACTGCCTGTAGAACAGTTCCCTACTGCAGACAAAGTTGCAGAAACCCTGGCGGGATTCGAACTGCCAACCTCTTGATCCGAAGCCGAACAAGCTATGTAGATTATTACCTTCTTTTCTTTATCATCTGACAAGAGTTTGCACTGCCAGTGTTTTTAGTAAGGCTTAATTCACACGGGCATGTATCGCTTAGAAAAAGCCTAAGAAAGACATATATACCTATAGACCCTACCCTACTACTATGTGAAATCTGTTATTACCGTTTTGCACCGATGTTGACGTGTTTGTTTCGCGATTAAGCTGGTTTCCTTCCATTATGGAAGGTTTCCCTTCTATTGTGCACTGTTTTCCTTCACATTTTGATGCATATCTTTCAATTACTCAGGGGGGCCTGAAATGGAAATTATTTTGCCTCTTCTGCTATATATTATCTTTGCAGAAGTTTGATAGCTCTTAGGAATGATAAACCACAATCTTTTACCACAAAAATGCATAAATGGTCAAAATTACTCAGTGTTTCCGCTGGCATTTTTGACTGCCGGTCATCATGTCCGACGGCTTTGAAAAATACCGGACATTTACATTTTTTACCGGTCAGATAAATGTAGCTTATAAATGTTTCATTTGCTGGTTTTTTGCTAGTAATAATATTACCTGCGCCTGTGCCTTTTTCGTTTGTTTAATTGACTGTTTTTGCCACCAAAGTAGGAAGAACGATTCGTCTGCTTTTTCATTGTTGAAAAAACGTGTTTACATTCGAAATGATCGGAATAAGTCGATAATTTCCGTATACATTTCACGCATACATTGAAACTGAGGTCAATAAATTCAGCTGCAGTTATTCGAATGATTATGTCAGGCGCATTTCGTTGCGTTCTACTTCAAGCTACAGAAGCGAGTGGGATTTCCAGACAAATATGATCGGAGTTTCGCATCACTAGATGTAACGAGTGTTTTTTTCAAATAAAGGTTTATGAAATGAGTTTGACAGCTTGTTATTTAATCGGACATCATGTCCGACAGGTTTTTAAAATACCGGACAATCATATATTTTATCGGACTATGACCGGTATTTACCGGACAACGAAAACACTGATTACAAACTCATATAATTTCAAATAGACGCTTCCTAAACTTACCAAATTTTCCATAGCAATAAAATACTCCTTGAGGAAATATAGAGTGAACATAAGCCAAAATAAAATAATATCACTAAATGAAACAAATAGGACCAAAAACATATTGAAATTTAAGTATTTTACCCTTGAAAATAAATTGAATATTCCAAATCATAGATGTATGGATACTTGAAAATAGGATGAAGTAACACAAATATGACCTTGAATAAATAAAAACCTACTCTGATAGAATGTTTATATATATTTCAAAGAAAGAACAATAGAATTATTACCTTAAGAATGATTTCTCCCCATATGAGAATTGTTGAAGTTAAGCCAACATAAACCATGTGTTTCTGGCACTAAATATTTTTGCACTAATCAGCGCAGCGCATCAAGCCAACTCGTTATATACTAATAAAACTGTGAAAACGTGTGGATATGTCTTCTCCACACTTTGGATTTCTTCTGCCTCGAGGTTAAACTTCCAGTAATTGAAGACAAAATTTCGCTAGTTGAGGCAGACTAGGATTATCACTTGAAAAATTGTCCATGCTTGCGAAAATAGAATCTAATTTAATCAAATCAAGTTGACAGTATTGACATTAATTAACAGATTTTTCACATAATTTTGCAGTAGTAGAAAAGATGAAATGAGTGAGGTTGTTCATGAAACAGTCTGTTGGTTATTAATGAGTGATTGTAGGAAACTCTTAAGATGGAAATGATAGCATGTAAACAGCCTATCATCATATATCAGAATATTACCTTGGTCTGTGAAGTAGTCCAGCGGTGTAAAACCGTAGACGTTTTGTTTCTTCAAGTCTGTTTCGGGAATCTGCTTCAGCTGCTGTTGTAACACTTCAGCATTGATTCCTCGTCTCCTACACAGGAAGTGGAGTGGAGTGTTTCCATACACATCAGCCGTGTCCCCCTGATTGATCAATGTCAGTATATTCTCCATGGAAAGTGATCCCTTTCCAAGAAAATGAAGCGGTGTTATTCCGTTGTCATCTTGCTTGCTGATGTCTCCATTTGCTGTGTTGACAACCTGAAGGACTACATCACGTTCAACCTTTCTATTTCTACAAAGATAATGAAATGGTGTAGTTCCATGTTCATCACCTTTATTGAAGTCACCTTTCCCTTCCTTGATCACTAGATCTACAGTGTCCAGCTGAAGGCCTGAGTTTCCACAGAGATAGTGAAGTGGGGTACTCTTATTCTGCCCATATCGGTTAAGATCACCTTTACCTTCAGAGATCATCAGTTCAAGCAGGTCTACATTGACATCTTCACGTCTACAGAAGCAATGGAGTGGTGTAATTCCATTTAGATCACTCCGGTTGATGTCACTCTCCATATCCCTGATCATAAACGTGACTGCTTCTACATGAATTGTTTGACGTTTCAACAGATAATGGAGGGGTGTTCTGCCATACTTGTCACAAACATTAACATCCCCTCCCCCTTCTGTGATGATCATTCTGATAGAGTCAATATCCACAAGGTGTGCAACCCCATCAGCAGTAGAGTCCTTTACCTGATCGTCATCATCATCATCATCATCATCCTTATTATCTTCATCATCACTATCATCACCACTCGAGTCAATATCCACAAGGTGTGCATCCCCTTCAGCAGTAGAGTCATTTTCCTGACAGAGGTAATGAAGAGGAGTTCTTCCATACCAATCATGTACATCCTGTATACTGGCTCCCTGTCTCATCAGAACACACACTGCAACTATGTTTCCACTTCTGAACGCTGTCCACAACATTGTATTTTCATCCTCTCCTGGTCGGTTGATGAATCGTTTTGAACAGTTCTGGAAAGATAAAGGGATATGAAGAATTGTTCTACCAAAGCTTTATTTCTACATTTCATAATTTTAGGAACACATTTTGGACAAAAGCAAACTTGATAGAATAGATGAATACATTAGTCTTGAAAGAAGTTATTTTTACCAGGATATACTGTCAACATAATTAATAATTATTGTGAACTGTCTTATGTTCAGACAAAACATTCCCTTTAAAACTATTCATATCTTTGTTTCATTTTATAGTATTTGATCAGTTTCATGTCATTATGCACTGTTCCAAATCATGTATAGAAGCTAGCATATGAATTCCCTTAAGTTTGATAAAAATATTAGTATTATTATTATTAAGAAATGCCCATTTGGTTGTAAGTATGTCAGAGAATGTATACATCTAAGGTCTCTAAACTTTTAGCCACACATACAATAGCCTATTTTTTATTCAAATTGCATAATTGTTTTTGTACAATTTATTTATCGAGCCTTTTTTTATTATCTTTGCAGTTTACCTTTCAACCTATACTTCAATCATTAAAAGTCCTTTTTAAATCAAGCAGACAGAGTTGGCTATCTCTCTTACCAAGTGGCAAATTTGTGAAATATATTGAACAATACTTATGAAGTTGTATTCTTTATGAAACTCTTAAAATTCAAATAATTTTAATTCTATACCACTAATAACTTATTATAGTTAGAACAATTCTATTCATTGGTCATAAATTTATCCTACACGGGATAATAGTTTAGCATCCATAGTTTCATTGTTCTTAGCATGAAAGCGTTAAAGAGCAACTCCGTGAGTTGATGGAGTCACATATTCCAAACATAATCAATGGTGTCATTTCATCGTGAAGTATAGACTGTTGCCAAAAAGAATCATTTTAAAATGATTGGTTTTGTACAGTGACAAAATGAAGGTAAGAAATCACAATTGTGATCGAAAACCAGACAATGGCGAGCATCAAACAGCCAAACGTAATTCTGGAGACTATCTGAAGCCGCCAGGGGGTCAGTTTGGAGTTGATAGTGTTTGTTAGGTTTTAAAACTATTAAGCATGTAAATTGAAGAACATGTGATCTCCGCCTCTATGTATTAATAAGGCTAGTTTTTTTTATTTTCATGGAAAAACGGTATTTGTCATATAATTTTCTTTCTGAGAGAAAAAGTTTTGAATTTATAACATAACATATGACATTTATGTTCGTATCAAAGCCAAATAATGTAAAATCATGGACTGGCACTTTAAAGTTTTCTAACTTTAACATGTTTTATCCCATGTAAAAGATTAGGGCCGAGTTCTCCAACCTAGGAACTTGAAAAGTACAAAGTTCAATTAACAATTTTCAATGAGCTAGGCGTGATTGTTGATGTGACATAAATTGTTTGAAAATGTTGAAATCCCTAATAACACAACTATTAATTATTGTCATTCCACAAACCAAGTTTCCATGAACCAGACCTTATGGAGATCAGGAACAGTCTGTATAGAGGAACAGACAGACAGACAGGCATACATACAGATCGAGGTCATTTCTCTATCCCCTGAAAACTTTGTTTTGGCAGGGAAAATTATTATGAATGAAAATTATTTTCATTTATAGACATTGAATAAAAACACAAACCAAAGCAGTGAAGAACTTAAACAAACTCTTAGATGGAGGTATATTGAAGTTTTATTCATTTTAAGAATTTTAAAGGTTACAGGTAAATTTAGAGTGATTGAGTAATGTTATGTTGAGTAAAGTAACTCCTTTGGTTTCATATAATTGATTATCCAAATTGTTCTTTGAGAAATAAAATGAATTGTTCACAACTAAATAAATTATCTTTGGTATTTTATCTGTCATAATATTAATGGGAGATATGAGATACTGTTATTTGTTTAGATGCTATTATTGTTATATGAGAAAGAAAAAAACAACTAATTTTAAATTTGTTGTGCAATTGCATTTACCATATTTGAATGGATTAAAACTCTCTTAATCAAAATTATGCGTGATTTGCATATATACCTAATGCCTCATATTTTGAATAGAATTAAATATTAATCATGTAACACTCTGATACGTTTCACAAGTTCATCAGAACAACAACACAGTTGAAATTTGTAGAGATATTGAGACTTTCCCAAAGTATTCCATCTCAGAAATATCTGGCGATCTTGCGGTTTTAATCTATGTCATCAGTATTTCCTTCTCAAATGTCTTTTGTCTTCATCTTTTTTTTACATCCAAGATATTCAAGAAAAACATTGATTAAGACGCATTAAATGTTTTGATTTCCCGGGCTTGAATGTCTTGTTAGAATTAGAATATGTCTTGTTGCTTAAACACCATAATAATCATGGATATATAATACAAACAGGACCACACACTTATGGTTAAAATAAAGGGTATGTGTCTAAATATCATTGAATATATAGGTGGGCATTTTATTTCTAAGGCGCCAAAGCTTATTTGTCGGGTTTATATTTATCTATAATATAGATTTACTGTGACCGGTTATGATTACAGATAGAAGATATCAAACTGAGAAGTTGAGCAGCCTGTAACCTGAAGTTTTCACTAGATGACAATAGTTTATCTTAAACAATAATCTGTTATGTACTGATTGGCCTTCAGATTTTAAAAAAACATTTGCCCGAAAGGCTAGCTAAGATAACATATACTCTCCCTTTACAAATAGAATGTCAACCAAATTGAGTATTTCTGAAAATTAAATCGTAAGTGTACAAATTAGAATTTACAGGAATGAGGTTAACACCGACAATTATGTGTTATCAAAAATAGTTTACTCTAATTGGCACCTTATCTGCACCTCTTTCAACATATAGATATGAGAAAAAGAAAAGTCAATTGATATAGAATCTCCAGTTCACAATGATAATTTTCAGGAATCTAAGGAATCATTTTCAACTGAAGACCGAACAACAAAGAGATCAATGTACAGAAAAAGTAGATGGTAAATCCATTTGAAGTCTGTAAATGTTCATTTTGAAATTATAATCCAATAATCAATTCAAACTATTATATAATCAATCAACAATTTCAAAATGCAAATGGTGGGCAATAATATAATCAATATCACTACTTACCACCTTTTCCTCGGTTGTGACACAGCAGGAAACGAGAGCTTCACAGAACTCCCTACTCCAACAAAGTCTGTGTTTGAATACAGAGTAATCTCCCTTGAGTACCTCTTCACGGAACCTCTCAGCCAAACACTTCAGTACATGAGGATTTGGCTCCACTATAATGTAACATGCAGATCTACTTCTGTCTTCTTCATCAGATGTTGAGATGATCATCTTCTGTCGTATAACAGAGAGAGTTGCATACTGAACACAGAACAGAGGGTCAATGTCATTGATGACATTCAATACACTCTCATACACTGAGGGATGAGCAAACTGACAGATTCCATTCCTCCACACAGTGATGTAGCTGCCTTCTTGTTCCTTCTCGACTTTTAAGAGATCATGCCTTTCATCTTTATCCTTTATTTTGCCATAAATATCAAGCCTACCGTCATTCTGTAACATCAGCTGGAAAAGATGTTTGCAGGTTTCATTGTAGAGAACTTTGGTTGTCATGTCCAGAAACTTCAAAGGTGATTTGAAAAATTCTACAATTGGTACATTGTATCCCTTTGATCTAAGCTTCGAAAACATCTTACAACAATGTGGAAAGCCGTGTGCGACTTCCATATTGCAAACTTTTGCTTTTATTTCAGGATGTATTGTCACGTTCTCTAGTCCAAGATGATAGTCCATGATCTTCCTCCTTTCTTCTGTCAATTTCCCTTCACTCAGGTCAACAACACGTTCCCTGTCAAAAATGGTATCTGTAAGATGTCCTAGATAAACCTTAGATTCATTAACAACATTTTTCCGACTGATGAAGATGACTTTGGTTTTTGGATCAAATTTTTCAATGACTCTTGATATTTTCAGTATGATGTCAAGCCAGCTCTTAATCAACTGATGATCAGCAAGAAATGCACCAAATCTATCATCAAACATGATCAGCTTGTCTTCCTTCATCTTCGCTATCTGATCATACTCTTCAGGCTTGTAAATGGTGTAGACTCTAACATTCTTCTGCATGAACTCCTTCATTACCAGATAGCCAAGTGTTGTCTTGCCGTCCCCAGCGTTCCCTGTTATAGTGACCCAGTGTTGTCCTGAACTCAGCATGTTAACTACAACGTCCACAGTAGACACGCGAATCATCCCCGCCGTCATATCCGCTACTTCATCCTTAGTTCTTACTATGAAAAAAGAAAACCCCATCAACATTTTATGGATAGCCTGAAATTGTATCTGATATTTATAATCGTATCTGATATATTATAATTGTATCTGATATATTATAATTGTATCTGATATTCAGTGTCAGTTAGAAAAACTATTTGAAAAACATTAAAACAAATATTTTTAGTCTGTTTCCTTTCAACTTGAAGGAATAGGATAACATTATTTTTGCCATGAATGATTTTTAAAAGGGTTTTATCAATTTGACAAAACAACTGTCAGAACAACCCGGAAGAGGATGCCTCTTCAAATACTTAGAAGGTTACATATTGGATACCGCAACAATTCCAATTTTGTGCATATACATTTGAAAGCAACATTAAACTGTAAGTTGATAAAAGAAGAGCAATGATGAATGGTAAGGTCATAAATTGACTGCAAATATTTCTGTTTAGGAAATCTTTAAACTTTACTTTATAGAAAAACAAGCAGAAATATTTTAAACAATGTAATATATTTCCTACATACATAATACAATATAACAAATTCAGCTTTTTGTATTGCTGTACATAAAATAAAAAAAAAGATCTAATCTCATTATGTTGCTGATTTATATGTCAAATCACAAAAAACACATTTGCAATGTTTTCAAATATATGTCTAATCATAACGCAATATGAAATCAAATGTATTCCCTATATGAATCATATTTTGAGCAAACAAAAAATTTAAAGGAAATCTTTTAAAATCATATTCAATTTTATCTTTAATGAAAATCCTTTAATCCATTTACATTACACATTCATTGAATGAACAAGAGCATATCAAGTTTTGCCACAAAATGATAACATTTTTAATTCCCAAAGAAAAGTATTTTTCATAAACACGATCAATCATGATACGTCTGAGGCCTCATTAATAGATTATATGATTTTTTACTGTTTTCTTACAAAAATATCACTTTTTGCCCAAAACTCAAAACCTTGGGGGCACTGTGGCAGGTTTTTAGCAAAATTCATTTCTTAATATCTTCAGAATATATCATAATATTCTTTAAAACAGTTTTGAAAAATTGACCATTTGATAATAATCATGAATTGAATGCATTTTGATTGAAAAACAATTTCAAAACATTTCATTTCACCAGATTGATGTTTCAGGTGCTACGGTGTACAGTGTAATGTGTATCAGGCCTCGAATCCGAAATGAGTAACAAAATATACTACCTAAAAGGTCATGGAGAGGGTCTGCTCCTGTCACTGCAAAACAAAGTCATATTTAATGATATAAAGAAATTGAAAATCTTTGTTTGTGAAATGACATACATCACTATTACTATTTCAAACAAATTAAACTGGCTTTAGTAGGGGTTTCCTGACAACTGAAAAATGTGAACCTGATGTCGGAAAGAATGGAAGTTCTGTCATTGAATGTTGCAGATATGAGAACAGTGTCTTGGAAAGAGTACAGAAACTAGTTCCCTAACAACTGCAGTATTTGAAACTGGAAGTTTATATTCAAAACTCCAGCTAGATGATTGTTGACACAAAATATTCACCCAAGTGGAAGCCATAACAAGTTTATTCCAAAACGTATTTGTGAATACTTGTCTTCTGTTTTGTCTGCCTTTATCAGTGATTATTTGAACAAAACATGATTAAATGAATACTTTTTCTTCAACCTGGTATCGTTCTATTAATACAATATATTTGAAGTTATAGAAAACTCCAATGAAATGATTAACAGCAGCAACATTAAAAATTCTCCAGCCAACACAAACGTATTCCCGTGTTTTGATGGGTCTTCAAATTGGTTAGTATCTTCAAGAAAGCAAGCACAGAAACAGGATAAACAAAGGATAGCTCTCAATGTGGTTTTTTAAAACTTGTGTCCAGAAATCAAACTTATTAGCGTTTGCATGACACTACAAAAGCAGCTAGAGGTAGGGTTTTGCCTTCCCCTGATCATCTGTCTCAACAGCCACAATAAAATAGGCATTTTTCTAAGAATATACAACAAAGTCATCTGAACACTAAAGTCAAGAACAACCAGTAGCATTCAGACGTCATTACTAAAACTGAGATGATTTTACACAATTTTGATCATCATTTGGTAGGGATTTCAGAGATTGTAGCAGAAAAATAATTACCCCTTGGTTTCTTTACACAGTTTATTCCTGAACTTTGTCATGTTTGCATAACTGACACTTTCTCGTGAACTTGTTGTAAACTTGATACATATTCTCATTTAATTAGAACGTTTCTTTACTTGTGTATAGGCCTTTAACAGGACCGACTGGTACAAAAAAATTGTGCGGGGCTTTTTCCCTCCATAGTTGCTTAACATCTTGCAACAAGCTACCGTAGTAGCGGAAGTACATCTACGCTTTGCTTTTACTGGTCTTGAATACTAGTTACGCTGAGCAACACTTCTTTCGTAAACCTGATCATCAACCACGAGCGATCACAAAAATGGAAAAATAGAAAATAAATAAACCTTATATAGGACCGACTGGTACAAGAAAATAGGGCCTGTATAGTAGGTCACGAGGACATGCGAGACATCTTACTTCCGGGGAATTTGCTAAACTGGTTCCAAATTCTGTGCCTTTGCGCTGTCATTTACTATGGCATCGTGTACTTGGAAGAATATGTGACAGGATCGGAGAAGTTGGCCATGAAGAGCGAAGCGTGTGTTGATTGAAGTCCTTCTAGAGTCAAACAGTTTCTGTTTGATCCTGAGGAGAATGTTGTGTTGGCCCAAGTGCAAGCCAGCATGAGAGAAAAGTGCTACAAAGTACAAGTAAAGGACAACAATGATATATGGATATACAACTTCTTTATTACTCAGTGGCGACGTTTCGGTATAGATGCTTATACCGTTATCAAGCATATGGGAAACTGATGGGTACAGTCATTATATATATGATGTACATATAGGTACATAAAGAAGTTGTATAACCATATATCATTAGTAATAAAGAAGTTGTATATCCATATATCATTGTTGTCCTTATCCTACCAACTTCTAGAATGCCACTGAAACAATTCAAAGTGCAAGTAAGTTCGATAAATTCGGTTGTTTCGGGTAAAGATATGCGGAGTCTACACTAAAGATATGCACTTGTAGTCGATGTATGGGAGTAAAGTCTTCATTTAAATTATTTTATTTCGTAATTTGAAAATATTATAATGTATCAAAATGGTAAAATGAGAATGATGATGAGCATAAAACACTAAAACTGAGAAATTTAGCAAAGTTTACAACACTCCTAACAAATAGGTAGTTATGTTTTGAACAGATTAAAATATTATAAAAATAACTAAATAGGGTACACTATGTAAGGTTCATCGAAAGTCTGCTTTCGTAACTTTAGATGACCTTTAGAAATATGGGGGTAGTCATCTTAGTGTTCAGTGTCCCTGAGACAAGAATTTTATCTGGAGTTTCTACATTGATCTTATCAATAAAACCTCAAGCTGTAACCACAACATGAGATTTTTAGATTTCTTACATGTTGTGTGAATAATAATGACTGTATGTCTTAGAGCTACAGAGTCATTTTATCTATTTCAAAGAAGTATGTTATTAATAATCAGGACCTGTACGTAGGTTATGTCATCTTCTGATGACTCTTGTGTGTGTGATGATGTTTAGGTGATATTATATGATAATCAGCTATGAATTGATGACTAATGTTAACTTTCAGGGGCATGGCTGCATGAATCTGGTCTTCTAGCAGCTTCACTAGATCTAGACGACATAATCAATGATGTGTTGTTGGAGGTCAAGTGCCCCTATGTTGCGCGGGATATGACAGAAACAAGTTCGCTGCTTTATAAAAAAGCAGACAAATGGTTGGAGAAGCAACGATAGCAATAGATAGATCTCTCCTTCTGTCATTCTAATTTTGCATTATGACGATTACCATGTGTTAAATAGTGAAAGACAAGTGACAGGATTTGTAGGGATTATGATTTATTACATAAAGTAATATATTATTACGTCCATGATATAAAGGTTATTATTGTCATTGATTACTACAAAGAATGAAAACTTCTTCTAGAACTATATAATACTTTGACCATAATGTCAATTATGATGATCATCAGCACCTTAATAAAAACATCCCAATGAATTCAATTAAAATAAACTGCTCCTGAAGGTTTGACAAATCCATGGTAGGTTGGTATTCCTGTCCTTTGAGTCTAAACAGTTCTTCAATCACTTGATTGAAAACATTGATTTCAAAATTTGATCATGGGTGTCTAGCAGAAAACGCAACAGGGCGCACTTGCATGTGATTCCTGCTGAAAAAGGAATTTGGCAGGATTTGCACTGCAGTTTGTAAGGGTCTCCTTGCTTAATGGTGGTTGTCATGACACTGTAAAACTTCAACAAATCTGGCAAATGATAAGGCAGACAGCAAAATAATTCTGTAAACTGACTCCAATGTATAAACTTGGCTTAGGGATGGGGAGGTCGCTGTCAAATGTCGTTTTCTGCCTTGTGTTTGATATCCCGGCTACATTTACACGGAACAATTTACTTGAGAAAGAATTTAGTTAACTTTTTGCTGAATTAGGAAACAATATCAATGTTTTTCATGCATGTGTAAAGTAAATGTTTATTATTGTATTTTATTATTTATTATTGTAAATGCTTCTTATGAGACATAAATATATCATTAACACAAATCACTTGCTTAAATAATATTAGGAATATTTGAACAGTACTGTGAAAAGTATGCACACATGATGATGCATTATACAACAATGTCAATATTTCATATTTATCATACAATGGATAGTGTTCTCGGCATAATAAAGTCAACGGATATTTTCGATATCCGTTGGGGTCATATGCGGATACACATGCAAATTACAGAGGTCAAGTGCCGGAACTTTTTCTGAATATTACTATGACGTCACACGCTTTATCATTTGGAATGCCTGCACAAACAGATGGCGACATAAAATTACTCGTCATCTAATGAATCCAAATTAAGTTGAAGAAATGACAAACAGACTTTGTGCAGCTGTTTCGTAAGTTCATGATCAAGCAGTGCAAAATAACTAAATTACATCGCTGGTTGAAATCAACCGAAATATAAAGGCTAGGCCTAAGCTATTTCAATGAATGAACTGAGTTATATTTTACTCACGGGAACCCAAGGCAGATTGAATCACATGTTCAATGACCTCATATTTAGCTTCAATATGTTTTCATCATTTATTAGGTTTTGGAAGTAGAGTAAGTATTAGTTAATCTATCCGTAACGCTGCGTTTACGCAAGCTGCCATTTGCATTTGGAAAAGGGAAGGAACTCTCGTTCGAAGTGAGATACGCTCGCAGCCTGAATGCAGCCTTTGTGAATGCAAAGGCGAACGCTTTCGGGTTCAAATCTACACGTACTTTCGAAACGGAATATTTTTCGTTTACATCCTTTTCATTTAGAAACAAATTCCAACTTGAACATTTAGATCATGCCAACACAACAGCTTTGTTGCCTCAAAGGCAAAGAGTGGAGGATTAATTTAATGTCAATTTACCGTGGATACCATTACGCTGTTCATTTGCATATATCAATGCGCACATTTGATAACAACTTTTACAGCTCCAGTAATGACGGCAGACCTTTTTTGGCAAAATGAATACAGAATGACATTGTATGATAAAGAGGTTATCATGCTCGTATGTTTTGGGATGGTAAATATCCTGCATTAGGAATAAACACTATGTATTTAGCTCGCCAAGGCTCGCAAAATACAATGTTTATTCCTAATGCAGGATATTAACCATCCCAAAACATACTCGCATGATAACCTCTATTTATCATACAATGGATAGTGTTCTCGGCATAATAAAGTCAACGGATATTTTCGATATCCGTTGGGGTCATATGCGGATACACATGCAAATTACAGAGGTCAAGTGCCGGAACTTTTTCTGAATATTACTATGACGTCACACGCTTGATCATTTGGAATGCCTGCACAAACGGATGGCTTCATAAAATTATTCGTCATCTAATGAATCCAAATTAAGTTGAAGAAATGACAAACAGACTATGTGCAGCTGTTTCGTGAAGTTCATGATCAAGCAGTGCAAAAGAACTAAATTACATCGCTGGTTGAAATCAACCGAAATATAAAGGCTAGGCCTAGGCCTTTTTCGCTATTTCAATGAATGAACTGAGTTATATTTTACTCACGGGAACCCAAGGCAGATTAAATCACATGTTCAATGACCTCATATTTAGCTTCAATATGTTTTCATCATTTATTAGGTTTTGGAAGTAGAGTAAGTATTAGTTAATCTATTCGTAACGCTGGGTTTACGCAAGCTGCCATTTGCATTTGGAAAAGGGAAGGAACTCTCGTTCGAAGTGAGATACGCTCGCAGCCTGAGTACGTGTGAATGCAAAGGCGAACGCTTTCGGGTTAAAATCTACACGTACTTTCGAAACGGATTTTATTTCGTTTACATCCTTTTTATTTAGAAACAAATTCCAACTTGAACATTTAGATCATGCCAACACAACAGCTCTGTTGCCTCAAAGGCAAAGAGTGGAGGATTAATTTAATGTCAATTTACCGTGGATACCATTATGCTGTTCATTTGCATATATCAATGCGCACATTTGATGATAACTTTTACAGCTCCAATAATGACGGCAGACCTTTTTTGGCAAAATGAATACAGAATGACATTGTATGATAAAGAGGTTATCATGCTCGTATGTTTTGGGATGGTAAATATCCTGCATTAGGAATAAACACTATGTATTTAGCTCGCCAAGGCTCGCAAAATACAATGTTTATTCCTAATGCAGGATATTAACCATCCCAAAACATACTCGCATGATAACCTCTATGTACATGTAAGTTAACTGTATTTCATTTTTTAAATGTCAATATTAGACGCAAATAAATAATATGAATTTAGGAATATTTTATCAGCACTGAAAAGTATACAAACATGGTTTTCTTAATCAATATATTCAATATTTGTCACATTTTGGCATTATTTGAACATTTTCCATTAAATGTTTGCAACATATTTATATAAGGGCTATCTGGTTGCTGAGAAAGACTGATCATTTGTGACCCAAATCTGAAAATGTTGTTTCGCTTGTTTCCAGCTTCAGCAAGCAATTGAAGTTTAGACAGTTTCCTAGTTCACATGGGGATCATGTTAAACATTGGATGTGAAATTCTATTCTTATCTTTTTCATCTTTTAACAGACAGACACTAACAATAGCAAAACCTGACTTATCAGTGCTCCCAGGCAGCCCTTTCCTGCTATGGGGGACATCCCAGTTATTTATAGCAAAGGCTCTGGCACTGGTGTTTAGATATATATACAGCCACACCAACTGTGTTATCACAGAGCGTCTTCTCAAGGCAGCAAGCTTGTAACCAATATCTTGCCTCTACACATTGGAGTGGAGCATATCTTCTGCATAGAGGTAACCAACGGCGTTATAGCATAAGCATTACCATGACAACAACTATACCAGCATTCCCTTTGGGCATGCGCATTAAGCTGAGCCCTCCATTGGTTCCGAAATAGCCTGTTCCATAGGGTTGGAGCTCTCATAAACTCCAACCAAAAACACAAACAAGAAATAAACTTTGTGTGTTTGTGTGCGATTTTTTTTTTTAAAACTCTTTTTGAGAAACAGTGGGATTTGTGTTATTTATAGTATTTTGATCATACACTCATGGCAAAAATGGTTGTCACCCCCAGACTGAGAACGCTACGTCAAGTTTAACTGAGTGTTGACAAATAATCAAACATGCAATAACTGTCAGAATGATTTGTGTGATTGGGAAAAACATTCGTAAAACATACCAGCTTGTATTTTGGTCTTGTGCTGGCCAATTTAAGAAATTCTACTAGGATATGTATGGTCCCTGTGAAAAAGGGCAATTTTTTACAGTATCCATATAGTATCAATTGGATGGGTATCAATAAAACAAATTACATTTTCAAGTTCAATTGTCGGTTTTATTTCATTCTGCAGTCATGTATGAGTATATTTACAAGCCTAATATCGGGTAGCACCGCCTCTGGAATTTTCAAGGGCGATCATTCGGGCAGGCATACTGTCTATCAGTGTGTTGATGTTTGCAACAGCCAAATTGTTCCATTCATTCACAAGAGCAGCCCGCAATTGCTGTAAATTTGCAGGAGCAGGGTCCAGTCTTCTAATTGCACGGTCAAGCTGATCCCAAGCATGTTCTATCGGATTCATATCCGGACTTTTTGAAGGCCAGGGCAATCTTGTTACTCCTTGTGCCTGAATGAAAGCGTTCACTGTACGTGCACGATTGGCTGGTGCATTATCGTCCTGCAACAGGAAGTTGTTGCCATACACTCTTCTTGCATGTGGGAGGCAAACGGTTTCAAGAAGACGTCTGTACGACCTCTGGTTGACGTTTCCTTGAAGGACGACAAGATCCGTTTTACCGGTATGGTGTATTCCTGCCCATACGTGTACAGAACCGCCACCGTGGGCAACCTGATGCTGCAGACAGTCGTCATTGAGCCTTTCCCCACGTAAACGTCGCACTCTCATTCTCCTGTCCACCTTATGCAGTAGGAAACGAGACTCGTCAGTAAATATGACGTGACGCCAATGTCCAAGTTGGATTCTGCGGTGCTGCTGCGCCCAAGCAAGCCGTGCCCTGCGGTTGGCCAGTGTCCAGAATGGTTTGATGGCAGGTCTTCTTGCCTTATATCCACGCTGGAGCAACCTGTTCACTACAGTTCTCCGGCAAATGGGCGTATTAATATGAGCCCCCCATCTCTGTGCAAGAGTCAAAGACGAAAGACGTCTATGACGTCGGGTCAAACGAAGAAGAATTCTATCCTGACGAACCGTAGTTTTCTTGGGACGGCCTGAAGACTTATTCGGAACAACATTTCCCTGTATGGCGTGCAGTCTTTTAATCCTTTGAACAGTTCTAACACTGACGTTACATGCTGCAGCAATGACACGATTCGAAGCGCCACCACGACTCATGCCAATGATTTCATGTCTGATTCCTGGTGGAGTGGGACCAGGCATGGTCTATGCTTTTCAGAAACTATAGTCGTGAAGCTGTATCTTATGAAAGAGGTCTGTAGTAATCGATGGAAATGACAAACCTAAGGAGACAAATTTCCATCATTTCAATGAAATGCACGTGGTCTACATGAAACCGCTGACACTGTTCATTGTAAAGTGTGAGTTAATGTAACTTCATGCCTGTAATGACATTTCCATGGAAAACCAACATTGCCATGCATACAATGTGATATAAACTCCAATTTAATTAAATATTAGGGGGTGACAACAATTTTTGCCATGAGTGTAGATTGATTATTGTCAAGTATTACGTCACAATGTTAGCGGCGCAGCCGCAATGGTCATGTCAGTAATTTTCTTGCAATTTTATTGATGTAAATTTTTAAAGAGTACAATAAATAATAAAATACTTAACTTTAAAACATTTTTATGAAACTCCTGATAGGTAGCGGTATCTAACTCGCTTTAGCTTGTTAAATACCAAACCACATGCTTGTTTCATAAAAGTATTATTAAACAGGATGTCGTTTAGTATTATCTATATATTAATTTTAAGGATAGGCACTTGAATGCTGAAATCTGTAGTCAATTTTGTAGATCTGGTGACTCTCTGGTCCATTTTAGGACATTTTGTACCATGACAAAAGAGAATATTTTCACGTTTTTATCAGAACACAGCATTTGAATACTGAAATTTCTGTGTACAGACACATTGACATGGTTTAGTTATAATGGATATTAAACACACTGATCAAGCCACTGATTACTTCTTAAAAAGTTCAAATTGAAATGTATTTTAACAAATCCTGTTAAGCTTGAGACAATGCATATATTGTGTAATGATTGGATGAAAAAGGTGGAATTAATTGGTTGTTTTTCCCCATGAAAGTTTCAATTTACTACATATATGAATTAAGCTAACTTCAAACATTTCAGCCATATAAAAATCAAATTTAAAGAGCATAATAGTTTATAAGAGCATCTCTTCATTTCTCACAGATATTTTGTCAATTGTTTAATATAATTATTTATCTTTGTGATTTGTTTTGTAAGATTAAACTATCAAGTAAATCTAAAAGAGGACACTTCTCAGCCCCAGTTGTGTAATGTCTACCATGCTTAAACAATATTTCAGGAAACATATAGGAAATGATTTCAACGGAGAGACCTTAAGTTATAACAGTTACAACAACAACATTGTTTAGATCGTAGATTGTGATGGAAATATGCGTAATAGAACAATTTCATATATCCCGCCAAACAATTCACGAAAAAGTTTAACATAAGCTTTATTGGCATTTTTTTTCGTACCTTCAAGATCAACCCCCTTTTTCCGTTGATGCAAGTTACAAGGAAATCGAAAAAAAGCGCAAGAATTTTTACTACTTGAATGATTACACCCGAAAGCAAAACAGTAAACCATATCGTAGTTCAAAGTAGTCACCACAGACTAGGAATTGTATCATGTAACTGTACAGTTACATGGTTACTTAGCGCAGCCGCGCATCAAACGTGATTCAGTTTAGGTATTCCCCGGAAGTCAACGGTGAAGGTCGTTCGGAACGAGACTTGCAGGCCCTATTGTGCGGGGCTTTTTCCCTACAAAGTTTCTTAACATCTTGCGACACGCTACCGCAGCAGCGGAAGTACATCTACGCTTTGCTTTTACTGGTAAACCGGATCATCAACCAGGAGCGATCACAAAAAATGGAAATATAGAAAATAAATAGTTTGAAACGAAATTATGTTACAGAGATCTTTACCTTGAACTTTAACCTAAATGTGGACATGTCAAAATAATTCCAATGAAGGGCAATCAACAAATTATCAATATAAGTTCTCAAAAACCTGCTTCTTACCATGTATTCCTCCGTGAATTATTCCGCCAGCGATTGAAGTTCCGACATTTCCCCCTGTAACGCCAGTCACATTGATGGTAGGGTCAGCCATTTTTCTGGGAAGAGACATATTTTATATATAATACAGGAATTAATAGGAATGTCCATGGCATCAATCCATCATATAATTCCAAGACAAGAAAGCAAATCATCTCAACCGTCTTCTCAGCTGGCTCAGTTCGCCTCCAACTTGTCCAGACCAAGTGTTTTTCTAAACTTTGAAACAAAAATATGTTAAAATCCAATATATTGTATCTAGGAATTTTCCATAGTTTCTTTTGAAGGTGGTAGTAATATAACTCATTCTTGTTAAACTTGCCTCATCGGGAATCATGAATGTTTGAATCATAATGTTTGATACAAACCTTAATGCCATATATACGGTGATATAGATTAAAAACATCTCGACATCTTACATATTTATCTCCAAATGACAAATATATGAATATATGAAAACAACTTCTTGTCAATGAATATCTTAAGACAGCGTTATATATCTGCAGAGGTCGACATCACACATCCAATGAACAACTTTACGAGAACAGGTGTTACTCTTAAGACCTGTCATTTGCACTAACTTCAGTTGAGTATTCAAAGGCCTGTCTATAACCTCTGTCAAAATTATATTTCCGAATCAGGTTTCTAACTTGATTAACAATATCATCAGATGTACTCATCAGCAAAACTTCATTCAGTCAGATGTAATAGCTCCTAAGAAACCTTGTTCACATTGCATGCCACGGAACTGAGTCCAAAAAATAGAGCCATTGGCTTTGTAGCTCATGCATCAGGCTATCTATAATAAATGTTATTTATATGAGCTGTCACACGGTCACCAAATCTAAGTATCCTTTTCAGCTTTGTAAACAAGAGCTCCAGACATGAAATTCGGCACATTTCATAGTTCATCATTAAAGTTTAAGTATTCAGTAGTTTCAGTATAATACCATACCCTCTAAAAGGATTCAAACAGCCCTAATCAGGGTTAACCACTGTAAAGTTGCACCCCTGCCACGCCCTCATTCTTGAGTGCAGGACAATGATACTTACACATCTTAAGTCTCCATCTAACAAAGACGATATTTTTAAAAGATTCCTAGCATAAGTTTTTTGTTGAGAAAGGATAAATGAAAACCCCTGACAGAACATACCATAGGCAGATCTGGTGTTCCAGGTCTGGTGAGCTAAAAATAGAGCTACTAGTTCTGCATAAAATGGAGCACGGCATCCCCATATTAGGGCAACAAGGTCACCAAACCTATGATTATAATCCACATCAGACAAGTAGTTTGTGACAACATTTCAGCTTTCTGGGCCCTTTGTTTTTGGATTCGATGACAAAAATAGTTTTTTTTTTCATGTGGTCCCTCTGACCCTTATGAGGAGCCAAAGGTCACCAAATCTACAATTTAGATCACAATTGCCTAATGAGTCACTTAATAAATGTCAGCTTTCCATGTCTTTTCTTTGTGGAGAAGATGAAAATAGATTTTTAGAGCCAAATCATTTACAAATCTACAATCTATAATCCAAATTGGTCAAGGTACCTGCATACAAGATTTCAACTCTCTAGAGTCAGTGGTTCATAAGAAGAAGTCGACCAAGTAAAAAGATTCAGATGGATGGATGCCGTTACAGAACTCCATTTAGACTTTGAGATAAAAAGAGATTGTTATTGCTCATACAATTAAAATAATTTTGATTCATGAATAAAATATAACAGTATTGGCCAATTATGCTTAAAATGGATAATAATCCCCTTTGAAATGTAATTCTATGCATTTCATTTAATAAGGCAAGTTAAACTACAGCTCACAGTGATGGTCCAGCAGTACTGGTGGAGTTTACAGACGATCGCTTGATAACGGCCAGGCCGTCAACCCCTCCGCACTTACAGACCTTGTAAGCCGAAACTGATTTTAATAGACGTTTAACCCATCAGAGGCACACCCGAGATCTTGGTTGACATGTGTATGACAGTATCAGGTTACCTGTATAGTAACAGTGAGGGAGATATGCATAGGACAGTGCAGTAAGAGCTTATATTTTATATGACAGTATCAAGTTAGGTAAAGCTACCTGTATAGTAACAGTGAGGGAGATATGCATAGGACAGTGCAGTAAGAGTTAATATTTTATATGACAGTATCAAGTTGTTGAAGTTACCTGTACAGTAACAGTAAGGGAGATATGCATAGGACAGTGCAGTAAGAGCTTATATTTTATATGACAGTATCAAGTTAGGTAAAGCTACCTGTACAGTAACAGTAAGGGAGATATGCATAGGACTGTGCAGTAAGAGCTTATATTTTATATGACAGTATCAAGTTAGGTAAAGCTACCTGTATAGTAACAGTGAGGGAGATATGCATAGGACAGTGCAGTAAGAGCTTATATTTTATATGACAGTATCAGGTTGTTGAAGTTACCTGTATAGTAACAGTGAGGGAGATATGCATAGGACAGTGCAGTAAGAGCTTATATTTTATATGACAGTATCAAGTTAGGTAAAGCTACCTGTACAGTAACAGTAAGGGAGATATGCATAGGACTATGCAGTAAGAGCTTATATTTTATATGACAGTATCAAGTTAGGTAAAGCTACCTGTATAGTAACAGTGAGGGAGATATGCATAGGACAGTGCAGTAAGAGCTTATATTTTATATGACAGTATCAAGTTAGGTAAAGCTACCTGTACAGTAACAGTAAGGGAGATATGCATAGGACTGTGCAGTAAGAGCTTATATTTTATATGACAGTATCAAGTTAGGTAAAGCTACCTGTATAGTAACAGTGAGGGAGATATGCATAGGACAGTGCAGTAAGAGCTTATATTTTATATGACAGTATCAGGTTGTTGAAGCTAACTGTATAGTAACAGTGAGGGAGATATGCATAGGACAGTGCAGTAAGAGCTTATATTTTATATGACAGTATCAGGTTGTTGAAGCTAACTGTACAGTAACAGTGAGGGAAATATGCATAGGACAGTGCAGTAAGAGCTTATATTTTATATGACAGTATCAGGTTGTTGAAGTTACCTGTATAGTAACAGTGAGGGAAATATGCATAGGACAGTGCAGTAAGAGCTTATATTTTATATGACAGTATCAGGTTGTTGAAGCTACCTGTATAGTAACAGTGAGGGAGATATGCATAGGACAATGCAGTAAGAGCTTATATCTTATATGACAGTATCAGGTTGTTGAAGTTACCTGTATAGTAACAGTGAGGTAGATATGCATAGGACAGTGCAGTAAGAGCTTATATTTTATATGACAGTATCAAGTTAGGTAAAGCTACCTGTATAGTAACAGTGAGGTAGATATGCATTGGACAGTGCAGTAAGAGCTTATATTCTATATGACAGTATCAAGTTAGGTAAAGCTAACTGTATAGTAACAGTGAGGTAGATATGCATTGGACAGTGCAGTAAGAGCTTATATTTTATATGACAGTATCAAGTTAGGTAAAGCTAACTGTATAGTAACAGTGAGGGAGATATGCATAGGACAGTGCAGTAAGAGCTTATATTTTATATGACAGTATCAAGTTAGGTAAAGCTAACTGTATAGTAACAGTGAGGGAGATATGCATAGGACTGTGCAGTAAGAGTTAATATTTTATATGACAGTATCAAGTTGTTGAAGCTACCTGTACAGTAACAGTGAGGTAGATATGCATAGGACAGTGCAGTAAGAGCTTATATTTTATATGACAGTATCAAGTTGTTGAAGCTACCTGTATAGTAACAGTGAGGGAGATATGCATAGTACAGTGCAGTAAGAGCTTATATTTTATATGACAGTATCAGGTTGTTGAAGTTACCTGTATAGTAACAGTGAGGGAGATATGCATTGGACAGTGCAGTAAGAGCTTATATTTTATATGACAGTATCAGGTTGTTGAAGCTAACTGTATAGTAACAGTGAGGGAGATATGCATAGGACAGTGCAGCAAGAGCTTATATTTTATATGACAGTATCAAGTTAGGTAAAGCTAACTGTATAGTAACAGTGAGGTAGATATGCATTGGACAGTGCAGTGAGAGCTTATATTTTATATGACAGTATCAAGTTAGGTAAAGCTAACTGTATAGTAACAGTGAGGGAGATATGCATAGGACAGTGCAGTAAGAGCTTATATTTTATATGACAGTATCAAGTTAGGTAAAGCTAACTGTATAGTAACAGTGAGGGAGATATGCATAGGACAGTGCAGTAAGAGCTTATATTTTATATGACAGTATCAGGTTGTTGAAGCTACCTGTATAGTAACAGTGAGGGAGATATGCATAGGACTGTGCAGTAAGAGCTTATATTTTATATGACAGTATCAAGTTGTTGAAAATACCTGTATAGTAACAGTAAGGGAGATATGCATAGGACTGTGCAGTAAGAGCTTATATTTTATATGACAGTATCAGGTTGTTGAAGCTACCTGTATAGTAACAGTGAGGGAGATATGCATAGGACTGTGCAGTAAGAGCTTATATTTTATATGACAGTATCAGGTTGTTGAAGCTACCTGTATAGTAACAGTGAGGGAGATATGCATAGGACAGTGCAGTAAGAGCTTATATTTTATATGACAGTATCAGGTTGTTGAGGCTACCTGTATAGTAACAGTGAGGGAGATATGCATAGGACAGTGCAGTAAGAGCTAATATTTTATATGACAGTATCAAGTTAGGTAAAGCTAACTGTATAGTAACAGTGAGGGAGATATGCATAGGACAGTGCAGTCAGAGCTTATATTTTATATGACAGTATCAGGTTGTTGAAGTTACCTGTATAGTAACAGTAAGGGAGATATGCATAGGACAGTGCAGTAAGAGCTTATATTTTATATGACAGTATCAGGTTGTTGAAGCTACCTGTACAGTAACAGTGAGGTAGATATGCATAGGACAGTGCAGTAAGAGCTTATATTTTATATGACAGTATCAAGTTGTTGAAGCTACCTGTATAGTAACAGTGAGGGAGATATGCATAGGACAGTGCAGTAAGAGCTTATATTTTATATGACAGTATCAGCTTGTTGAAGTTACCTGTATAGTAACAGTAAGGGAGATATGCGTAGGACAGTGCAGTAAGAACTTATATTTTATATGACAGTATCAGGTTGTTGAAGTTACCTGTATAGTAACAGTGAGGGAGATATGCATAGGACTGTGCAGTAAGAGCTTATATTTTATATGACAGTATCAAGTTGTTGAAAATACCTGTACAGTAACAGTGAGGGAGATATGCATAGGACCGTGCAGTAAGAGCTTATATTTTATATGACAGTATCAAGTTGTTGAAAATACCTGTATAGTAACAGTAAGGGAGATATGCATAGGACAGTGCAGTAAGAGCTTATATTTTATATGACAGTATCAAGTTAGGTAAAGCTACCTGTATAGTAACAGTGAGGGAGATATGCATAGGACAGTGCAGTAAGAGCTTATATTTTATATGACAGTATCAGGTTGTTGAAGTTACCTGTATAGTAACAGTGAGGTAGATATGCATAGGACAGTGCAGTAAGAGCTTATATTTTATATGACAGTATCAAGTTAGGTAAAGCTACCTGTATAGTAACAGTGAGGTAGATATGCATTGGACAGTGCAGTAAGAGCTTATATTCTATATGACAGTATCAAGTTAGGTAAAGCTAACTGTATAGTAACAGTGAGGTAGATATGCATTGGACAGTGCAGTAAGAGCTTATATTTTATATGACAGTATCAAGTTAGGTAAAGCTACCTGTATAGTAACAGTGAGGGAGATATGCATAGGACAGTGCAGTAAGAGCTTATATTTTATATGACAGTATCAAGTTAGGTAAAGCTAACTGTATAGTAACAGTGAGGGAGATATGCATAGGACTGTGCAGTAAGAGTTAATATTTTATATGACAGTATCAAGTTGTTGAAGCTACCTGTACAGTAACAGTGAGGTAGATATGCATAGGACAGTGCAGTAAGAGCTTATATTTTATATGACAGTATCAAGTTGTTGAAGCTACCTGTATAGTAACAGTGAGGGAGATATGCATAGTACAGTGCAGTAAGAGCTTATATTTTATATGACAGTATCAGGTTGTTGAAGTTACCTGTATAGTAACAGTGAGGGAGATATGCATTGGACAGTGCAGTAAGAGCTTATATTTTATATGACAGTATCAGGTTGTTGAAGCTAACTGTATAGTAACAGTGAGGGAGATATGCATAGGACAGTGCAGCAAGAGCTTATATTTTATATGACAGTATCAAGTTAGGTAAAGCTAACTGTATAGTAACAGTGAGGTAGATATGCATTGGACAGTGCAGTAAGAGCTTATATTTTATATGACAGTATCAAGTTAGGTAAAGCTAACTGTATAGTAACAGTGAGGGAGATATGCATAGGACAGTGCAGTAAGAGCTTATATTTTATATGACAGTATCAAGTTAGGTAAAGCTAACTGTATAGTAACAGTGAGGGAGATATGCATAGGACAGTGCAGTAAGAGCTTATATTTTATATGACAGTATCAGGTTGTTGAAGCTACCTGTATAGTAACAGTGAGGGAGATATGCATAGGACTGTGCAGTAAGAGCTTATATTTTATATGACAGTATCAAGTTGTTGAAAATACCTGTATAGTAACAGTAAGGGAGATATGCATAGGACTGTGCAGTAAGAGCTTATATTTTATATGACAGTATCAGGTTGTTGAAGCTACCTGTATAGTAACAGTGAGGGAGATATGCATAGGACTGTGCAGTAAGAGCTTATATTTTATATGACAGTATCAGGTTGTTGAAGCTACCTGTATAGTAACAGTGAGGGAGATATGCATAGGACAGTGCAGTAAGAGCTTATATTTTATATGACAGTATCAGGTTGTTGAGGCTACCTGTATAGTAACAGTGAGGGAGATATGCATAGGACAGTGCAGTAAGAGCTAATATTTTATATGACAGTATCAAGTTAGGTAAAGCTAACTGTATAGTAACAGTGAGGGAGATATGCATAGGACAGTGCAGTCAGAGCTTATATTTTATATGACAGTATCAGGTTGTTGAAGTTACCTGTATAGTAACAGTAAGGGAGATATGCATAGGACAGTGCAGTAAGAGCTTATATTTTATATGACAGTATCAGGTTGTTGAAGCTACCTGTACAGTAACAGTGAGGTAGATATGCATAGGACAGTGCAGTAAGAGCTTATATTTTATATGACAGTATCAAGTTGTTGAAGCTACCTGTATAGTAACAGTGAGGGAGATATGCATAGGACAGTGCAGTAAGAGCTTATATTTTATATGACAGTATCAGCTTGTTGAAGTTACCTGTATAGTAACAGTAAGGGAGATATGCGTAGGACAGTGCAGTAAGAACTTATATTTTATATGACAGTATCAGGTTGTTGAAGTTACCTGTATAGTAACAGTGAGGGAGATATGCATAGGACTGTGCAGTAAGAGCTTATATTTTATATGACAGTATCAAGTTGTTGAAAATACCTGTACAGTAACAGTGAGGGAGATATGCATAGGACCGTGCAGTAAGAGCTTATATTTTATATGACAGTATCAAGTTGTTGAAAATACCTGTATAGTAACAGTAAGGGAGATATGCATAGGACAGTGCAGTAAGAGCTTATATTTTATATGACAGTATCAACTTGTTGAAGCTACCTGTATAGTAACAGTGAGGGAGATATGCATAGGACAGTGCAGTAAGAGCTTATATTTTATATGACAGTATCAGGTTGTTGAAGTTACCTGTATAGTAACAGTGAGGGAGATATGCATAGGACTGTGCAGTAAGAGCTTATATTTTATATGACAGTATCAGGTTGTTGAAGTTACCTGTATAGTAACAGTGAGGGAGATATGCATAGGACAGTGCAGTAAGAGCTTATATTTTATATGACAGTATCAGGTTGTTGAAGCTACCTGTATAGTAACAGTAAGGGAGATATGCATAGGACTGTGCAGTAAGAGCTTATATTTTATATGACAGTATCAAGTTAGGTAAAGCTAACTGTACAGTAACAGTGAGGGAGATATGCATAGGACAGTGCAGTAAGAGCTTATATTCTATATGACAGTATCAAGTTGTTGAAGCTACCTGTATAGTAACAGTAAGGGAGATATGCATAGGACTGTGCAGTAAGAGCTTATATTTTATATGACAGTATCAGGTTGTTGAAGCTAACTGTATAGTAACAGTGAGGGAGATATGCATAGGACTGTGCAGTAAGAGCTTATATTTTATATGACAGTATCAGGTTGTTGAAGCTACCTGTACAGTAACAGTGAGGGAGATATGCATAGGACAGTGCAGCAAGAGCTTATATTTTATATGACAGTATCAAGTTAGGTAAAGCTAACTGTATAGTAACAGTGAGGTAGATATGCATAGGACAGTGCAGTAAGAGCTTATATTTTATATGACAGTATCAGGTTGTTGAAGCTACCTGTACAGTAACAGTGAGGGAGATATGCATAGGACAGTGCAGCAAGAGCTTATATTCTATATGACAGTATCAAGTTAGGTAAAGCTAACTGTATAGTAACAGTGAGGTAGATATGCATAGGACAGTGCAGTAAGAGCTTATATTTTATATGACAGTATCAAGTTAGGTAAAGCTAACTGTATAGTAACAGTGAGGGAGATATGCATAGGCCAGTGCAGTAAGAGCTTATATTTTATATGACAGTATCAAGTTAGGTAAAGCTAACTGTATAGTAACAGTGAGGTAGATATGCATAGGACAGTGCAGTAAGAGCTTATATTACCCATATGGGCGAGGAGACACAGGTGGATATTTTTTTGATATCCGCACATGTGCTCTTTAGTGATTCTCGGCGTTGATTGGTCGGTTACCCTGAGAATGAAATACGATTGGTTGACGGGACTATTTTCACGTTTCATTGATAAATAGAACGTGCCGAACACATGCATCGCTTTCAAAGAAAAGCGTTGATAGGTGAACATTCTTATACTTTTATTACAAGCTAAAATTCCTATCATATAATTTGACACTTCATCAAAGTGTTTCGTTATGACTGTAATTTACAAGAATTATAATTTTTCCCAAGCAAAATACTTGAAAATAGGCGTCGCGTTTGTAAACAAACATGGCTGCCGTAAAAAATATTCATGACAACATCAAAACATAATGTGAAGATTAACGATACGTTAATGATAACTTAGAATTAATCATCATTTTACAACAAAAAAATCACATGGAGCCAACGATTGTTCAAACCATACACTATATTGTCGGTGCAAAAACGTGCAGGTCTGACGGACTCGATCCAGTTCGAACACGCTCGCATCAAACAAACCTTTGCAAACCTTTGCACAATGGCGTCCTCTCCCACGCAGTATGCAGATGTATAAAGAACTCATACAAATCGAGAAACCCTTCGTACAAATTTTTGGGCAAACGTTTGTGTATTTAATTAGTTTAACAAAGGTTCATCGACTACACGTTAAGTAATCCGATACGAGTTATCGTTCTTGATACTGGCAACAAGACGTGATTGAAAGCAACTTCCAAGAGAAGAAATGTTGTTCAAACTTCAGATTAGTTGACAATATTGACGTACAAACGCGTTTCGATGCTTTCATTATATATTTCTCTTCAAGATATTGCCACTTTTATCTGTTGAAACGTTAAAAAATTGACAGGTTTTTCCAATTTTCGTTTCAACACTCTGCGCTCAGCCACTCGCCCGTTAGTAAGTAGGTAGTGACGACGACACATATTCACATAAGCATATTCATGCGATAGCTTCTAAGAGTATTTTTGTTATGATCTTAATGTGTCTCAAATATGAAAATCATGTAATGTATTACGTGGGGACCAAACTGTCGTCAGTTTCATGGCCTTTTTAAACAGAAGTACATTGCGTAGCGCTGTTGACTAATTTACTTCCTGAGATGTTTGGTTTTTACACGCGTATGAATACGGATCAGCTGATCAATGTCACTACCGTAGTACAGTATTGCCGTCTCTTAATGACAAGGATTTTCAGTCGTAATTGGTTATTTTAATTGCATATGGGTAATATATAGAATAACCAACTCGGTACGAGTGATTACGTGAAATATCCACTCGTAGAAATAATGTTCAGTCGCTCGCCAAGGCTCGCAACTGTGAACATTATTTCAACTCGTGGATATTTCCCGTAATCACTCGTACCTCGTTGGTTATTCTCTAAATATTTTATATGACAGTATCAGGTTGTTGAAGCTACCTGTATAGTAACAGTGAGGGAGATATGCATAGGACAGTGCAGCAAGAGCTTATATTTTATATGACAGTATCAAGTTAGGTAAAGCTAACTGTATAGTAACAGTGAGGTAGATATGCATAGGACTGTGCAGTAAGAGCTTATATTTTATATGACAGTATCAAGTTAGGTAAAGCTACCTGTATAGTAACAGTGAGGGAGATATGCATAGGACAGTGCAGTAAGAGCTTATATTTTATATGACAGTATCAAGTTAGGTAAAGCTAACTGTATAGTAACAGTGAGGTAGATATGCATAGGACAGTGCAGTAAGAGCTTATATTTTATATGACAGTATCAGGTTGTTGAAGCTACCTGTATAGTAACAGTAAGGGAGATATGCATAGGACAGTGCAGTAAGAGCTTATATTTTATGTGACTGTATCAAGTTAGGTAAAGCTAACTGTATAGTAACAGTGAGGTAGATATGCATAGGACTGTGCAGTAAGAGCTTATATTTTATATGACAGTATCAGGTTGTTGAAGCTAACTGTATAGTAACAGTGAGGGAGATATGCATAGGATTGTGCAGTAAGAGCTTATATTTTATATAACAGTATCAAGTTAGGTAAAGCTAACTGTATAGTAACAGTGAGGTAGATATGCATAGGACAGTGCAGTAAGAGCTTATATTTTATATGACAGTATCAGGTTGTTGAAGCTACCTGTATAGTAACAGTAAGGGAGATATGCATAGGACTGTGCAGTAAGAGCTTATATTTTATATGACAGTATCAAGTTAGGTAAAGCTAACTGTACAGTAACAGTGAGGGAGATATGCATAGGACAGTGCAGTAAGAGCTTATATTCTATATGACAGTATCAAGTTGTTGAAGCTACCTGTATAGTAACAGTAAGGGAGATATGCATAGGACTGTGCAGTAAGAGCTTATATTTTATATGACAGTATCAGGTTGTTGAAGCTACCTGTATAGTAACAGTGAGGGAGATATGCATAGGACAGTGCAGTAACAGTTTATATTTTATGTGACAGTATCAGGTTGTTGAAGCTAACTGTATAGTAACAGTGAGGTAGATATGCATAGGACAGTGCAGTAAGAGCTTATATTTTATATGACAGTATCAGGTTGTTGAAGCTAACTGTATAGTAACAGTGAGGGAGATATGCATAGGACAGTGCAGTAAGAGCTTATATTCTATATGACAGTATCAAGTTAGGTAAAGCTAACTGTATAGTAACAGTGAGGGAGATATGCATAGGACAGTGCAGTAAGAGCTTATATTTTATGTGACAGTATCACGTTGTTGAAGCTAACTGTATAGTAACAGTGAGGTAGATATGCATAGGACAGTGCAGTAAGAGCTTATATTTTATATGACAGTATCAAGTTAGGTAAAGCTAACTGTATAGTAACAGTGAGGGAGATATGCATAGGACAGTGCAGTAAGAGCTTATATTTTATATGACAGTATCAGGTTGTTGAAGCTAACTGTATAGTAACAGTGAGGGAGATATGCATAGGACTGTGCAGTAAGAGCTTATATTTTATATGACAGTATCAAGTTAGGTAAAGCTAACTGTATAGTAACAGTGAGGTAGATATGCATTGGACAGTGCAGTAAGAGCTTATATTTTATATGACAGTATCAGGTTAGGTAAAGCTAACTGTATAGTAACAGTGAGGGAGATATGCATAGGACAGTGCAGTAAGAGCTTATATTTTATATGACAGTATCAAGTTAGGTAAAGCTAACTGTACAGTAACAGTGAGGTAGATATGCATAGGACAGTGCAGTAAGAGCTTATATTGTATGTGACTGTATCAGGTTGTTGAAGCTACCTGTATAGTAACAGTGAGAGAGATATGCATAGGACAGTGCAGTAAGAGCTTATATTTTATATGACAGTATCAAGTTGTTGAAGCTACCTGTATAGTAACAGTGAGGGAGATATGCATAGGACAGTGCAGTAAGAGCTTATATTTTATATGACAGTATCAAGTTGTTGAAGCTACCTGTATAGTAACAGTGAGGGAGATATGCATAGGACAGTGCAGTAAGAGCTTATATTTTATATGACAGTATCAGGTTGTTGAAGCTACCTGTATAGTAACAGTAAGGGAGATATGCATAGGACAGTGCAGTAAGAGCTTATATTGTATGTGACTGTATCAGGTTGTTAAAGCTACCTGTATAGTAACAGTGAGGGAGATATGCATAGGACAGTGCAGTAAGAGCTTATATTTTATATGACAGTATCAGGTTGTTGAAGTTACCTGTATAGTAACAGTGAGGTAGATATGCATAGGACAGTGCAGTAAGAGCTTTTATTTTATATGACAGTATCAGGTTGTTGAAGCTACCTGTATAGTAACAGTAAGGGAGATATGCACAGGACAGTGCAGTCAGAGCTTATATTTTATATGACAGTATCAGGTTGTTGAAGCTACCTGTATAGTAACAGTGAGGTAGATATGCATAGGACAGTGCAGTAAGAGTTTATATTTTATATGACAGTATCAGGTTGTTGAAGCTACCTGTATAGTAACAGTGAGGTAGATATGCATTGGACAGTGCAGTAAGAGCTTATATTTTATATGACAGTATCAAGTTAGGTAAAGCTACCTGTACAGTAACAGTGAGGTAGATATGCATAGGACAGTGCAGTAAGAGCTTATATTTTATATGACAGTATCAGGTTGTTGAAGCTACCTGTATAGTAACAGTAAGGGAGATATGCATAGGACTGTGCAGTAAGAGCTTATATTTTATATGACAGTATCAAGTTAGGTAAAGCTAACTGTATAGTAACAGTGAGGTAGATATGCATAGGACAGTGCAGTAAGAGATTATATTTTATATGACAGTATCAAGTTAGGTAAAGCTAACTGTACAGTAACAGTGAGGTAGATATGCATAGGACAGTGCAGTAAGAGCTTATATTGTATGTGACTGTATCAGGTTGTTGAAGCTACCTGTATAGTAACAGTGAGGGAGATATGCATAGGACAGTGCAGTAAGAGCTTATATTTTATATGACAGTATCAAGTTGTTGAAGCTACCTGTATAGTAACAGTGAGGGAGATATGCATAGGACAGTGCAGTAAGAGCTTATATTTTATATGACAGTATCAGGTTGTTGAAGCTACCTGTATAGTAACAGTGAGGTAGATATGCATTGGACAGTGCAGTAAGAGCTTATATTTTATATGACAGTATCAAGTTAGGTAAAGCTAACTGTACAGTAACAGTGAGGTAGATATGCATAGGACAGTGCAGTAAGAGCTTATATTTTATATGACAGTATCAGGTTGTTGAAGCTAACTGTATAGTAACAGTGAGGTAGATATGCATAGGACAGTGCAGTAAGAGCTTATATTTTATATGACTGTATCAAGTTGTTGAGGCTAACTGTATAGTAACAGTGAGGTAGATATGCATAGGACAGTGCAGTAAGAGCTTATATTTTATATGACAGTATCAGGTTGTTGAAGCTACCTGTATAGTAACAGTGAGGGAGATATGCATAGGACAGTGCAGTAAGAGCTTATATTGTATGTGACAGTATCAGGTTGTTGAAGCTAACTGTATAGTAACAGTGAAGGCGATATGCATAGGACAGTGCAGTAAGAGCTTATATTGTATGTGACAGTATCAGGTTGTTGAAGCTAACTGTATAGTAACAGTGAAGGAGATATGCATAGGACAGTGCAGTAAGAGCTTATATTGTATGTGACAGTATCAGGTTGTTGAAGCTAACTGTATAGTAACAGTGAAGGAGATATGCATAGGACTGTGCAGTAAGAGTTAATATTGTATGTGACTGTATCAGGTTGTTGAAGCTACCTGTATAGTAACAGTAAGGGAGATATGCATAGGACAGTGCAGTCAGAGCTTATATTTTATATGACAGTATCAAGTTGTTGAAGCTAACTGTATAGTAACAGTAAGGGAGATATGCATAGGACAGTGCAGTAACAGCTTATATTTTATATGACAGTATCAAGTTAGGTAAAGCTAACTGTATAGTAACAGTGAGGGAGATATGCATAGGACAGTGCAGTAACAGCTTATATTTTATATGACAGTATCAAGTGAGGTAAAGCTAACTGTATAGTAACAGTGAAGGAGATATGCATAGGACTGTGCAGTGAGAGTTAATATTGTATGTGACTGTATCAGGTTGTTGAAGCTAACTGTACAGTAACAGTGAGGGAGATATGCATAGGACAGTGCAGTAACAGTTTATATTTTATGTGACAGTATCAAGTTGTTGAAGCTACCTGTATAGTAACAGTGAGGGAGATATGCATAGGACAGTGCAGCAAGAGCTTATATTTTATATGACTGTATCAAGTTAGGTAAAGCTAACTGTATAGTAACAGTGAGGGAGATATGCATAGGACAGTGCAGTAAGAGCTTATATTTTATATGACAGTATCAGGTTGTTGAAGCTAACTGTATAGTAACAGTGAAGGAGATATGCATAGGACAGTGCAGTAAGAGCTTATATGGTATGTGACAGTATCAGGTTGTTGAAGCTAACTGTATAGTAACAGTGAAGGAGATATGCATAGGACTGTGCAGTAAGAGTTAATATTGTATGTGACTGTATCAGGTTGTTGAAGCTACCTGTATAGTAACAGTAAGGGAGATATGCATAGGACAGTGCAGTCAGAGCTTATATTTTATATGACAGTATCAAGTTGTTGAAGCTAACTGTATAGTAACAGTAAGGGAGATATGCATAGGACAGTGCAGTAACAGCTTATATTTTATATGACAGTATCAAGTTAGGTAAAGCTAACTGTATAGTAACAGTGAGGGAGATATGCATAGGACAGTGCAGTAACAGCTTATATTTTATATGACAGTATCAAGTGAGGTAAAGCTAACTGTATAGTAACAGTGAAGGAGATATGCATAGGACTGTGCAGTGAGAGTTAATATTGTATGTGACTGTATCAGGTTGTTGAAGCTAACTGTACAGTAACAGTGAGGGAGATATGCATAGGACAGTGCAGTAACAGTTTATATTTTATGTGACAGTATCAAGTTGTTGAAGCTACCTGTATAGTAACAGTGAGGGAGATATGCATAGGACAGTGCAGCAAGAGCTTATATTTTATATGACTGTATCAAGTTAGGTAAAGCTAACTGTATAGTAACAGTGAGGGAGATATGCATAGGACTGTGCAGTAAGAGCTTATATTTTATATGACAGTATCAGGTTGTTGAAGCTAACTGTACAGTAACAGTGAGGTAGATATGCATAGGACAGTGCAGTAAGAGCTTATATTGTATTTGACAGTATCAGGTTGTTGAAGCTAACTGTATAGTAACAGTGAGGGAGAAATGCATAGGACAGTGCAGTAAGAGCTTATATTTTATTTGACAGTATCAAGTTGTTGAAGCTACCTGTATAGTAACAGTGAAGGAGATATGCATAGGACTGTGCAGTAAGAGTTAATATTGTATGTGACTGTATCAGGTTGTTGAAGCTACCTGTATAGTAACAGTAAGGGAGATATGCATAGGACAGTGCAGTCAGAGCTTATATTTTATATGACAGTATCAAGTTGTTGAAGCTAACTGTATAGTAACAGTAAGGGAGATATGCATAGGACATTGCAGTAACAGCTTATATTTTATATGACAGTATCAAGTTAGGTAAAGCTAACTGTATAGTAACAGTGAGGGAGATATGCATAGGACAGTGCAGTAACAGCTTATATTTTATATGACAGTATCAAGTTAGGTAAAGCTAACTGTATAGTAACAGTGAAGGAGATATGCATAGGACTGTGCAGTAAGAGTTAATATTGTATGTGACTGTATCAGGTTGTTGAAGCTAACTGTACAGTAACAGTGAGGGAGATATGCATAGGACAGTGCAGTAACAGTTTATATTTTATGTGACAGTATCAAGTTGTTGAAGCTACCTGTATAGTAACAGTGAGGGAGATATGCATAGGACAGTGCAGCAAGAGCTTATATTTTATATGACAGTATCAGGTTGTTGAAGCTAACTGTATAGTAACAGTGAGGGAGATATGCATAGGACAGTGCAGTAAGAGCTTATATTTTATATGACAGTATCAAGTTGTTGAAGCTAACTGTATAGTAACAGTGAGGTAGATATGCATAGGACAGTGCAGTAAGAGCTTATATTTTATATGACAGTATCAGGTTGTTGAAGCTAACTGTATAGTAACAGTAAGGGAGATATGCATAGGACTGTGCAGTCAGAGCTAATATTTCATGTGACTGTATCAGGTTGTTGAAGCTAACTGTATAGTAACAGTAAGGGAGATATGCATAGGACAGTGCAGTCAGAGCTTATATTTCATGTGACTGTATCAGGTTGTTGAAGCTTACTGTATAGTAACAGTAAGGGAGATATGCATAGGACTGTGCAGTTAGAGTTAATATTTTATATGACAGTATCAGGTTGTTGAAGCTAACTGTATAGTAACAGTGAGGGAGATATGCATAGGACTGTGTAGTAAGAGCTTTTATTACCCATATGGTTAAGCATAAGTTATGACATATTTTTAATATGAGCACATGTGCACATATCACTTTTGCCTAGCAACGATTGTTTTAGCACGAGATACCCTATTTAGTCATCTGTGACGTCATGAAACCATAGTTCGTGACGTCACTGTAGAGACCGTCGCAAGGGAAGAAGGCCACTTTCTGAATATTTCTATGTGTTTGATATGGAATAGATTCGGCAATAAAGAGTTATTACCCTCGGCAGTGTGCCATATGACTTTTACGAAACTTGGGTAATAATCTCTCTATATTCTATGTGACAAAAACTGAAGAGAAAATCTATGCCAACTATACAATGTAGTGTCTGAGTAATAAGAAGAAGATAAGAGTGATTGAGGGACAGACAGACGGGCCGGTATATACTGTCGACTACCTTGTAATACCAGTTAGAACTAGAAAGTGTTTTGACTCGTAAAAACAGATGTCTCCCCCATGCACCATTTCAGCATAATTTTGTTTTTGAAAATTCCTTACAGTTTTTTTAAAAATAAAATCTAATAAATTTTCTATAAAACAACATAAACTTTAATTCTTGGTTAAGCATCAACTCCGCAGTTTGTCATGCTCGACAAAATACTAAGTACATATGATTGAAATATGAAAGACACATCTACATGATTTGAAGGGGATGAAAACCAAATTTGGTGAAGATTGGTCAAGTAATTTCAGAGTTATGCTCCGGAAACGAATAGGAACGCCAACACGGACGCGGATGCAAAAACACAGACCCTTCGGGGGGAGACATAATTTTCAGAAACCTTAATACCAACGTTTACATGAATAACAAGTGTTTGCCACTAACATGGCAATGTCCCCCGCCGTTACGAGATATTTGGTATAATTAACATTTTTATATCTTTTAGTACAGTAAATGTTACTAAATGTCATGATCAATTGAGAATCTTCTCTTCATTGTGATGTATTTCAAGAAAAACTCTTTGACATTAACTTTTAACCACTGTCACTATCAGTATGTATATTCGCACCTCTTTCCTTCTAACAAAACACAAGTGAGAATTTATGAAGGATAAAGTAGAGTGTTATTTAGTGTTCTGGCACAAATCATAAGCATGATTATTCCACTGTTATCTTGGTTTACAAAATGACAGTATTGTCCGATATATTTTCAGCGTCTTGTTATTACAAAGTGATGACAGTGTTGTGGTGACCTTGAAAATGAGTCTTCCTCCATTGAAGGCTGTCACAATTAAAATATGAACAATCTAGGTGCTTAGCTTTAGGAGATATCGCGTTAACAATGTAGTACAAAGTGCTCAAAGTGTCTTGGTGACCCTGAAAATGAGGTCAAGGTCATCAATGTCGACCGGCGTCTGAGTCTTTCTCCATTGAAAGCTGTCACCAAAATATGAACACTCTAGGTGCTAAGCTTTACGAGATATTGCGTTAATGTATTACACAGTGGTCAAAGTGTTGTGGTGACCTTGACCTCATTTTCAAGCTTTACGAGATATTGCGTTAATGTATTACAAAGTGGTCAAAGTGTCGTGGTGACCTTGAATATGAGGTCAAGGTCATCAATGTCGTCTGAGTCTTTCTCCAATTGAAAGCTGTCACCAAATATAATATAAACACTAAGCTTCATGAGTTATCAAGTTCACAAGAATCCAGACCTTAAGACGGACGGACGGAGGGACGGACAGACGCCGCTGAATTCATACAATGCAATTGAATCACAAAAGGCAAATTTGCATAACATCACCTAGAAGTAAAACCTAACATTAATACACAGAAACATATGATTGGGATGTTCTTACCTGTAGATATAAGAGCCAGACACAAATATGATGTAACAACAAGGTAGGCAAATTTCCTGACCCTATAATAATAGAGAATAAATTATGTATAAATCAATTAACTAAAGTCTCCTACCTTTCACTCTCTCCCTCGAGAGCAGAATCATTCTTGATGTGTTTTGACTCGAGTTCTCTGCTGTCTTCACGACGCCTCTTTGTCCCGGCTCCGCGTGAAGAGTGAGCAGGTGTTTCATCTTCTACCCCGCCTCCTCCCTCCATCATCTGAAATATACAACATACTTACCAAACTAAATCTGTCATTGTGATGTGATTCTACTCATTAATCCGACTAAAAGCTAACTTCAATAGTTAAAGCTTTCAATACCATCCAACACACAAGACTTAGAACATGTCAAACGCTGCCTAATAAACCAATTGGGTCTGTGGCCACTGACAGTAAGTCTCTGTCAACTATTTTGATCCTTTAGTTAAATATTTTATAAAAATCTAAAGGAATCCACACTTGCACTTGACAAGGTAAGATGAAAGCCTTTTGATATATTGATTAAATAAAGCCCCTGCTTCTGAGTATGTATCTCATCAGGATGTATGACATATTCCATGAGGCTAAAAACATAAAAGGAAGTTTTCCAGATTAGCTATCAAAGACAGTGATAAACTATGCATTTTATATCTTTCAACTACATTATTATCATATATCTTCTTTAAGTCGCAACAGAAATTTCTGGTTTATATTGTTGAGAAGGTTATTCAATTTAAATACACGTTAATTGGACACACAATTTTGAATTTGTAACATTTATAGAGCCCTTTCATTGATTATCAGTGAAAACAAGTCTTAACTTATAACTTAACCCCAAGTCATAATATATTTTGGCTCTTACCGAAGCCAAATTAGAAATCATGAAACACACTCTGTGTCACGTTGAGCTAATTCAACAGCCAAGTTTAATACGATTTATTACTAAGGATGCGCAGTATCATCGTTATATTGCAATACAGAAACAACACGATACGTATCAGTACACTGCTCTGAAAATATGCAATATATATATCGCAGGTTTTAAAATTGAAAATATCTGCGTAAAGAGTGCAGAAAAACCTAACCAAAACACGTTATTTTATTGAAAGTTGTAAAGAAAGTGTGACTGCAATGTGAAAATGGCACCGATATGTTAAAACCATCGAAATTATTTCTCTTTAAAAAACGACTAGCTGAGCATTGACCACTGTTCTAATTACTATTATATAGTCAAGTTATCATAGTAAACTTAAAATATAAAAAGTACCCAATAACTGCAATACGCTTTTTTATATTGCAATATTTATTGTGAAACGAAAATGAGAAGCTATACCTATCCACCTAACCTTATCTAGTACTGCTTTAAGCTACAAACTTTCCTCCCAGTCGTCATATTCACATTGATTGTTGAGTGGCACTCCCTGGATGCCTTTTTCCTCGGCTGGGTTAAAATCAATAAAAGTCTTGAACTTGTGTGGTGAGAGATCCACTTTTTGTCATATCATGTATTTATCAATATGAAGTTATAAATTGTCTTGAAAAATAAAAGTTTTTTTACTGAACGGGAGACAATGTAATAAATGTGTACTGTAGTGACATTTGTATCCTATTTTCCAAAAGTTTTTTTTCTTTCAAAGTGGATGATTTGTTTGCAGTTATCTTACAAATATTGTTATTTATTGTAACATCCCATTCCGTGTGGCTATATGTCTCTGTGCAATGATATAACATACCTGGTGCCAGCATTAGACACATCCTATATAATCTTTAAGAATTTTGCTTACCGTTACAAATGATCTTCTTTTCAAAAGATTGTCGTCATCGGTAGTATTGCATAATCCAAATCTCCTTCTCTTCATTTATTGGTTGAATACATATTTTACACGTTTATTGCTTAATAATGATTGGATGTCGTGACAATAAACTAAGTAGCAGTCGAATGCTTGCCTACCCTGTTTCAAACAAAGCCGGTCTCTTCCTGCTGTCCAATGATTAAGATTCACGGAATTTTAAGCAAACTGTCAACTGGAAATTAAAAAATCAGATTTCCACCCAGTTTTAACGATAGCCTCCTTCTGTCGTTGGCACGCGGCTCGCTTGCGAGAATAGAGCATTCCCCAACAGAATTTCAGTCTCGGTTGGTTGCAGGTAGTCACGAAATAAATCTATACTGGGTTGGATGCACAACTCAAATACATTTTAGTTCTCGAATCTTTACTCTATATAACAGCGCTTGAATTCGCCATATAAATTCTGCACCAGTGGAGGTAAAAATTGCCTTTTCAGTCTTTATCTGTTACTAGACTGCACCAGGTGCAGTTTGAAAAAATATTCATCCTCATTGCACTTTCTAAAAACTTTGCCAACTTCATAGTGATAAAAAAATGTTCACAAACACTTAATGTAGCAGCAGTTTTGTTTTGTACATAGTTTCTTTTTATTTATTACTGCATTTAGGGTATTTTATTTCACGCTTCAGTGACTTTCTGTTTGGGGCAAATGTCCAAGCAGACTATACTACTTTATTTCAAGGGTGGGCAGCTTAATTCATTCTTGTCCTATTGTTCTCTGTCCAGAACAATAGCCTTTGCTTTCTCTATAATTATATTGTACAAGTATTGTATTTATCTCTTTAATTAAGAGGTATGAACTAGTATGTTTTATGACGCAATATGACATATTTTATGGTGAACATGTATTTATTATTGTTCTACTGTTTTACAGGGTTTGTGTGATATATATGTATATCATGGAATAAACTCCAACATCCTTGAACACACGCAGTTTGTCGTATATTGACAAGGACCTCTGCAACAATGGAGCCCCCAGTGAGGATGTTGGAACCTTTTCACCGCCACCTACAGTCAAGCTTCTAGGACTGATTCTGATTCTCGTGAGTCTGTGACATTCCCCCTACTTGTTATGTTATCGTGCATAGTGATGCAGTGATATAGAAACACTTGATTGTCACGTGACTGTGACTCTGCTCTACCTTATAAGTGCCTTGGACACTTTCACTTTTGTGATGAGATACATGTTTATGTATTGGACTCTCCATGCTACCTTGTGTGTTCCCTCATAAACTGTTGTCCATTTTGATTGATAATTTATGAAGTAACTTTATTTTTTTATGTTAACTGATTTGTAGACCATGTAAAATATCATATATTCCCGTGTGTCATACCATAAATTACTTTGTAATATATCTTATTCATATTCATATCATGTGATTATAATATGTAACATACTATACACTAGTTCATACCCTTTCGTATATTAATATGTAATATGTCCATTTCATAATCATATTCATCATATTTGCCATGTAATATATTATATATTTATCCATACATATTCATGATACATACATTGTAGTTGTGTATTATTGCATTGCTTATACCATGTAACTTCAAATATTGACAGCCTTGTGTTAATTTGATAGTTATTCAATAAAGTTTAAATTAATTGTTTACATATGTGAATATGGCCTTAGCCCATTTAGATTTTGCTTTGTAAATAACATACCTATTCAATTTGCATTTTGATTATTTCATCTGCTTGATTACTGTAATTAGATATGGCGCCTTAGTATACTTCTTTACTTTTTGCACTTAGCTATCACTTGGTTTCTTAGGTCTTGTTTCAATTTATTTTGTGTGTTTGCTTGTGTGCTTGCATAAACATTAATTAGTCATAACTAATCGCTCTATTAAAATAAATAGTTATATTTAAATAGGTTTAATTCAATTAGCTTACATAGTTTATCATGTAGGTTTGAGGTGTTTCATGTTCATTTCTTTGACTGAGTGACGCTCGACTTAGCACTTATCATATTCACATTTGCACACATTTCACTTTTTCTTCTATGCCTTTTCATTATGTAGATTCTTTTGGCTAAGTTTATTGGTTTTGGTACACATTGTCCTGATCTAATTGGTCAGCCTGTTAATATTTTTCATTCATTACATTTTTTTCAATATGCCTTAGTTTAGTTTAATTAGTTCTGTTCCTGGATTTAGTCTCCAAAATATTTATATTTTGGTGCATCCCCAATCCCATCGCCGATTTTCATTTCAGACTTCAACATTTAATTTTCAGGTTTTCAAGATGCATTTAATTTGATTATAAAATTTGTTTCTTGGTTCATTACTGTTAAGTACATATTGCTTATTACTTCATTACATTTCATCAATATGAAACCTTCTTAATGATACATTCAATCATCACATTATTTGTTAATCACCTTGTGATTCCTTCTTAATTACAAAGTGATACATTCATCCCAAATACTATTCTTTATCATTTTGTGATTTCAATTTTATCACAATGTGATATATTTCCCAAATATACATTCATCCTCCCATACCTTTTTCAGTAACATAATACTGCAGCCAAACATCTTGTTTGTCTGACTTTGTTTATTTCTTATTGTTTGTAAAATGTCCCCTTTCCCCGTTGAGTAAATATATATCCATTTTTTGTTGGTTTTCTACTTCTTTATACGTTTAAAAACTTGGTTACATTTTATTTCAATTCACTGTCTTATTTCAAATGGTCGAAGCCATTTGATGTTGCACTTGCTAATTTAGCATTCAAATACTTTTCTTAAATTATTATTATTATTTTGCACCCAAATATGGACATTACTAAGGAAGAAATGGACAATACATTGGCGGCATTCAAGAAGATGGGTGTATCACCACCCGAGGGATCCCCTGAAGAATTTCAGAAGTGGATGAAAAAGTTGACCCAGGCACAGCCACAGCCACAGCAGGAACAAGAACAGAGTTCTCCCAGGCATGAGAAGGATGTACATGGCGCCAAGTCACCTGGAGAAGGATCTTATTCTTATTTCCCAAAACTTCCTTTCTTCAGTGGTGAAGCAGGAACAGACACGGACTACGATCACTGGATCTATGAAGTGGAGTGTCTCCTTGCAGCCAAGACCCACCGCCCTGATGTCATCTTACAAGCTATTAGGAAATCTTCGAAGGGAGAGGCAGCCATAATATCCATGAAGCTTGGACCCCATGCAGATCTAAGAGATCTTCTACATCGCCTCAAGAGTGCTTTTGGAACATTGAGACGGAGCTCAGCTTTGATGTCAGAGTTTTACAGCACTTATCAGGGAGAGGACGAAGATGTGGCCACATGGAGTTGTCGCCTTGACAGACTTATGTTTCAGTTAGCCAAGCAGAAGTCTTTTTCATCGTTGGAACAGGACGATATGCTTCGCACTAGGTTATGGGATGGACTTAACCCAACATTAAAGACACTTGCAGGATATAAATTTGAGCAGATGTCTACGTTTGATGAACTTCGTCTATGTCTGAGGGAGATGGAGTTTGAACTGAGACGAGGCAAGAAAGAGACAACAGAAAGACAAAAGACAAAGGTGAAGACAGCCACAGTGAACATGGCAACTACCTCAGACCTTAAGGAGAACAAGGGCGAGTTGTCGGAACTGAAGAACCTGGTTAAGGAGCTACACACCGGAATGACGGAACTACAGAACCAGCAACAGCAACTATCAGCACAAGTGTTTCAACAGCAGGCACAATTCTCCTCTTTCCAGCACACCCAGGGCTTTGGACGTCACAGAAGAGGAAGATCTCGCGGCCGAGGCAGAGATTATTTCACTAACCCTCTTGCACCTGGACAAGCCCCAGTCACTCCTCAGGTCCCGAATGGATCAGATCCAACACAGTATGGACCGCCGCCTACTCAGTTGGGACCAGAGCCTTCTCACTTTGGACCTCCGCCTACACAGTTTGGACCTCAGCAACCAGATGACTTCTATGTCTTCTATGAGTGTGACAAGCCAACAGAGATTGAGGTACATATCTCTAATGTGACAACACAGACGGTAGTGATACCATCCAAGGCCATCATATGTGAACTACAACCTGTAACAGTTCAAGATGTGCCCCTTGGAAACCCAGTGGACTCTGATATTATCCTTGACCAAGTGGATATCAACACTGAAGGACTCACAAAAGAACAGATTGCTGAAGGAGTTGATATTATCCTCAAGTATCAGGACATTTTCTCCAAGAGAGATGATGATCTCGGGAACTGTTCTTTAGTAAAGCACAGAATAGACATGTATGATGAGACACCATTCAAGCAACGCCATCGGAGGATTCCCCCAGGAATGTACGATGAAGTCAGGACTCACCTTCAAGAACTTCTGTCAGCTGGAGTCATCAGAACATCTCACAGTCCATGGGCCTCCAATGTAGTTCTAGCTAAGAAGAAAGATGGTCGTCTCCGGATGTGCATAGATTTTCGCGAGACTAACCGGCGAACCATTAAAGATTCATATGCTCTCCCCAGAATCGAAGAACTTCTAGATTGTCTCGGAGGAAACACCTTCTTTTCAGTGTTGGATATGAAAAGTGGATATCACCAAGTGGAAATCGAGGAGGAGCACAAAGAAAGAACAGCATTTACAGTAGGTCCACTAGGATTTTATGAGTTCAATCGGATGCCTTTTGGACTCTCCAACGCTCCTGCAACCTACCAGCGACTGATGGAAGAATGCCTTGAAGGATTGCACTTGAAGATCTGCTTAATCTACCTGGACGATCTGATAATATTCTCAAGGTCATATGAATAACATGTTGAAAGGTTGGGACTTGTTTTCCGTCGACTGCAGGAGTGTGGACTTAAACTAGCACCAAAGAAATGTAAGTTTTTCCAGAGAAAAGTCCGCTATGTTGGATATATCGTTTCAGCAGATGGCATTGAAGCTGACCCAGCTAAGGTTGAGAAGATTACACAATGGCCTACACCAACCAATCCAGAAGCTGTGAGGAAGTTCCTAGGTTTTGCTGGCTATTATAGGAAATTTGTGAAGAACTTCTCCAAGATTGCCAGACCATTATCGGAACTGATGCCAAAGTCAGCGGCAAAGAAGACAAAATCCAAGCAGCATACTAATAGCTCAGGATGGAAGTGGGGAAATGAGCAACAACAGGCATTTGATGAACTGAAGATTCGTCTCTCCTCACCACCTGTTCTTGGATATGTGGACTTCTCCAAACCTTTCGAGCTGCATGTAGACGCTAGTGCACACGGCCTAGGAGCGGTTCTATACCAGGAGCAAGGGGGACAACTGCGGGTCATTGCTTATGCAAGTCGCGGCTTGAACAAATCAGAGAGAAACTATTCGGCACATAAACTAGAGTTTCTGTGTTTAAAGTGGGCTATCTCTGAAAAGTTCAATGACTACTTGTATGGGCATGATTTCGTCGTTGTCACAGACAGCAACCCACTCACCTACGTGTTAACCACAGCCAGACTGGACGCCACTGGTCATCGTTGGCTGGCTGCCATATCAACGTACAACTTCAGCATCAAGTACAGACCAGGAAAGAACAACATAGACGCTGATGTTTTATCTAGGATGCCCGACAAGTTACCTCTAGAGGAACTCTCTAGAGATTCTGTGAATGCTATCTGCAAAGCCACTCAAGTGGACAACCTTGTTGAGAGTTTTTGCATGTCAGCTCAAGTAGTAGCAGAAGATGACGTTGATATTTCATGTCACAAGTGTGAAGATAATGCCAAGGACTGGAAAAGAGCACAGATGAGAGATCCAGCCATAGCAGTCATTATGGACTACCTTGAGAATGGAACTTCACCAGACAGACATCAACATCTTGGAGACAGTGATGTTCTCGCCCTGATGAAGACATTTCCACAGATGAAATTGCGCCAAGGAGTCCTTTACCGATCATTGAGGACAGATCAAGGTGAACAATTACAGCTTGTCTTGCCTAAAAGGTGTCGTGGTGCAGTTCTGCACAGTTTGCATGATCATGTTGGTCATCCAGGTAGGGAGCGAACACTCTCTCTGGTGAGAGAACGATTCTTTTGGCCTGGAATGACCAAAGATGTTGAAATGCATGTGCAGTCCTGTGATCGTTGCATCAAGCGCAAGACAGCTACAGCACGAGCACCTCTAGTGAATATCACAACGACACAGCCACTTGAACTAGTTTGTATGGACTTTCTGTCTCTAGAGACATCCAAAGGAGGCCAGCAATATGTTCTTGTGGTCACTGATCACTTCACTAGGTATGCCCAAGCTTATCCTTGCAAGAACACCACAGCGAAGACGACAGCTGAGCTATTCTTCGACAACTTTGTTATACACTACGGCTTGCCTAAACGAATCCACTCAGATAAAGGAGCTAACTTTGTCGGAACACTCATGACTGAGCTTTGCCACCTGTTAAAGATTGAGAAATCCACTACTACCCCTTACCATCCCATGGGCAATGGAATGTGCGAGCGCTTTAATAGAACGTTATGCAACATGTTGGGAACCTTGGATCCACACATCAAAAGAGACTGGAAGACACATGTTGGCCCTCTTGTGCATGCCTACAATAGCACTAGGCATGAATCTACGGGCCAGTCTCCCTTCTTTCTGATGTTTGGTAGGCATCCAAGGCTTCCAGTTGACTTGGCGTTCGGCCTCGACATTGAGCCATCCAAACCCCTGTCCATTCTCAAATACACCAAATCTTTGCAGGGCAGGTTAAAGCAGGCCTACGAACTGGCAGCAGAGACGTCAACCAAAGCTCAGGACCGACAGAAGACCCACTACGACAACAGGGCAAGAGCAGCTGTACTGGAGCCGGAAGACAGAGTCTTAGTAAAGATTGTTGCATATGATGGTCGCCACAAGATTGCAGACAAGTGGGAAAACGATGTCTATACAGTGTTGGATAAACCAAATCCTTCCGTACCAGTTTATGTAGTGGCGAAGGAAAACGGAGAAGGAAGAAAGAGAACACTGCATAGGAATCTGCTTCTTCCCATTGGAGCCATCACAAAAAAGTTCAACGTCAACCTAGATCCTCCAGCAAGACCAGTTCCAGCTCCAAGAAGAAGGCCAGCCACAAGAGCATCAGTCCAGAAGAAACCTGAGTCCGAAGACAGCGAGAGTGAAGAGGAGTCAGTATTGATCCCCATCAGGACATCTCGATCCTCAGCTTCAACTGCTGGAGCAGTTGATAGGCCAGCGGAGGAGGAAGAGAGAGAAGAAGAGATCTCAGAAGATGTTAAGGATGAAGAGGACGCTGATTCCCAGGAAACTGTTCAGGAGTCTGAGCAGCAGGAAGATACCTCGCAGGAAAGAGACTCAGGAGAGGAGACGTTGGCAACTTCACCTGCTGTTCCAGGATCAGCACTGAGGCAGCTTACAGAAGAACCGGCGCTCCAAAGACGAGACTCAGAAGAGGAGACATCATTAAAGGAAGTCCATCCTGATCCAGTTACTGAGCAGGAAGACAGGGACGAACCAGAGGATGCTCCGCCTGAACCACCACCTCGAAGATCTACTAGACCAAGACAACAGCCAGAGTGGATGAGATGCAATGAGTATGTGATGTCAGCTAATGCTAAACCAGAATGGATGACAAGAGCTAACTACCTCAGCTCACTTCTAGCTGAGGGCATGTTGGATATCTCACAAGATAAAGCTCAGGACACACTTCTCAACATCATTGCTGGCAAATGATGAGGACATCATTTCCCCGGGGGAGGAAGTATGTAGCAGCAGTTTTGTTTTGTACATAGTTTCTTTTTATTTATTACTGCATTTAGGGTATTTTATTTCACGCTTCAGTGACTTTCTGTTTGGGGCAAATGTCCAAGCAGACTATACTACTTTATTTCAAGGGTGGGCAGCTTAATTCATTCTTGTCCTATTGTTCTCTGTCCAGAACAATAGCCTTTGCTTTCTCTATAATTATCTTGTACAAGTATTGTATTTATCTCTTTAATTAAGAGGTATGAACTAGTATGTTTTATGACGCAATATGACATATTTTATGGTGAACATGTATTTATTATTGTTCTACTGTTTTACAGGGTTTGTGTGATATATATGTATATCATGGAATAAACTCCAACATCCTTGAACACACGCAGTTTGTCGTATATTGACAAGGACCTCTGCAACATTAAGCAAAAATGTTTTTGACATGTGACGGAGTTTTACTTCCGCATTTGACAAAAATAGATTTGACGGTATCCGGGCTTCAATCATATGCATATGCCTTACGGCTATGAACCAATCACAAACGTTTATGTCTCAACTACCAATGAAAAGGATTGAAAGTCGTAATTTCAATGTCTTCGGACATTTCCTCAAGAACTAGTTTGCACTTGATTTCAACATTGTTAAGACACACCTTTGCTAAATTTTTGTGTGTTTTGGCCTGAAGTCAGATGATACATGTGTTTAAGATAGTAAAATGTCGGGACCGGGGCAAATAAAATTTATCAATTATTTTGCAAAACAAAAAGAACATGAACTTGATAAAGTGAGTGATAGTGGCACGAAGGGTATTGTTAGCAGCACAACACATGTTTCACTGACAGAAAAAGGCATTAGCCCTAGTACAAATAGCGAGAAAACCTTATATTAAGTATTTAAGGTAGCCTTAGTACAGTGTTAAAGAATGGGGGTTAAGGTTAACCTTTGTTAAGGTTGCTTTGTGAAAGGGGACCCTGGAAAAATAGATGTTGAAAAGAATGAAACCAAAAAGTTATTCTTTTTGCAACGAAAAGAAAAAGGGACGAGATTTGTTACGTTTCTACAATGATGATAACTAACAAAGATTAGTTACTGCTAAACAATGACTGAAAATAACAAATTGAATTAAAATTGTAAATTTTTTCAGAATTTCAAAAGGGCACCCTGCTCTCATATTCATGCTTGTGGGTGTTCCAATTGTTCCAGTATTTTTATTTTTTATTGCTCACTCAGTTTATCTATCATATCTTAACAAAACAGAAATTATAGTTTTAATTCTATGTGACCCTTACTATTATATATAAACAGAACAAACATAAATAATCAGGTGCATGCTGGTAAGAACAATTAACTGCACTAATGATATAAACATTATTTTGCAGGTATTACTATTTTTCTCTTTTAAATCCTTCATGACATTTTGCTAAATATGAACATTTTGTTTTACAAGATAGATATGAAGAAGAAAGGGTTTTGCATAAGGTAAATGAATTGATATGCTTTTTCATATTCTGCGAAAACTTTGACACTTTTATCATGGGCAAGTATGACAGTGCTAATAACTGTATATATATTCTTCATATTTTTCTATATATTCCTATGTATATGTTTTTCAATATTTTCAAGTTGTTGAGTAAATTCACAACAGAAACATGTCAACTGTCTTAAACAAAGACCTGAGGCAATAACCTACCCAGATGAATAGTCTTTTATATGCTTTAGTTATTAACAACCCTTTATTGTCCATCACTTTAGGCAATTGAAATGAAACAATTGTAACATCTATACTTAAGGAAGTATCATGTCAGTCATACTCTAGTTGACATATAATATGCTTGAGGGCTTGACAGCTTTCAGTCGTGTGAATCCCTTAAATAGGGCCCTCTCTGAAACAAACATCAGTGGAGCCAAGAGTGGAGACCAGAGCGGAATCTACAACGGGGAATGAGTATGGAGTCTAGGGTCAACTTCACAGCTGACCTTTTCCTTCACACTCATGATGTCATAATGAAATAAACAATCATCTCTATGACGTCATCTTTTGTGTCTATCTGCCCACTCCTGTCTGATCAGATGCTCTCCCCAGAACTCTGAGGTTGGATCCTATAGCATCAAGCTAATTCCCTGGGATAAGTCTAGACTGCGGTGTCAACCTGTAAGATGGTAATGCTTATCGTCTTGCTGGTTGGCACCTTCTACGACACTTTAACGAGGACAGACACGGTGTAATAACGCTTGATTGATTTACAATGGGTTAGGTCCCTAACTTAGAACGGATATAAGGCGCCAGGTTGTTTCAAGAATATAACCGTTATCAAAACATTGGCATTATCTACCAGATCTTCCGCACGCATCGGGCGAGATATGTATTTACAAGAAATTCATATTCATGTATTTACCATTGTTCACATTCTTTCGCCTCTCCCAAACCCGCCTAAAGATTTTATTTCAAACTTGAATAAAATATTTTTCAGCTTTATATGGAACGGTAAAAGGGACACGATAAAACGAATACATTTAATGTGAAAATATGAAGATGGCAGACTCAGGATGGTTGAAATAAAAACATTTTTTGATTCATTGAAAATATCTTGTTTAAATTTAACTGCTATCATCTGACTGGTTTCCCTATTGCAAATATCTTTCTGCTGGGAGCAAATATCAACAAAAAATATAAAATAATTAACCCGTTTTGGAAAGATGCACTTGATACATCAAATCTTATGTTGAATGAAAACAATGTGAATGAAATACTTGAGAAACCGCACTGCTTAAACCACTTTTTCCACAACCCAGATTTGATAATCAATAACAGGCTCAAACAAGGAATAACTTATGTGAAAGATATATGCTAAGGTAGGAACTTTCTTACATTTACAGAGCTTAAGACAAAACATGTTATAAAGCGTACGGTACTTGACCTAAACCGGGTCATTGTCAGTATTGAGTATTCCCAAAAAATGGAAAGATCCCCTTCAAACATCTTTTCCTTCAACAATAACAAATTTATCTATATATTCCCCTTGGACTGATTTTAACAGAGGTTCCAAAGGATCGAGATTATTTTATGATAATTTTATTGATGCAAACTGTATTTTCCAAAAAGCATGTTCAAAAGGGGATTGTGAGCTAAATGATCATATCAATTGGAAGACTACATTTTTAAGAAATAGACAAACAACCAAAAATACAAAATTTCTGGAATTCCAATATACATAAATTTATTCACAGAGATATATATATACCGGTACTAAACAAGAGTTATTAAAAATGAAGCTAGTTGATAGTGACGTATGTTCTTCATGTGCTTTGTATCTATCAAGTATACATTGAATGTCCAAGTGTTGGAATTTTTTGGAACGAATTCACTGATTTTATCAATAATATTCTTAATAGAACATCCGAACTCTCTTCTCAAGATATATCATTCTGTGCGAACGATAACCACTTATTGAATCATATGATACTATCAGCAAAGCGCCATATCTTTGGTTTGAATATTAAAGGTGTGAAACCAAGTTTCACAATGTACAAAGACATTAACATTGTGAGTTTTATTGCAAGAAAAAACTTCAAAGTGAATTGTTTGGTTAGAAAATGCCTTCAAATTAAGCTCGAATTTTACTTGTGTAATACTCAACTTTTTTAATGCTTGTTATTATACTGCCATGTCAAAATATTTCGTTACTGTAACAAGAATCATTGACTGTAACCAGTTCAAGTGAAAAAAAAAGAAAAAAAAAGTAGTTTCAAGAAAGAAGTCATCATCATCAAACATCCTATCAGAAGGTATCTCATCGTGGACCTGGTAATACGGTTACTCAACCTGATGATAATGATTTCTTCTAAACTGTATGTAGAACAATACATTAAAATTGGCAATCGGGAAAAAGTACCAGGAAAAAAAACAGTTCAACAAAAGGAATATATTGAACACGTTTAATAAAATAAGATGCTATATCAAGCAGCATTTATAGCAGCATTTATTTTGATACAATGTCCTCTTTAAAGGTGTAGGTCGCTTTTTAGACATTTGGGGGTCGTAATTTTTCACAAAACGTGACCAAGAGCGGTTCACAAGCTCAGATATCACATTACAAAGGGTAAAGAACAACAGTTTCCAAGATCGACAAAAGAAGATTCAAATCAGAATTAATTAACTTTTGGTCCTAATTTATCAATTGATAACTGTATATAAGTATGTTAATCAAACCTAGTATAGATACGCCCCCTCCCCCAAACCTATTGTATATAAGTATGTAAATTGAACCCGGAGTGGATTTGCTTCCTCTACTTGTATATATGTCTATCAAACCCAGTATAGATTCGCCCCCTCTAACTCTATATATATATAAGTATTACATCAAACCCAGTAGAGATTCGCCCCCTATTGTATTTAAGTATGTGCATCCAACCCAGTATAGATCCCCCCATCTATTGTACATAAGTTAGTGCATCAAACCCAGTATAGATTCGCCCCCTCTAACTGTATTATATTATGTGCATCAAACCTAGTATAGATTCACCTCCTCTATTGTATATAAGTATGTGCATTAATCCCAGCATAGATTCACCTCCCTCAAATGAAATAAGTATGTGCATCAAACCTGTGATAGATTTGCCCCTTTAACTGTATGTAGATATATGCACATAATCCGTAATCTAAACTGATTTACGTTTGTCATGTAACCCATAATATTATATTTTAGCCGCCTCTTCATCAACTTTTACCGAAATATTTCCCTAAAACATACATAAAGGGAGATGTGAAAACAAGAAATAGTACAACTAAATACATTCTTAAAAAATCTTTTTTAATGCGAAATATTATTACAACCAATCTTTAATCTCATTATTTCAAAATAACTCTTAGTCTAGGCAAATAGAATAGTCTACAATCAATTATGAAACTATTTCAGATGCATGTTGAGGGGGGGGAGATTTTATTCTTAGGGGGGCAAGAAATAATTCCGCCGGGGGGAGATTTTATACAGGGGCGAATTTATACCGGGACACCGTCTCTCGACCTGGTCGCTAGGGTGACGCTATCTTACTTCCTGGTTTAATTTAACTTATAAAACAACCCCTTATAATGTGTACAATGAGGCCGTATCGTTTGCAACTATTATGTATAAATGATTCATCAATGTTAAACGTGGATGATAATCATTACTTGTATATTGGCCTGACTCCACGTGAATAAAGGCTATATCATCATTGGCGAAATATCAGACTGAGACGCTAACGGGGTCTGAATTCAAAATCCCATAAAATGTTAATGACAGTTTAAAAACCTCTTGTTGTGGTGATTGAGGCTCTTAAAAATACTTCCTCAACTTGCCACTGAACTGAAGACGGCCATGTTCTCTATCCCACAATGCAATGCGAGGCGGGTAATTCAAAACGTGAACTGTGAATAAATGCGATTTGAGCACTAACAAAATTAGTGTGTCATTGACCCTATGGCAAAATATTAAAGAGCCACTCCGTGAGTTAATGGAGTCATATATACCAAACTTAATCAATGGTGTCATTTGATCGTGAAGTATCGACTGTTACCAAAAAGAATCATTTTAAAGCTAATTGGTTTTGCACAGTGACAATACGAAAGTAGAAAGTCGCAATTATAATCGAAAACCGGACAGTGGCACGCGTCAAACAACCAAACGTATTTTTGAAGACTTATCAAAAGCCGCCAGAAGGTCAGTTTGGAGTTGGTAGTGTTTTTTAGGTTATATAACTAGTATCCATGTAAATTGAACGTGTGATCTATTTATCTTTTGCAGAGGAAAAGTTAAGATGTTTTGAAGTTATATCATAACATATGACATCTAGTTTCGTATCAAAGCCAAATGATATGTTATGAAAATTCGCGGCATAATTTAAGTGAGATTAATCTCTTTCAAAAAGTAAATAACCGTATTTGTTTTTATGTGTTAACACGGAGAGAGCAAATCTGTTTAAGTATATGTTAGGGTAAACTAAGCTTTCCGCTCCTTCGGATACGGCAACACAACAATGACGTCATTTCGAGAGTGCTTCTGACGTCATAGTCCTTATTACGGCGTCATAGTGGTTTACTGTTTGAGTCATCTATTTGCTTCAAAGGGATGTTGCGGTCTTTGTTTGCTATCAAAACAAGAAAAAGTACTTCTTGAACGATTCGATTTTAACGTCTGCACAACGAACTGTAAAATAAACATTATTCGTGAACATGCAGTATAAGCTTAAACTTTGTTAACGGTTTAATTAATTTTTAGATTTTTAAAACTAAGACGCAAAATCCCCGATACAGACGAGTTCATTTTTCTCTCCTGAAGTCGGAACGGTTTACACTGTGCGTTTCGCTTGGAAAAAGAGTTCATCATTAAAATTAAAACTTCATTGATACCGTTCGGTTTCAAGTTTAAATTTACTCACTATCAAGCCAGTATAACATGTCTCTGATTTTCAAACACTCTTAAATGACCCACCTCCAATTTAAAAGTGGAATAATGTCTATGTCTGACATTACTTCAATCAGTGAAAGGCGAGTTTCATGGCGTCATCGCAAGACGGATGTGCCTAGATCAAGGTTTAACAGCTTCGCTCAATCTGCAACCTCCCTTCTCATTGGTGTATTTCCAAAACACAACAAATGCACGTGTCAAAGCGTAACATTCATAAACAGGGTGCTTGTTATTCCATTGTTATTGTATATTTCAGGTTTACCTATTCTCAATGCCATAATCAGAATGATAATTCTGTAACAGAGGTTCTCTAGGGTCTTGAAAGTACACCACGATATGCTCTCGGATACAGCCGACAATCTATAAGATGGAAAGCGAAAATACCCTGCAACGCGAATATCAATATCTGTACATGACAAACTGATACACATGACATGAGTATGTATAACCAAATAAACAATTGATGAATACATTACATACTAAAGTTTCATTATAGCTTTACAATATTATCAGTAAAAACATTCGTTTACTTTTGTTCTTTTTTAGTTGTATTCTTGTTTTAAAATTATTATTATGTTAATTTGGTGTTGAATTTTACATAGGTAATATGATTATGAAAATTTCGACCATCTTTGGCTAGATTCTATGGAAGTGCATTGCTGCAAGCATTGAGAAAAAAATACAAAATAGATTATGCTCTTTATGTAAAGATAGCCTTATTTAAAAGGAATTTCACGCCCTTCTTGTATGTAAATGTTACCAACATCTAAGGCGATTATTTTTGCCGCATTATTTCTATTCAAATCCAACTATTCATAAATCTAATATGCTTATGTCAATTGAAAATCGCGATGTTGTCAAAAACTAATTAATAGTTACTAGTATACACTAAGCTTTTACTCATTGATGTTCTCAGCATTTTCTATCCCTGGCACGACTGGTGTTTGAAAATAAGAATATTTAACATTTAGGAAGACGGTCAAGGTCATTACTTAAAAACTGTAACCCTCATGGGACAAAAATAAACTCTCCAAAAAAAGAAACGCAACATAGGTTTCATATTTCCATATTCAAAAATAGATATATAAACTTAATTTAAAGAGCCACTCCGTGAGTTGATGGAGTCATATTTGCCAAACTTAATCAATCGTGTCATTTGATCGCGAAGTATCGACTGGTACCAAAAGAAATCATTTTAAAGCTAATTGGCTTTGCACAGTGACAATATGAAATTAGAAGGTCGCAATTATGATCGAAAACCGGACAGTGATGCGCGTCAAACAGGCAAACGTAATTTTGGAAACTTATCTAACGACGCCAGGAGGTCAGTTTGGAGTTGATAGTGTTTGTTAAGTTATATAACTATTATCCAGGTAAATTGAACGTGTTATCTCCGCCTCTGTGTATTTATAAGGCTCTTTTTAGATTTTCATGGAAAAACAGTATTTGTCATATATTTGTCTTTTGGATGCACTAAGCACTAGAAAACGTCATGACAATTACAACGTGAAGGTTATGTACACACATGGGTACTAATTACTTTATCCAGAGGATCCATCTCGGAGTCCATGACATTCAGTTTGTTTTTGTTAGTTATCGTTCTAACCTACTATGAAATACTTAATCTACTATGAAATACTTATCATCTGTTGACAACCAAAATGGGCGTTCTGCACATCGGGAATGTTAATATGGTAATGCATGAAAAGCATGAACTTTATGCATAAGGTTTTAGGTATCACTCCACAGTGAAAATGGACACTACTGAATGCAGGAAGTAACGAGGTATTTCCATGATGATTGGTCCCCGAGTGTGTCCTGAATCTGCATCACCTTCGCCTGCTCATTCTAGGAGTAGCTAATGAACACCTGCTTCTTCCACACGCATCTTGCCGTCGTGCTCTGCTCATTCTAGGAGTAGCTAATGAACACCTGCTTCTTCCACACGCATCTTGCCGTCGTGCTCTGCTCATTCTAGGAGTAGCTAATGAACACCTGCTTCTCCCACACGCATCTTGCCGTCGTGCTCTGCTCATTCTAGGAGTAGCTAATGAACACCTGGTTCTTCCACACGCATCTTGCCGTCGTGCTCTGCTCATTCTAGGAGTAGCTAATGAACACCTGCTTCTTCCACACGCATCTTGCCATCGTGCTCTGCTCATTCTAGGAGTAGCTAATGAACACCTGGTTCTTCCACACGCATCTTGCCGTCGTGCTCTGCTCACTCTAGGAGTAGCTAATGAACACCTGCTTCTTCCACACGCATCTTGCCGTCGTGCTCTGCTCATTCTAGGAGTAGCTAATGAACACCTGCTTCTTCCACACGCATCTTGCCGTCGTGCTCTGCTCATTCTAGGAGTAGCTAATGAACACCTGCTTCTTCCACACGCATCTTGCCGTCGTGCTCTGCTCACTCTAGGAGTAGCTAATGAACACCTGCTTCTTCCACACGCATCTTGCCGTCGTGCTCTGCTCACTCTAGGAGTAGCTAATGAACACCTGCTTCTTCCACACGCATCTTGCCGTCGTGCTCTGCTCATTCTAGGAGTAGCTAATGAACACCTGCTTCTTCCACACGCATCTTGTCGTCGTGCTCTGCTCATTCTAGGAGTAGCTAATGAACACCTGGTTCTCCCACACGCATCTTGCCGTCGTGCTCTGCTCATTCTAGGAGTAGCTAATGAACACCTGCTTCTTCCACACGCATCTTGCCGTCGTGCTCTGCTCATTCTAGGAGTAGCTAATGAACACCTGGTTCTTCCACACGCATCTTGCCGTCGTGCTCTGCTCATTCTAGGAGTAGCTAATGAACACCTGGTTCTTCCACACGCATCTTGCCGTCGTGCTCTGCTCATTCTAGGAGTAGCTAATGAACACCTGGTTCTTCCACACGCATCTTGCCGTCGTGCTCTGCTCATTCTAGGAGTAGCTAATGAACACCTGGTTCTTCCACACGCATCTTGTCGTCGTGCTCTGCTCATTCTAGGAGTAGCTAATGAACACCTGGTTCTTCCACACGCATCTTGCCGTCGTGCTCTGCTCATTCTAGGAGTAGCTAATGAACACCTGGTTCTTCCACACGCATCTTGCCGTCGTGCTCTGCTCATTCTAGGAGTAGCTAATGAACACCTGGTTCTTCCACACGCATCTTGCCGTCGTGCTCTGCTCATTCTAGGAGTAGCTAATGAACACCTGGTTCTTCCACACGCATCTTGCCGTCGTGCTCTGCTCATTCTAGGAGTAGCTAATGAACACCTGGTTCTTCCACACGCATCTTGCCGTCGTGCTCTGCTCATTCTAGGAGTAGCTAATGAACACCTGGTTCTTCCACACGCATCTTGTCGTCGTGCTCTGCTCATTCTAGGAGTAGCTAATGAACACCTGGTTCTTCCACACGCATCTTGCCGTCGTGCTCTGCTCATTCTAGGAGTAGCTAATGAACACCTGGTTCTTCCACACGCATCTTGCCGTCGTGCTCTGCTCATTCTAGGAGTAGCTAATGAACACCTGGTTCTTCCACACGCATCTTGCCGTCGTGCTTTGCTCATTCTAGGAGTAGCTAATGAACACCTGGTTCTTCCACACGCATCTTGCCGTCGTGCTCTGCTCATTCTAGGAGTAGCTAATGAACACCTGGTTCTCCCACACGCATCTTGCCGTCGTGCTCTGCTCATTCTAGGAGTAGCTAATGAACACCTGGTTCTTCCCCAAGCATCTTGCCGTCGTGCTCTGCTCATTCTAGGAGTAGCTAATGAACACCTGGTTCTTCCACACGCATCTTGCCGTCGTGCTCTGCTCATTCTAGGAGTAGCTAATGAACACCTGGTTCTTCCACACGCATCTTGCCGTCGTGCTCTGCTCATTCTAGGAGTAGCTAATGAACACCTGGTTCTTCCACACGCATCTTGCCGTCGTGCTCTGCTCATTCTAGGAGTAGCTAATGAACACCTGGTTCTTCCACACGCATCTTGCCGTCGTGCTCTGCTCATTCTAGGAGTAGCTAATGAACACCTGGTTCTTCCACACGCATCTTGCCGTCGTGCTTTGCTCATTCTAGGAGTAGCTAATGAACACCTGGTTCTTCCACACGCATCTTGCCGTCGTGCTCTGCTCATTCTAGGAGTAGCTAATGAACACCTGGTTCTTCCACACGCATCTTGCCGTCGTGCTTTGCTCATTCTAGGAGTAGCTAATGAACACCTGGTTCTTCCACACGCATCTTGCCGTCGTGCTCTGCTCATTCTAGGAGTAGCTAATGAACACCTGGTTCTTCCACACGCATCTTGCCGTCGTGCTTTGCTCATTCTAGGAGTAGCTAATGAACACCTGGTTCTTCCACACGCATCTTGCCGTCGTGCTCTGCTCATTCTAGGAGTAGCTAATGAACACCTGGTTCTCCCACACGCATCTTGCCGTCGTGCTCTGCTCATTCTAGGAGTAGCTAATGAACACCTGGTTCTTCCACACGCATCTTGCCGTCGTGCTCTGCTCATTCTAGGAGTAGCTAATGAACACCTGGTTCTTCCACACGCATCTTGCCGTCGTGCTCTGCTCATTCTAGGAGTAGCTAATGAACACCTGGTTCTTCCACACGCATCTTGCCGTCGTGCTCTGCTCATTCTAGGAGTAGCTAATGGACACCTGGTTCTTCCACACGCATCTTGCCGTCGTGCTCTGCTCATTCTAGGAGTAGCTAATGAACACCTGGTTCTTCCACACGCATCTTGCCGTCGTGCTCTGCTCATTCTAGGAGTAGCTAATGAACACCTGGTTCTCCCACACGCATCTTGCCGTCGTGCTCTGCTCATTCTAGGAGTAGCTAATGAACACCTGGTTCTTCCACACACATCTTGCCGTCGTGCTCTGCTCATTCTAGGAGTAGCTAATGAACACCTGGTTCTTCCACACGCATCTTGCCGTCGTGCTCTGCTCATTCTAGGAGTAGCTAATGAACACCTGGTTCTTCCACACGCATCTTGCCGTCGTGCTTTGCTCATTCTAGGAGTAGCTAATGAACACCTGGTTCTTCCACACGCATCTTGCCGTCGTGCTCTGCTCATTCTAGGAGTAGCTAATGAACACCTGGTTCTTCCCCAAGCATCTTGCCGTCGTGCTCTGCTCATTCTAGGAGTAGCTAATGAACACCTGGTTCTTCCCCAAGCATCTTGCCGTCGTGCTCTGCTCATTCTAGGAGTAGCTAATGAACACCTGGTTCTTCCACACGCATCTTGCCGTCGTGCTCTGCTCATTCTAGGAGTAGCTAATGAACACCTGGTTCTTCCACACGCATCTTGCCGTCGTGCTCTGCTCATTCTAGGAGTAGCTAATTAACACCTGGTTCTTCCCCAAGCATCTTGCCGTCGTGCTCTGCTCATTCTAGGAGTAGCTAATAAACACCTGGTTCACCCACACGCATCTTGCCGTCGTGCTCTGCTCATTCTAGGAGTAGCTAATGAACACCTGGTTCTTCCCCAAGCATCTTGCCGTCGTGCTCTGCTCATTCTAGGAGTAGCTAATGAACACCTGGTTCTCCCACACGCATCTTGCCGTCGTGCTCTGCTCATTCTAGGAGTAGCTAATGAACACCAGCTTCTTCCCCAAGAATCTTGAGGTCGTGCTCTGCTCACTCTAGGAGTAGCTAATGAACACCTGGTTCTCCCACACGCATCTTGCCGTCGTGCTCTGCTCATTCTAGGAGTAGCTAATGAACACCTGCTTCTTCCACACGCATCTTGCCGTCGTGCTCTGCTCATTCTAGGAGTAGCTAATGAACACCTGGTTCTTCCCCAAGCATCTTGCCGTCGTGCTCTGCTCATTCTAGGAGTAGCTAATGAACACCTGGTTCACCCACACGCATCTTGCCGTCGTGCTCTGCTCATTCTAGGAGTAGCTAATGAACACCTGGTTCTTCCCCAAGCATCTTGCCGTCGTGCTCTGCTCATTCTAGGAGTAGCTAATGAACACCTGCTTCTTCCCCAAGCATCTTGCCGTCGTGCTCTGCTCATTCTAGGAGGAGCTAATGAACACCTGGTTCTCCCACACACATCTTGCCGTCGTGCTCTGCTCATTATAGGAGTAGCTAATAAACACCTGGTTCTCCCACACGCATCTTGCCGTCGTGCTCTGCTCATTCTAGGAGTAGCTCATGAACACCTGGTTCTCCCACACGCATCTTGCCGTCGTGCTCTGCTCATTCTAGGAGTAGCTAATGAACACCTGGTTCTCCCACACGCGTCTTGTCGTCGTGCTCTGCTCCTCGTCATTGTCTGACGTCAGCATCTTCATGAAGCGCTCAGTACACTTTTCCACCACAATCTACAACATTCCATTAACCCTTTAACTGCAGCATCTTCATGAAGCGCTCAGTACACTTTTCCACCACAATCTACAACAACATTTCATTAACCCTTTAACTGCACTATCTTCATAAACAGCTCGATGCTCCCTTCCTCCATAATCTACATTAAAATTCCATTAACCCTTTAACTGCAGCATCTTCATGAACAACTCGATGCTCTCTTCCTCCACAATCTACAATAACATTCGAATAAAATTAGTGTTCAGAGATCTAAAATTTTTACTGAAACATATTGAAAAGTGATTTTGGATTATATGTAGAACCTCAACCTCGTGTCTTCTGTTGTCAAATATATCAACACTTGAAATTTTAACTTTCATCAACTTGTGTTGATATATTTGATAACATATAAGACACTTGGGTGATATTCTCTATATATTGTTCTTAAGTTATCACGTATATATATATATATATATATATATATCTCAAGATTTCACCGTTGGCAAATGCAATGGTTCTGTAACACGTCCCTGCTGTATGCAAAGTAGGCCTATACTGCGGCTGGAATTCATAATTCTTTTACCTCACCAATTTTTTTTAAAAATGGAACAGTCGCACAGAGACAGGCGCTCCACCTACTTGCATATTACAATGTCTATGAGTAGTTGCGTGTGTCAATTTATTGTTTTCTAACACCAGCAAATTTGATTTTTCTAAGTGACACAGATTATGTTTCATGAATATTTATTTGGCTTAAATAAGAATCAAAATACAATCTGCCAAATAGTGTTGCTAACTGTGCATCTATATATCTAAAGTGAAAAATGAGGATATTTTCCTGTTTATAATGCTACTACAAAACCAGCCATATAGATGAGATAAGTCGAAATTCTGCAACTCATTTAAAAGCTTGCTTTTATTTAGTTGTAGTTAGTATAGGAGCTTTGATACATTATATTACAAAACTACATTTCATTATTGCATAATTGGTAATTGATATTTATCTAATAATATCTCATTATTATTGATTACTCGCCTAATGTGGCATTGCTTCATGTTATGTAATAAAAGCTCTTATTTGTCCCAAAACCTATTGCTTCTGTCTTTTCTTGTAAAGGTATAGTTTAACAGTTAAATGACCTACCAAATACTACTTACCATTATTTGACTGTGTTTCTGCTGCAGAAAAATTTCCAAAATTATATTTTACTCTTTGGAGCGGCATTCTCCGGTTCTCGATCACAATTCATAACATGATTATAAAACTTTCCTTTTTACTTATGTAATACCCTCAAAACTTGACATATGCCTCGATAATTCAAATTTGACTCAGATAACATACTCTGTGTGACTTTAAAACCGAATTTGCAAGTGATGAACTAACATTTTACAAACGTAACTAATCATCTTTGAAATGAAATGTATGTATTCTTAAATTGTTTTCTTAAATTTACATAATAATGCATAAAAACTATATAATGCCCAATTAAGACCTCAGAAAATGCTATGGAAATATTCAATCCATTGTCAGTTTGTATTAATTAGTAGTTTCGGATGTTTGGACAATCTTGTACAAATTTTCAGGTTTTTCTTTCAAGTCCTATCAAATTCAATAATTTATCTCTTTTTTTAATCAAAAAACTTTATTTTTACATTTTTAATACAAAAATATCAGCGTGCACAAATTAATGAATTGTTAAATAATTAACCAGTGGAAATAGCCATCCCATCAAGTTCTTAGCCAGTTTGGGCGCTACCTATATAGAGAATACTAAACGACGTCCCGTTTAATAACATATTTATGAAACGAGTGTGTGGTATGGTATTTAACGAGCGAAAGCGAGTTAGATACCGATACCATTCACGAGTTTCATAAAAATGTAATTATACGGGACTGAGTTTAGTATTTTATTTATTACTCGCTGAATTATAGCAAAAAAAATCATGAAAATCGCCGGGATAGCCATTGTCGCTGCGCCGCTAACATTGTGACGTCATGCTTGACAATTGTGACGTCATGTGACGTCAATCGACACACGATGTTATTACACAATGTGTAATAACTTTGTAGATTTATTAAACGGTGGTATCTTCAACGGGAGAGTAATAAAAACATTTATTCTATAGTTTGAAGAGTTTGTGTTTCAACCTGAAAACTTCACTGTATAATAGGCTTCTTTTTCACTATGATCTTTCATAATTAAAAGATATGATTTATCTTACTTGTGGTTCACTTCCTTTTCCTATATCAAACGCATATTGTCATCTTTGAGAAAAAGTGAAAGTAGGAGTATTGATTCAAATTAAACCATACATAATACACCTCTATATGACTCAATGCACTAAAAAAACGTCATGCCAACAATACCGTGATGGTTATGTACACTCAAGGGTACTGATTACTTTATTCAGAGTATCCATCTCGTACTAATTACTTTATCCAGAGTATCCATCTCGTACTAATTACTTTATCAAGAGTATCCATCTCGTACTAATTACTTTATCCAGAGTATCCATCTCGTACTAATTACTGTATCCAGAGTATCCATCTCGTACTAATTACTGTATCCAGAGAATCCGTCTCGTACTGATTACTTTATCAAGAGTATCCATCTCGTACTAATTACTTTATCCAGAGTATCCATCTCGTACTAATTACTTTATCCAGAGTATCCATCTCGTACTAATTACTGTATCCAGAGAATCCGTCTCGTACTGATTACTTTATCAAGAGTATCCGTCTCGTACTAATTACTTTATCCAGAGTATCCATCTCGTACTGATTACTGTATCCAGAGTATCCATCTCGTACTAATTACTGTATCCAGAGTATCCATCTCGTACTGATTACTTTATCCAGAGTATCCATCTCGTTCCGTAGAGTCCATGACATTCAGTTTGTTTTTGTTTGTTATCGTTCTAGAATTATATCATTTGGAACTGCGAACAATTCATTCACAGTAAATACCAAGTGCCAAACAAGTGAAAATATCTCTAGAATTGATAAACTATAACAGAATAACACAGAATAATGTTCTGAGTAATATTTACCAAAAGAGATGTTGTGAACTTTGGAGGGGTGCCCGTAAGAAGTAATTCTGTCATCGTGTAAACAAACGTCCGAATTTCTTCCAAATTTTATATTTCATATCGATTAGAAATAACATTGTTATTGTCTGTTCAAGAACTCCATTGACAATCTTGCAACATGGGGTCTAGCATTATCCTGTTGGAATTCAAAATTTGAACCTTTCTGTTGGAATAAGGGTCGCACTACCGGGTCTAAAAGCTCATTGACATAACGTTGAGCATAAGATATTCCTCCTCAAACCATTACCGAACCCCCTCCAAATCGGTCAATTTCTTGTGTCACCTGTGTAGTGGCATCACAGAATCGAAACTGCAAACTGCAAACAGAATCGGGACTCATCTGTGAACAGTGTGCTTCGCCATTGTCGTCGAGTTCGCACCCTGTGCTGCTGTGCCCAGCGTTGCCGTAGTTGACGGTTATTTCGTGTAAGAGAGATTCTTCTTAGTGGTAGGTGACTTTTTAACCCAGCTGCTTTCAAAGGTGTCGTACTGTTGCTGTGTTGATTCTTACACCTGTTGTTCCTCTGAACTCCTGGTTTATCATGACAGCAGTTTTGAAACGATCCCTTAAAGCAGCCTGGCGCAAATGTCGGTCTTGTGCCGGTGTAGTTGCTGGTTTCCTTCCACGCCCTCTCCTTACTTTTACACTTTGAGTGGCACTGAACTTGCTAACCAGACTTGAGTTTACACTGACTAACTTGTTGAAGTGTCTGGCAACTGCCTTTTTGAAAAAAACACTGTTGATCATGCCTATTGCTTGCCATCGCTGTTGCTCTGTGAGGTACTGTCGAACCATAATCTGGGTTGTGAAACTCACGAAGTTCTGTGTGCATGAGCATAGTCATTGTCCAGAATCCAGAATCATTCAGCACGATGTGCACGTGCATGCTGCGGCGGATCGAAGGAATCATTATCTGAGAACAAGTATATAAATCACATTTCTAAAAGTTTAGATTACATTCGATATTCACAGAAGAGTCATGTATACATGTGTTCCCTTAATTGTTTTTCTGAGTATATTAATAGATTATTGTAGGATTTTGATGTGTTACTCTTCTAAATTCAAACGACTGAATGCATCTGCTAACAAACCGTCTGAGTTGTCCGAGTCATATATGACAACCATTATCAGTGGTGTCTGTTGCATCAAGTTAGGGGTAATCTGTTCAGGATAATGACACCATGTAAGCATAACGTCCGGATACTGTATAATTGTAATCTGTTCAGTATAATGACACCATGTCAGCATAACGTCCGGATACTGTATTGTTGTAATCCGTTCAGTATAATGACACCATGTAAGCATAACGTCCGGATACTGTATTCTTGTAATCTGTTCAGTATAATAACACCATGTAAGCATAACGTCCGGGTACTGTATTGCTGTAATCTGTTCAGGATAATGACACCATGTAAGCATAACGTCCGGATACTGTATTGTTGTAATCTGTTCAGTATAATGACACCATGTCAGCATAACGTCCTGATACTGTATTGTTGCAATCTGTTCAGTATAATGACACAATGTAAGCATAACGTCCGGATACTGTATTCTTGTAATCTGTTCAGTATAATGACACCATGTAAGCATAACGTCCGGATACTGTATTGTTGTAATCTGTTCAGTATAATGACACCATGTAAGCATAACGTCCGGATACTGTATTCTTGTAATCTGTTCAGTATAATGACACCATGTAAGCATAACGTCCGGATACTGTATTCTTGTAATCTGTTCAGTATAATGACACCATGTAAGCATAACGTCCGGATACTGTATTCTTGTAATCTGTTCAGTATAATGACACCATGTCAGCATAACGTCCGGATACTGTATTCTTGTAATCTGTTCAGTAAAATGACACTATACAAGCATAACGTCCGGATACTGTATTGTTATAATCTGTTCAGTATAATGACACCATGTAAGCATAACGTCCGGATACTGTATTGTTGTAATCTGTTCAGTATAATGACACCATGTCAGCATAACGTCCGGATACTGTATTCTTGTAATCTGTTCAGTATAATGACACCATGTCAGCATAACGTCCGGATACTGTATTCTTGTAATCTGTTCAGTAAAATGACACCATACAAGCATAACGTCCGGATACTGTATTCTTGTAATCTGTTCAGTATAATGACACCATGTAAGCATAACGTCCGGATACTGTATTCTTGTAATCTGTTCAGTATAATGACACCATGTAAGCATAACGTCCGGATACTGAATTCTTGTAATCTGTTCAGTATAATGACACCATGTAAGCATAACGTCCGGATACTGTATTCTTGTAATCTGTTCAGTATAATGACACCATGTAAGCATAACGTCCGGGTACTGTATTGCTGTAATCTGTTCAGGATAATGACACCATGTAAGCATAACGTCCGGATACTGTATTGTTGTAATCTGTTCAGTATAATGACACCATGTAAGCATAACGTCCGGGTACTGTATTGCTGTAATCTGTTCAGGATAATGACACCATGTGAGCATAACGTCCCTATACTGTATTGTTGTAATCTGTTCAGTATAATGACACCATGTCAGCATAACGTCCGGATACTGTATTCTTGTAATCTGTTCAGTATAATGACACCATGTAAGCATAACGTCCGGATACTGTATTCTTGTAATCTGTTCAGTATAATGACACCATGTCAGCATAACGTCCGGATACTGTATTCTTGTAATCTGTTCAGTAAAATGACACTATACAAGCATAACGTCCGGATACTGTATTGTTGTAATCTGTTCAGTATAATGACACCATGTAAGCATAACGTCCGGATACTGTATTGTTGTAATCTGTTTAGTATAATGACACCATGTAAGCATAACGTCCGGATACTGTATTCTTGTAATCTGTTAAGTATAATGACACCATGTAAGCATAACGTCCGGATACTGTATTCTTGTAATATGTTCAGTATAATGACACCATGTAAGCATAACGTCCTGATACTGTATTCTTGTAATCTGTTCAGTTTAATGACACCATGTAAGCATAACGTCCTGATACTGTATTGTTGCAATCTGTTCAGGATAATGACACCATGTAAACATAACGTCCGGATACTGTATTGTTGTAATCTGTTCAGTATAATGACACCATGTAAGCATAACGTCCGGATACTGTATTGTTGTAATCTGTTCAGGATAATGACACCATGTAAGCATAACGTCCGGATACTGTAATCTTGTAATCTGTTCAGTATAATGACACCATGTAAGCATAACGTCCGGAGAATGTACTGTTGGAATCTGTTCAGGATAATGACACCATGTAAGCATAACGTCCGGATACTGTATTGTTGTAATCTGTTCAGGATAATGACAACATGTCAGCATAACGTCCAGATACTGTATTGTTGTAATCTGTTCAGGATAATGACAACATGTCAGCATAACGTCCGGATACTGTATTGTTGTAATCTGTTCAGTATAATGACACCATGTAAGCATAACGTCCGGATACTGTATTCTTGTAATCTGTTCAGTATAATGACACCATGTCAGAATAACGTCCGGATACTGTATTCTTGTAATATGTTCAGTATAATGACACAATGTAAGCATAACGTCCGGATACTGTATTGTTGTAATCTGTTCAGGATAATGACAACATGTCAGCATAACGTCCGGATACTGTATTCTTGTAATATGTTCAGTATAATGACACCATGTAAGCATAACGTCCGGATACTGTATTGTTGTAATCTGTTCAGGATAATGACAACATGTCAGCATAACGTCCGGATACTGTATTGTTGTAATCTGTTCAGGATAATGACACCATGTAAGCATAACGTCCGGATACGATATTGTTGTAATCTGTTCAGTATAATGACACCATGTAAGCATAACGTCCGGATACTGTATTGTTGTAATCTGTTCAGGATAATGACACCATGTTAGCATAACGTCCGGATACTGTATTCTTGTAATATGTTCAGTATAATGACACCATGTAAGCATAACGTCCGGATACTGTATTGTTGTAATCTGTTCAGTATAATGACACCATGTAAGCATAACGTCCTGATACTGTATTCTTGTAATCTGTTCAGTTTAATGACATCATGTAAGCATAACGTCCGGATACTGTATTGTTGCAATCTGTTCAGTATAATGACACCATGTAAGCATAACGTCCGGATACTGTATTGTTGTAATCTGTTCAGTATAAGGACACCATGTAACCTTAACGTCCGGATACTGTATTCTTGTAATATGTTCAGTATAATGACACCATGTAAGCATAACGTCCGGATACTGTATTCTTGTAATCTGTTCAGTATAATGACACCATGTAAGCATAACGTCCGGATACTGTACTGTTGTAATCTGTTCAGGATAATGACACCATGTAAGCATAACGTCCGGATACTGTATTGTTGTAATCTGTTCAGGATAATGACAACATGTCAGCATAACGTCCGGATACTGTATTCTTGTAATCTGTTCAGGATAATGACAACATGTCAGCATAACGTCCGGATACTGTATTGTTGTAATCTGTTCAGTATAATGACACCATGTAAGCATAACGTCCGGATACTGTATTCTTGTAATCTGTTCAGTATAATGACACCATGTAAGCATAACGTCCGGATACTGTATTGTTGTAATCTGTTCAGTATAATGACACCATGTAAGCATAACGTCCGGATACTGTATTGTTGTAATCTGTTCAGGATAATGACACCATGTTAGCATAACGTCCGGATACTGTATTGTTGTAATCTGTTAAGTATAATGACACCATGTAAGCATAACGTCCGGATACTGTATTCTTGTAATATGTTCAGTATAATGACACCATGTAAGCATAACGTCCGGATACTGTATTGTTGTAATCTGTTCAGTATAATGACACCATGTCAGCATAACGTCCGGATACTGTATTGTTGTAATCTGTTCAGTATAATGACACCATGTAACCTTAACGTCCTGATACTGTATTCTTGTAATATGTTCAGTATAATGACACCATGTAAGCATAACGTCCGGATACTGTATTGTTGTAATCTGTTCAGTATAATGACACCATGTAAGCATAACGTCCGGATACTGTACTGTTGTAATCTGTTCAGGATAATGACACCATGTAAGCATAACGTCCGGATACTGTATTGTTGTAATCTGTTCAGGATAATGACAACATGTCAGCATAACGTCCAGATACTGTATTGTTGTAATCTGTTCAGGATAATGACAACATGTCAGCATAACGTCCGGATACTGTATTCTTGTAATCTGTTCAGTATAATGACACCATGTAAGCATAACGTCCTGATACTGTATTGTTGCAATCTGTTCAGTATAATGACACCATGTAAGCATAACGTCCGGATACTGTATTGTTGTAATCTGTTCAGTATAATGACACCATGTAAGCATAACGTCCGGATACTGTATTGTTGTAATCTGTTCAGTATAATGACACCATGTCAGCATAACGTCCGGATACTGTATTCTTGTAATCTGTTCAGTATAATGACACCATGTAAGCATAACGTCCGGATACTGTATTCTTGTAATCTGTTCAGTATAATGACACCATGTCAGCATAACGTCCGGATACTGTATTCTTGTAATCTGTTCAGTAAAATGAAACTATACAAGCATAACGTCCGGATACTGTATTCTTGTAATCTGTTCAGTATAATGACACCATGTAAGCATAACGTCCGGATACTGTATTGTTGTAATCTGTTCAGGATAATGACAACATGTCAGCATAACGTCCGGATACTGTATTCTTGTAATATGTTCAGTATAATGACACCATGTAAGCATAACGTCCGGATACTGTATTGTTGTAATCTGTTCAGTATAATGACAACATGTAAGCATAACGTCCGGATACTGTATTCTTGTAATCTGTTCAGTATAATGACAACATGTCAGCATAACGTCCGGATACTGTATTCTTGTAATCTGTTCAGTTTAATGACACCATGTAAGCATAACGTCCTGATACTGTATTGTTGCAATCTGTTCAGTATAATGACACCATGTAAGCATAACGTCCGGATACTGTATTGTTGTAATCTGTTCAGTATAATGACACCATGTAAGCATAACGTCCGGATACTGTATTCTTGTAATCTGTTCAGTATTATGACACCATGTCAGCATAACGTCCGGATACTGTATTCTTGTAATCTGTTCAGTATAATGACACCATGTCAGCATAACGTCCGGATACTGTATTCTTGTAATCTGTTCAGTAAAATGACACTATACAAGCATAACGTCCGGATACTGTATTGTTGTAATCTGTTCAGGATAATGACACCATGTTAGCATAACGTCCGGATACTGTATTGTTGTAATCTGTTAAGTATAATGACACCATGTAAGCATAACGTCCGGATACTGTATTCTTGTAATATGTTCAGTATAATGACACCATGTAAGCATAACGTCCTGATACTGTATTCTTGTAATCTGTTCAGTTTAATGACACCATGTAAGCATAACGTCCTGATACTGTATTGTTGCAATCTGTTCAGGATAATGACACCATGTAAACATAACGTCCGGATACTGTATTGTTGTAATCTGTTCAGTATAATGACACCATGTAAGCATAACGTCCGGATACTGTATTGTTGTAATCTGTTCAGGATAATGACACCATGTAAGCATAACGTCCGGATACTGTAATCTTGTAATCTGTTCAGTATAATGACACCATGTAAGCATAACGTCCGGAGAATGTACTGTTGGAATCTGTTCAGGATAATGACACCATGTAAGCATAACGTCCGGATACTGTATTGTTGTAATCTGTTCAGGATAATGACAACATGTCAGCATAACGTCCAGATACTGTATTGTTGTAATCTGTTCAGGATAATGACAACATGTCAGCATAACGTCCGGATACTGTATTGTTGTAATCTGTTCAGTATAATGACACCATGTAAGCATAACGTCCGGATACTGTATTCTTGTAATCTGTTCAGTATAATGACACCATGTCAGAATAACGTCCGGATACTGTATTCTTGTAATATGTTCAGTATAATGACACAATGTAAGCATAACGTCCGGATACTGTATTGTTGTAATCTGTTCAGGATAATGACAACATGTCAGCATAACGTCCGGATACTGTATTCTTGTAATATGTTCAGTATAATGACACCATGTAAGCATAACGTCCGGATACTGTATTGTTGTAATCTGTTCAGGATAATGACAACATGTCAGCATAACGTCCGGATACTGTATTGTTGTAATCTGTTCAGGATAATGACACCATGTAAGCATAACGTCCGGATACGATATTGTTGTAATCTGTTCAGTATAATGACACCATGTAAGCATAACGTCCGGATACTGTATTGTTGTAATCTGTTCAGGATAATGACACCATGTTAGCATAACGTCCGGATACTGTATTCTTGTAATATGTTCAGTATAATGACACCATGTAAGCATAACGTCCGGATACTGTATTCTTCTAATATGTTCAGTATAATGACACCATGTAAGCATAACGTCCTGATACTGTATTCTTGTAATCTGTTCAGTTTAATGACATCATGTAAGCATAACGTCCGGATACTGTATTGTTGCAATCTGTTCAGTATAATGACACCATGTAAGCATAACGTCCGGATACTGTATTGTTGTAATCTGTTCAGTATAATGACACCATGTAACCTTAACGTCCGGATACTGTATTCTTGTAATATGTTCAGTATACTGACACCATGTAAGCATAACGTCCGGATACTGTATTCTTGTAATCTGTTCAGTATAATGACACCATGTAAGCATAACGTCCGGATACTGTACTGTTGTAATCTGTTCAGGATAATGACACCATGTAAGCATAACGTCCGGATACTGTATTGTTGTAATCTGTTCAGGATAATGACAACATGTCAGCATAACGTCCAGATACTGTATTGTTGTAATCTGTTCAGGATAATGACAACATGTCAGCATAACGTCCGGATACTGTATTGTTGTAATCTGTTCAGTATAATGACACCATGTAAGCATAACGTCCGGATACTGTATTCTTGTAATCTGTTCAGTATAATGACACCATGTAAGCATAACGTCCGGATACTGTATTGTTGTAATCTGTTCAGTATAATGACACCATGTAAGCATAACGTCCGGATACTGTATTGTTGTAATCTGTTCAGGATAATGACACCATGTTAGCATAACGTCCGGATACTGTATTGTTGTAATCTGTTAAGTATAATGACACCATGTAAGCATAACGTCCGGATACTGTATTCTTGTAATATGTTCAGTATAATGACACCATGTAAGCATAACGTCCGGATACTGTATTGTTGTAATCTGTTCAGTATAATGACACCATGTCAGCATAACGTCCGGATACTGTATTGTTGTAATCTGTTCAGTATAATGACACCATGTAACCTTAACGTCCTGATACTGTATTCTTGTAATATGTTCAGTATAATGACACCATGTAAGCATAACGTCCGGATACTGTATTCTTGTAATCTGTTCAGTATAATGACACCATGTAAGCATAACGTCCGGATACTGTACTGTTGTAATCTGTTCAGGATAATGACACCATGTAAGCATAACGTCCGGATACTGTATTGTTGTAATCTGTTCAAGATAATGACAACATGTCAGCATAACGTCCAGATACTGTATTGTTGTAATCTGTTCAGGATAATGACAACATGTCAGCATAACGTCCGGATACTGTATTGTTGTAATCTGTTCAGTATAATGACACCATGTAAGCATAACGTCCGGATACTGTATTCTTGTAATCTGTTCAGTATAATGACACCATGTAAGCATAACGTCCGGATACTGTATTCTTGTAATATGTTCAGTATAATGACACAATGTAAGCATAACGTCCGGATACTGTATTCTTGTAATCTGTTCAGGATAATGACAACATGTCAGCATAACGTCCGGATACTGTATTCTTGTAATATGTTCAGTATAATGACACCATGTAAGCATAACGTCCGGATACTGTATTGTTGTAATCTGTTCAGGATAATGACAACATGTCAGCATAACGTCCGGATACTGTATTGTTGTAATCTGTTCAGGATAATGACACCATGTAAGCATAACGTCCGGATACGATATTGTTGTAATCTGTTCAGTATAATGACACCATGTCAGCATAACGTCCGGATACTGTATTGTTGTAATCTGTTCAGGATAATGACACCATGTTAGCATAACGTCCGGATACTGTATTCTTGTAATATGTTCAGTATAATGACACCATGTAAGCAGAACGTCCGGATACTGTATTCTTGTAATCTGTTCAGTATAATGACACCATGTAAGCATAACGTCCGGATACTGTATTCTTGTAATCTGTTCAGTATAATGACACCATGTCAGCATAACGTCCGGATACTGTATTCTTGTAATCTGTTCAGTAAAATGACACTATACAAGCATAACGTCCGGATACTGTATTGTTGTAATCTGTTCAGGATAATGACACCATGTTAGCATAACGTCCGGATACTGTATTGTTGTAATCTGTTAAGTATAATGACACCATGTAAGCATAACGTCCGGATACTGTATTCTTGTAATATGTTCAGTATAATGACACCATGTAAGCATAACGTCCTGATACTGTATTCTTGTAATCTGTTCAGTTTAATGACACCATATAAGCATAACGTCCTGATACAGTATTGTTGCAATCTGTTCAGTATAATGACACCATGTAAACATAACGTCCGGATACTGTATTGTTGTAATCTGTTCAGTATAATGACACCATGTAACCTTAACGTCCGGATACTGTATTCTTGTAATATGTTCAGTATAATGACACCATGTAAGCATAACGTCCGGATACTGTATTGTTGTAATCTGTTTAGTATAATGACACCATGTAAGCATAACGTCCGGATACTGTATTGTTGTAATCTGTTCAGTATAATGACACCATGTCAGCATAACGTCCGGATACTGTATTGTTGTAATCTGTTCAGGATAATGACAACATGTCAGCATAACGTCCGGATACTGTATTGTTGTAATCTGTTCAGTATAATGACAACATGTCAGCATAACGTCCGGATACTGTATTGTTGTAATCTGTTTAGTATAATGACACCATGTAAGCATAACGTCCGGATACTGTATTCTTGTAATCTGTTCAGTATAATGACACCATGTCAGCATAACGTCCGGATACTGTATTCTTGTAATATGTTCAGTATAATGACACAATGTAAGCATAACGTCCGGATACTGTATTGTTGTAATCTGTTCAGGATAATGACAACATGTCAGCATAACGTCCGGATACTGTATTCTTGTAATATGTTCAGTATAATGACACCATGTAAGCATAACGTCCGGATACTGTATTGTTGTAATCTGTTCAGGATAATGACAACATGTCAGCATAACGTCCGGATACTGTATTGTTGTAATCTGTTCAGGATAATGACACCATGTAAGCATAACGTCCGGATACGATATTGTTGTAATCTGTTCAGTATAATGACACCATGTCAGCATAACGTCCGGATACTGTATTGTTGTAATCTGTTCAGGATAATGACACCATGTTAGCATAACGTCCGGATACTGTATTCTTGTAATATGTTCAGTATAATGACACCATGTAAGCATAACGTCCGGATACTGTATTCTTGTAATATGTTCAGTATAATGACACCATGTAAGCATAACGTCCTGATACTGTATTCTTGTAATCTGTTCAGTTTAATGACATCATGTAAGCATAACGTCCTGATACTGTATTGTTGCAATCTGTTCAGTATAATGACACCATGTAAGCATAACGTCCGGATACTGTATTGTTGTAATCTGTTCAATATAATGACACCATGTAACCTTAACGTCCGGATACTGTATTCTTGTAATATGTTCAGTATAATGACACCATGTAAGCATAACGTCCGGATACTGTATTCTTGTAATCTGTTCAGTATAATGACACCATGTAAGCATAACGTCCGGATACTGTACTGTTGTAATCTGTTCAGGATAATGACACCATGTAAGCATAACGTCCGGATACTGTATTGTTGTAATCTGTTCAGTATAATGACACCATGTCAGCATAACGTCCGGATACTGTATTGTTGTAATCTGTTCAGGATAATGACAACATGTCAGCATAACGTCCGGATACTGTATTCTTGTAATCTGTTCAGGATAATGACACCATGTAAGCATAACGTCCGGATACGATATTGTTGTAATCTGTTCAGTATAATGACACCATGTCAGCATAACGTCCGGATACTGTATTGTTGTAATCTGTTCAGGATAATGACACCATGTTAGCATAACGTCCGGATACTGTATTCTTGTAATATGTTCAGTATAATGACACCATGTAAGCATAACGTCCGGATACTGTATTCTTGTAATATGTTCAGTATAATGACACCATGTAAGCATAACGTCCTGATACTGTATTCTTGTAATCTGTTCAGTTTAATGACATCATGTAAGCATAACGTTCTGATACTGTATTGTTGCAATCTGTTCAGTATAATGACACCATGTAAGCATAACGTCCGGATACTGTATTGTTGTAATCTGTTCAATATAATGACACCATGTAACCTTAACGTCCGGATACTGTATTCTTGTAATATGTTCAGTATAATGACACCATGTAAGCATAACGTCCGGATACTGTATTCTTGTAATCTGTTCAGTATAATGACACCATGTCAGCATAACGTCCGGATACTGTATTGTTGTAATCTGTTCAGTATAATGACACCATGTCAGCATAACGTCCGGATACTGTATTCTTGTAATATGTTCAGTATAATGACACCATGTAAGCATAACGTCCGGATACTGTAATCTTGTAATCTGTTCAGTATAATGACACCATGTAAGCATAACGTCCGGATAATGTACTGTTGGAATCTGTTCAGGATAATGACACCATGTAAGCATAACGTCCAGATACTGTATTGTTGTAATCTGTTCAGGATAATGACAACATGTCAGCATAACGTCCGGATACTGTATTGTTGTAATCTGTTCAGGATAATGACAACATGTCAGCATAACGTCCGGATACTGTATTGTTGTAATCTGTTCAGTATAATGACACCATGTCAGCATAACGTCCGGATACTGTATTCTTGTAATCTGTTCAGTATAATGACACCATGTCAGCATAACGTCCGGATACTGTATTCTTGTAATATGTTCAGTATAATGACACAATGTAAGCATAACGTCCGGATACTGTATTGTTGTAATCTGTTCAGGATAATGACAACATGTCAGCATAACGTCCGGATACTGTATTCTTGTAATATGTTCAGTATAATGACACCATGTAAGCATAACGTCCGGATACTGTATTCTTGTAATCTGTTCAGTTTAATGACATCATGTAAGCATAACGTCCTGATACTGTATTGTTGCAATCTGTTCAGTATAATGACACCATGTAAGCATAACGTCCGGATACTGTATTGTTGTAATCTGTTCAGTATAATGACACCATGTAACCTTAACGTCCGGATACTGTATTCTTGTAATATGTTCAGTATAATGACACCATGTAAGCATAACGTCCGGATACTGTATTCTTGTAATCTGTTCAGTATAATGACACCATGTAAGCATAACGTCCGGATACTGTATTGTTGTAATCTGTTCAGTATAATGACACAATGTCAGCATAACGTCCGGATACTGTATTGTTGTAATCTGTTCAGTATAATGACACCATGTCAGCATAACGTCCGGATACTGTATTGTTGTAATCTGTTCAGTATAATGACACCATGTAACCTTAACGTCCGGATACTGTATTCTTGTAATATGTTCAGTATAATGACACCATGTAAGCATAACGTCCGGATACTGTAATCTTGTAATCTGTTCAGTATAATGACACCATGTAAGCATAACGTCCGGATAATGTACTGTTGGAATCTGTTCAGGATAATGACACCATGTAAGCATAACGTCCGGATACTGTATTGTTGTAATCTGTTCAGGATAATGACAACATGTCAGCATAACGTCCGGATACTGTATTCTTGTAATATGTTCAGTATAATGACACAATGTAAGCATAACGTCCGGATACTGTATTGTTGTAATCTGTTCAGGATAATGACAACATGTCAGCATAACGTCCGGATACTGTATTCTTGTAATATGTTCAGTATAATGACACCATGTAAGCATAACGTCCGGATACTGTATTCTTGTAATCTGTTCAGGTTAATGACATCATGTAAGCATAACGTCCTGATACTGTATTGTTGCAATCTGTTCAGTATAATGACACCATGTAAGCATAACGTCCGGATACTGTATTGTTGTAATCTGTTCAGTATAATGACACCATGTAACCTTAACGTCCGGATACTGTATTCTTGTAATATGTTCAGTATAATGACACCATGTAAGCATAACGTCCGGATACTGTATTCTTGTAATCTGTTCAGTATAATGACACCATGTAAGCATAACGTCCGGATACTGTATTGTTGTAATCTGTTCAGTATAATGACACAATGTCAGCATAACGTCCGGATACTGTATTGTTGTAATCTGTTCAGTATAATGACACCATGTCAGCATAACGTCCGGATACTGTATTGTTGTAATCTGTTCAGTATAATGACACCATGTAACCTTAACGTCCGGATACTGTATTCTTGTAATCTGTTCAGTATAATGACACCATGTAAGCATAACGTCCGGATACTGTAATCTTGTAATCTGTTCAGTATAATGACACCATGTAAGCATAACGTCCGGATAATGTACTGTTGGAATCTGTTCAGGATAATGACACCATGTAAGCATAACGTCCGGATACTGTATTGTTGTAATCTGTTCAGGATAATGACAACATGTCAGCATAACGTCCGGATACTGTATTGTTGTAATCTGTTCAGGATAATGACAACATGTCAGCATAACGTCCGGATACTGTATTGTTGTAATCTGTTCAGTATAATGACACCATGTAAGCATAACGTCCGGATACTGTATTCTTGTAATCTGTTCAGTATAATGACACCATGTCAGCATAACGTCCGGATACTGTATTCTTGTAATATGTTCAGTATAATGACACAATGTAAGCATAACGTCCGGATACTGTATTGTTGTAATCTGTTCAGGATAATGACACCATGTCAGCATAACGTCTGGATACTGTATTCTTGTAATATGTTCAGTATAATGACACCATGTAAGCATAACGTCCGGATACTGTATTGTTGTAATCTGTTCAGGATAATGACAACATGTCAGCATAACGTCCGGATACTGTATTGTTGTAATCTGTTCAGGATAATGACACCATGTAAGCATAACGTCCGGATACGATATTGTTGTAATCTGTTCAGTATAATGACACCATGTCAGCATAACGTCCGGATACTGTATTGTTGTAATCTGTTCAGGATAATGACACCATGTTAGCATAACGTCCGGATACTGTATTCTTGTAATACGTTCAGTATAATGACACCATGTAAGCATAACGTCCGGATACTGTATTCTTGTAATATGTTCAGTATAATGACACCATGTAAGCATAACGTCCTGATACTGTATTCTTGTAATCTGTTCAGTTTAATGACATCATGTAAGCATAACGTCCTGATACTGTATTGTTGCAATCTGTTCAGTATAATGACACCATGTAAGCATAACGTCCGGATACTGTATTGTTGTAATCTGTTCAATATAATGACACCATGTAACCTTAACGTCCGGATACTGTATTCTTGTAATATGTTCAGTATAATGACACCATGTAAGCATAACGTCCGGATACTGTATTCTTGTAATCTGTTCAGTATAATGACACCATGTAAGCATAACGTCCGGATACTGTACTGTTGTAATCTGTTCAGGATAATGACACCATGTAAGCATAACGTCCGGATACTGTATTGTTGTAATCTGTTCAGGATAATGACAACATGTCAGCATAACGTCCGGATACTGTATTGTTGTAATCTGTTCAGGATAATGACAACATGTCAGCATAACGTCCGGATACTGTATTGTTGTAATCTGTTCAGGATAATGACACCATGTAAGCATAACGTCCGGATACGATATTGTTGTAATCTGTTCAGTATAATGACACCATGTCAGCATAACGTCCGGATACTGTATTGTTGTAATCTGTTCAGGATAATGACACCATGTTAGCATAACGTCCGGATACTGTATTCTTGTAATATGTTCAGTATAATGACACCATGTAAGCATAACGTCCGGATACTGTATTCTTGTAATATGTTCAGTATAATGACACCATGTAAGCATAACGTCCTGATACTGTATTCTTGTAATCTGTTCAGTTTAATGACATCATGTAAGCATAACGTCCTGATACTGTATTGTTGCAATCTGTTCAGTATAATGACACCATGTAAGCATAACGTCCGGATACTGTATTGTTGTAATCTGTTCAATATAATGACACCATGTAACCTTAACGTCCGGATACTGTATTCTTGTAATATGTTCAGTATAATGACACCATGTAAGCATAACGTCTGGATACTGTATTCTTGTAATCTGTTCAGTATAATGACACCATGTAAGCATAACGTCCGGATACTGTACTGTTGTAATCTGTTCAGGATAATGACACCATGTAAGCATAACGTCCGGATACTGTATTGTTGTAATCTGTTCAGGATAATGACAACATGTCAGCATAACGTCCGGATACTGTATTGTTGTAATCTGTTCAGGATAATGACAACATGTCAGCATAACGTCCGGATACTGTATTGTTGTAATCTGTTCAGTATAATGACACCATGTAAGCATAACGTCCGGATACTGTATTCTTGTAATCTGTTCAGTATAATGACACCATGTAAGCATAACGTCCGGATACTGTATTGTTGTAATCTGTTCAGTATAATGACACCATGTAAGCATAACGTCCGGATACTGTATTCTTGTAATCTGTTCAGTATAATGACACCATGTAAGCATAACGTCCGGATACTGTATTGTTGTAATCTGTTCAGTATAATGACACCATGTAAGCATAACGTCCGGATACTGTATTGTTGTAATCTGTTCAGGATAATGACACCATGTTAGCATAACGTCCGGATACTGTATTGTTGTAATCTGTTCAGTATAATGACACCATGTAAGCATAACGTCCGGATACTGTATTCTTGTAATATGTTCAGTATAATGACACCATGTAAGCATAACGTCCGGATACTGTATTGTTGTAATCTGTTCAGTATAATGACACCATGTCAGCATAACGTCCGGATACTGTATTGTTGTAATCTGTTCAGTATAATGACACCATGTAACCTTAACGTCCTGATACTGTATTCTTGTAATATGTTCAGTATAATGACACCATGTAAGCATAACGTCCGGATACTGTATTCTTGTAATCTGTTCAGTATAATGACACCATGTAAGCATAACGTCCGGATACTGTACTGTTGTAATCTGTTCAGGATAATGACACCATGTAAGCATAACGTCCGGATACTGTATTGTTGTAATCTGTTCAGGATAATGACAACATGTCAGCATAACGTCCAGATACTGTATTGTTGTAATCTGTTCAGGATAATGACAACATGTCAGCATAACGTCCGGATACTGTATTCTTGTAATCTGTTCAGTATAATGACACCATGTAAGCATAACGTCCGGATACTGTATTCTTGTAATATGTTCAGTATAATGACACCATGTAAGCATAACGTCCGGATACTGTATTCTTGTAATATGTTCAGTATAATGACACAATGTAAGCATAACGTCCGGATACTGTATTCTTGTAATCTGTTCAGGATAATGACAACATGTCAGCATAACGTCCGGATACTGTATTGTTGTAATCTGTTCAGGATAATGACACCATGTAAGCATAACGTCCGAAAACGATATTGTTGTAATCTGTTAAGTATAATGACACCATGTCAGCATAACGTCCGGATACTGTATTGTTGTAATCTGTTCAGGATAATGACACCATGTTAGCATAACGTCCGGATACTGTATTCTTGTAATATGTTCAGTATAATGACACCATGTAAGCATAACGTCCGGATACTGTATTGTTGTAATCTGTTCAGTATAATGACACCATGTCAGCATAACGTCCGGATACTGTATTGTTGTAATATGTTCAGTATAATGACACCATGTAACCTTAACGTCCGGATACTGTATTCTTGTAATATGTTCAGTATAATGACACCATGTAAGCATAACGTCCGGATACTGTATTGTTGTAATCTGTTCAGGATAATGACAACATGTCAGCATAACGTCCGGATAATGTATTGTTGTAATCTGTTCAGGATAATGACACCATGTAAGCATAACGTCCGGATACGATATTGTTGTAATCTGTTCAGTATAATGACACCATGTCAGCATAACGTCCGGATACTGTATTGTTGTAATCTGTTCAGGATAATGACACCATGTTAGCATAACGTCCGGATACTGTATTCTTGTAATATGTTCAGTATAATGACACCATGTAAGCATAACGTCCGGATACTGTATTCTTGTAATCTGTTCAGTATAATGACACCATGTAAGCATAACGTCCGGATACTGTACTGTTGTAATCTGTTCAGGATAATGACACCATGTAAGCATAACGTCCGGATACTGTATTGTTGTAATCTGTTCAGGATAATGACAACATGTCAGCATAACGTCCAGATACTGTATTGTTGTAATCTGTTCAGGATAATGACAACATGTCAGCATAACGTCCGGATACTGTATTGTTGTAATCTGTTCAGTATAATGACACCATGTAAGCATAACGTCCGGATACTGTATTCTTGTAATCTGTTCAGTATAATGACACCATGTCAGCATAACGTCCGGATACTGTATTCTTGTAATCTGTTCAGTATAATGACACCATGTAAGCATAACGTCCGGATACTGTATTCTTGTAATCTGTTCAGTATAATGACACCATGTCAGAATAACGTCCGGATACTGTATTCTTGTAATCTGTTTAGTAAAATGACACTATACAAGCATAACGTCCGGATACTGTATTCTTGTAATCTGTTCAGTATAATGACACCATGTAAGCATAACGTCCGGATACTGTATTGTTGTAATCTGTTCAGTATAATGACACCATGTCAGCATAACGTCCGGATACTGTATTGTTGTAATCTGTTCAGTATAATGACACCATGTAAGCATAACGTCCGGATACTGTATTGTTGTAATCTGTTCAGTATAATGACACCATGTAAGCATAACGTCCGGATACTGTATTGTTGTAATCTGTTCAGGATAATGACACCATGTTAGCATAACGTCCGGATACTGTATTGTTGTAATCTGTTAAGTATAATGACACCATGTAAGCATAACGTCCGGATACTGTATTCTTGTAATATGTTCAGTATAATGACACCATGTAAGCATAACGTCCGGATACTGTATTCTTGTAATCTGTTCAGTATAATGACACCATGTAAGCATAACGTCCGGATACTGTACTGTTGTAATCTGTTCAGGATAATGACACCATGTAAGCATAACGTCCGGATACTGTATTGTTGTAATCTGTTCAGGATAATGACAACATGTCAGCATAACGTCCAGATACTGTATTGTTGTAATCAGTTCAGGATAATGACACAATGTCAGCATAACGTCCGGATACTGTATTGTTGTAATCTGTTCAGTATAATGACACCATGTAAGCATAACGTCCGGATACTGTATTCTTGTAATCTGTTCAGTATAATGACACCATGTAACCTTAACGTCCGGATACTGTATTATTGTAATATGTTCAGTATAATGACACCATGTAAGCATAACGTCCGGATACTGTATTGTTGTAATCTGTTCAGGATAATGACAACATGTCAGCATAACGTCCGGATAATGTATTGTTGTAATCTGTTCAGGATAATGACACCATGTAAGCATAACGTCCGGATACGATATTGTTGTAATCTGTTCAGTATAATGACACCATGTCAGCATAACGTCCGGATACTGTATTGTTGTAATCTGTTCAGGATAATGACACCATGTTAGCATAACGTCCGGATACTGTATTCTTGTAATATGTTCAGTATAATGACACCATGTAAGCATAACGTCCGGATACTGTATTGTTGTAATCTGTTCAGTATAATGACACCATGTCAGCATAACGTCCGGATACTGTATTGTTGTAATCTGTTCAGTATAATGACACCATGTAACCTTAACGTCCGGATACTGTATTCTTGTAATATGTTCAGTATAATGACACCATGTAAGCATAACGTCCGGATACTGTATTCTTGTAATCTGTTCAGTATAATGACACCATGTAAGCATAACGTCCGGATACTGTACTGTTGTAATCTGTTCAGTATAATGACACCATGTAAGCATAACGTCCGGATACTGTATTGTTGTAATCTGTTCAGGATAATGACAACATGTCAGCATAACGTCCGGATACTGTATTCTTGTAATCTGTTCAGGATAATGACAACATGTCAGCATAACGTCCGGATACTGTATTGTTGTAATCTGTTCAGTATAATGACACCATGTAAGCATAACGTCCGGATACTGTATTCTTGTAATCTGTTCAGTATAATGACACCATGTAAGCATAACGTCCGGATACTGTATTCTTGTAATATGTTCAGTATAATGACACAATGTAAGCATAACGTCCGGATACTGTATTGTTGTAATCTGTTCAGTATAATGACACCATGTAAGCATAACGTCCGGATACTGTATTGTTGTAATCTGTTCAGTATAATGACACCATGTCAGCATAACGTCCGGATACTGTATTGTTGTAATCTGTTAAGTATAATGACACCATGTAAGCATAACGTCCGGATACTGTATTCTTGTAATATGTTCAGTATAATGACACCATGTAAGCATAACGTCCTGATACTGTATTCTTGTAATCTGTTCAGTTTAATGACACCATGTAAGCATAACGTCCTGATACTGTATTGTTGCAATCTGTTCAGTATAATGACACCATGTAAACATAACGTCCGGATACTGTATTGTTGTAATCTGTTCAGTATAATGACACCATGTAAGCATAACGTCCGGATACTGTATTGTTGTAATCTGTTCAGGATAATGACACCATGTAAGCATAACGTCCGGATACGATATTGTTGTAATCTGTTCAGGATAATGACACCATGTCAGCATAACGTCCGGATACTGTATTCTTGTAATCTGTTCAGTATAATGACACCATGTAAGCATAACGTCCGGATACTGTATTGTTGTAATCTGTTCAGTATAATGACACCATGTAAGCATAACGTCCGGATACTGTATTCTTGTAATCTGTTCAGTAAAATGACACTATACAAGCATTAACGTCCGGATACTGTATTCTTGTAATCTGTTCAGTATAATGACACCATGTAAGCATAACGTCCTGATACTGTATTCTTGTAATCTGTTCAGTTTAATGACACCATGTAAGCATAACGTCCTGATACTGTATTGTTGCAATCTTTTCAGTATAATGACACCATGTAAACATAACGTCCGGATACTGTATTGTTGTAATCTGTTCAGTATAATGACACCATGTAAGCATAACGTCCGGATACTGTATTGTTGTAATCTGTTCAGGATAATGACAACATGTCAGCATAACGTCCGGATACTGTATTCTTGTAATATGTTCAGTATAATGACACCATGTAAGCATAACGTCCGGATACTGTATTGTTGTAATCTGTTCAGTATAATGACACCATGTCAGCATAACGTCCGGATACTGTATTCTTGTAATCTGTTCAGTAAAATGACACTATACAAGCATTAACGTCCGGATACTGTATTCTTGTAATCTGTTCAGTATAATGACACCATGTAAGCATAACGTCCGGATACTGTATTGTTGTAATCTGTTCAGGATAATGACACCATGTCAGCATAACGTCCGGATACTGTATTGTTGTAATCTGTTCAGTATAATGACACCATGTAAGCATAACGTCCGGATACTGTATTGTTGTAATATGTTCAGTATAATGACACCATGTAAGCATAACGTCCGGATACTGTATTCTTGTAATATGTTCAGTATAATGACACCATGTCAGCATAACGTCCGGATACTGTATTCTTGTAATATGTTCAGTATAATGACACAATGTAAGCATAACGTCCGGATACTGTATTGTTGTAATCTGTTCAGGATAATGACAACATGTCAGCATAACGTCCGGATACTGTATTCTTGTAATCTGTTCAGGATAATGACAACATGTCAGCATAACGTCCGGATACTGTATTCTTGTAATATGTTCAGTATAATGACACCATGTAAGCATAACGTCCGGATACTGTATTGTTGTAATCTGTTCAGGATAATGACAACATGTCAGCATAACGTCCGGATACTGTATTGTTGTAATCTGTTCAGGATAATGACACCATGTAAGCATAACGTCCGGATACGATATTGTTGTAATCTGTTCAGTATAATGACACCATGTCAGCATAACGTCCGGATACTGTATTGTTGTAATCTGTTCAGGATAATGACACCATGTTAGCATAACGTCCGGATACTGTATTCTTGTAATATGTTCAGTATAATGACACCATGTCAGCATAACGTCCGGATACTGTATTCTTGTAATATGTTCAGTATAATGACACCATGTAAGCATAACGTCCTGATACTGCATTCTTGTAATCTGTTCAGTATAATGACACCATGTAAGCATAACGTCCTGATACTGTATTGTTGCAATCTGTTCAGTATAATGACACCATGTAAGCATAACGTCCGGATACTGTATTGTTGTAATCTGTTCAGGATAATGACAACATGTCAGCATACGTCCGGATACTGTATTGTTGTAATCTGTTCAGGATAATGACAACATGTCAGCATAACGTCCGGATACTGTATTCTTGTAATATGTTCAGTATAATGACACCATGTAAGCATAACGTCCGGATACTGTATTCTTGTAATCTGTTCAGTATAATGACACCATGTCAGCATAACGTCCGGATACTGTATTCTTGTAATATGTTCAGTATAATGACACAATGTAAGCATAACGTCCGGATACTGTATTGTTGTAATCTGTTCAGGATAATGACAACATGTCAGCATAACGTCCGGATACTGTATTCTTGTAATCTGTTCAGGATAATGACAACATGTCAGCATAACGTCCGGATACTGTATTCTTGTAATATGTTCAGTATAATGACACCATGTAAGCATAACGTCCGGATACTGTATTGTTGTAATCTGTTCAGGATAATGACAACATGTCAGCATAACGTCCGGATACTGTATTGTTGTAATCTGTTCAGGATAATGACACCATGTAAGCATAACGTCCGGATACGATATTGTTGTAATCTGTTCAGTATAATGACACCATGTCAGCATAACGTCCGGATACTGTATTGTTGTAATCTGTTCAGGATAATGACACCATGTTAGCATAACGTCCGGATACTGTATTCTTGTAATATGTTCAGTATAATGACACCATGTAAGCATAACGTCCGGATACTGTATTCTTGTAATATGTTCAGTATAATGACACCATGTAAGCATAACGTCCTGATACTGCATTCTTGTAATCTGTTCAGTTTAATGACATCATGTAAGCATAACGTCCTGATACTGTATTGTTGCAATCTGTTCAGTATAATGACACCATGTAAGCATAACGTCCGGATACTGTATTGTTGTAATATGTTCAGTATAATGACACCATGTAAGCATAACGTCCGGATACTGTATTGTTGTAATCTGTTCAGTATAATGACACCATGTCAGCATAACGTCCGGATACTGTATTCTTGTAATCTGTTCAGTATAATGACACCATGTAAGCATAACGTCCGGATACTGTATTCTTGTAATCTGTTCAGTATAATGACACCATGTCAGCATAACGTCCGGATACTGTATTCTTGTAATCTGTTCAGTAAAATGACACTATACAAGCATAACGTCCGGATACTGTATTCTTGTAATCTGTTCAGTATAATGACACCATGTAAGCATAACGTCCGGATACTGTATTGTTGTAATCTGTTCAGTATAATGACACCATGTCAGCATAACGTCCGGATACTGTATTGTTGTAATCTGTTCAGGATAATGACACCATGTTAGCATAACGTCCGGATACTGTATTCTTGTAATATGTTCAGTATAATGACACCATGTAAGCATAACGTCCGGATACTGTATTCTTGTAATATGTTCAGTATAATGACACCATGTAAGCATAACGTCCTGATACTGTATTCTTGTAATCTGTTCAGTTTAATGACACCATGTAAGCATAACGTCCTGATACTGTATTGTTGCAATCTGTTCAGTATAATGACACCATGTCAGCATAACGTCCGGATACTGTATTCTTGTAATCTGTTCAGTAAAATGACACTATACAAGCATAACGTCCGGATACTGTATTGTTGTAATCTGTTCAGTATAATGACACCATGTCAGCATAACGTCCGGATACTGTATTGTTGTAATCTGTTCAGTATAATGACACCATGTAAGCATAACGTCCTGATACTGTATTCTTGTAATCTGTTCAGTTTAATGACACCATGTAAGCATAACGTCCTGATACTGTATTGTTGCAATCTGTTCAGTATAATGACACCATGTAAGCATAACGTCCGGATACTGTATTGTTGTAATCTGTTCAGTATAATGACACCATGTAAGCATAACGTCCGGATACTGTATTGTTGTAATCTGTTCAGGATAATGACACCATGTTAGCATAACGTCCGGATACTGTATTGTTGTAATCTGTTAAGTATAATGACACCATGTAAGCATAACGTCCGGATACTGTATTCTTGTAATATGTTCAGTATAATGACACCATGTAAGCATAACGTCCTGATACTGTATTCTTGTAATCTGTTCAGTTTAATGACACCATGTAAGCATAACGTCCTGATACTGTATTGTTGCAATCTGTTCAGTATAATGACACCATGTAAACATAACGTCCGGATACTGTATTGTTGTAATCTGTTCAGTATAATGACACCATGTAAGCATAACGTCCGGATACTGTATTGTTGTAATCTGTTCAGTATAATGACACCATGTAAGCATAACGTCCGGATACTGTATTGTTGTAATCTGTTCAGTATAATGACACCATGTAAGCATAACGTCCGGAAACTGTATTGTTGTAATCTGTTCAGTATAATGACACCATGTCAGCATAACGTCCGGATACTGTATTGTTGTAATCTGTTCAGTATAATGACACCATGTAACCTTAACGTCCGGATACTGTATTCTTGTAATATGTTCAGTATAATGACACCATGTAAGCATAACGTCCGGATACTGTATTGTTGTAATCTGTTCAGGATAATGACACCATGTAAGCATAACGTCCGGATACTGTATTGTTGTAATCTGTTCAGGATAATGACAACATGTCAGCATAACGTCCAGATACTGTATTCTTGTAATCTGTTCAGGATAATGACAACATGTCAGCATAACGTCCGGATACTGTATTGTTGTAATCTGTTCAGTATAATGACACCATGTCAGCATAACGTCCGGATACTGTATTCTTGTAATCTGTTCAGTATAATGACACCATGTAAGCATAACGTCCGGATACTGTATTCTTGTAATATGTTCAGTATAATGACACAATGTAAGCATAACGTCCGGATACTGTATTCGTGTAATCTGTTCAGGATAATGACAACATGTCAGCTTAACGTCCGGATACTGTATTCTTGTAATATGTTCAGTATAATGACACCATGTAAGCATAACGTCCGGATACTGTATTGTTGTAATCTGTTCAGGATAATGACAACATGTCAGCATAACGTCCGGATACTGTATTGTTGTAATCTGTTCAGGATAATGACACCATGTAAGCATAACGTCCGGATACGATATTGTTGTAATCTGTTCAGTATAATGACACCATGTCAGCATAACGTCCGGATACTGTATTGTTGTAATCTGTTCAGGATAATGACACCATGTAAGCATAACGTCCGGATACTGTATTGTTGTAATCTGTTCAGTATAATGACACCATGTAACCTTAACGTCCGGATACTGTATTCTTGTAATATGTTCAGTATAATGACACCATGTAAGCATAACGTCCGGATACTGTATTGTTGTAATCTGTTCAGGATAATGACAACATGTAAGCATAACGTCCGGATACTGTATTGTTGTAATCTGTTCAGGATAATGACACCATGTAAGCATAACGTCCGGATACGATATTGTTGTAATCTGTTCAGTATAATGACACCATGTCAGCATAACGTCCGGATACTGTATTGTTGTAATCTGTTCAGTATAATGACACCATGTAAGCATAACGTCCGGATACTGTATTCTTGTAATCTGTTCAGTAAAATGACACTATACAAGCATAACGTCCGGATACTGTATTCTTGTAATCTGTTCAGTATAATGACACCATGTAAGCATAACGTCCGGATACTGTATTGTTGTAATCTGTTCAGTATAATGACACCATGTCAGCATAACGTCCGGATACTGTATTGTTGTAATCTGTTCAGGATAATGACACCATGTTAGCATAACGTCCGGATACTGTATTCTTGTAATATGTTCAGTATAATGACACCATGTAAGCATAACGTCCTGATACTGTATTCTTGTAATCTGTTCAGTTTAATGACACCATGTAAGCATAACGTCCTGATACTGTATTGTTGCAATCTGTTCAGTATAATGACACCATGTAAGCATAACGTCCGGATACTGTATTCTTGTAATCTGTTCAGTATAATGACACCATGTAAGCATAACGTCCGGATACTGTATTGTTGTAATCTGTTCAGTATAATGACACCATGTCAGCATAACGTCCGGATACTGTATTGTTGTAATCTGTTCAGGATAATGACACCATGTTAGCATAACGTCCGGATACTGTATTCTTGTAATATGTTCAGTATAATGACACCATGTAAGCATAACGTCCGGATACTGTATTCTTGTAATATGTTCAGTATAATGACACCATGTAAGCATAACGTCCTGATACTGTATTCTTGTAATCTGTTCAGTTTAATGACACCATGTAAGCATAACGTCCTGATACTGTATTGTTGCAATCTGTTCAGTATAATGACACCATGTCAGCATAACGTCCGGATACTGTATTCTTGTAATCTGTTCAGTAAAATGACACTATACAAGCATAACGTCCGGATACTGTATTGTTGTAATCTGTTCAGTATAATGACACCATGTCAGCATAACGTCCGGATACTGTATTGTTGTAATCTGTTCAGGATAATGACACCATGTAAGCATAACGTCCTGATACTGTATTCTTGTAATCTGTTCAGTTTAATGACACCATGTAAGCATAACGTCCTGATACTGTATTGTTGCAATCTGTTCAGTATAATGACACCATGTAAGCATAACGTCCGGATACTGTATTGTTGTAATCTGTTCAGTATAATGACACCATGTAAGCATAACGTCCGGATACTGTATTGTTGTAATCTGTTCAGGATAATGACACCATGTTAGCATAACGTCCGGATACTGTATTGTTGTAATCTGTTAAGTATAATGACACCATGTAAGCATAACGTCCGGATACTGTATTCTTGTAATATGTTCAGTATAATGACACCATGTAAGCATAACGTCCTGATACTGTATTCTTGTAATCTGTTCAGTTTAATGACACCATGTAAGCATAACGTCCTGATACTGTATTGTTGCAATCTGTTCAGTATAATGACACCATGTAAACATAACGTCCGGATACTGTATTGTTGTAATCTGTTCAGTATAATGACACCATGTAAGCATAACGTCCGGATACTGTATTGTTGTAATCTGTTCAGGATAATGACACCATGTAAGCATAACGTCCGGATACTGTATTGTTGTAATCTGTTCAGTATAATGACACCATGTAAGCATAACGTCCGGAAACTGTATTGTTGTAATCTGTTCAGTATAATGACACCATGTCAGCATAACGTCCGGATACTGTATTGTTGTAATCTGTTCAGTATAATGACACCATGTAACCTTAACGTCCGGATACTGTATTCTTGTAATATGTTCAGTATAATGACACCATGTAAGCATAACGTCCGGATACTGTATTGTTGTAATCTGTTCAGGATAATGACACCATGTAAGCATAACGTCCGGATACTGTATTGTTGTAATCTGTTCAGGATAATGACACCATGTAAGCATAACGTCCGGATACTGTATTGTTGTAATCTGTTCAGGATAATGACAACATGTCAGCATAACGTCCAGATACTGTATTCTTGTAATCTGTTCAGGATAATGACAACATGTCAGCATAACGTCCGGATACTGTATTGTTGTAATCTGTTCAGTATAATGACACCATGTCAGCATAACGTCCGGATACTGTATTCTTGTAATCTGTTCAGTATAATGACACCATGTAAGCATAACGTCCGGATACTGTATTCTTGTAATATGTTCAGTATAATGACACAATGTAAGCATAACGTCCGGATACTGTATTCGTGTAATCTGTTCAGGATAATGACAACATGTCAGCTTAACGTCCGGATACTGTATTCTTGTAATATGTTCAGTATAATGACACCATGTAAGCATAACGTCCGGATACTGTATTGTTGTAATCTGTTCAGGATAATGACAACATGTCAGCATAACGTCCGGATACTGTATTGTTGTAATCTGTTCAGGATAATGACACCATGTAAGCATAACGTCCGGATACGATATTGTTGTAATCTGTTCAGTATAATGACACCATGTCAGCATAACGTCCGGATACTGTATTGTTGTAATCTGTTCAGGATAATGACACCATGTAAGCATAACGTCCGGATACTGTATTGTTGTAATCTGTTCAGTATAATGACACCATGTAACCTTAACGTCCGGATACTGTATTCTTGTAATATGTTCAGTATAATGACACCATGTAAGCATAACGTCCGGATACTGTATTGTTGTAATCTGTTCAGGATAATGACAACATGTCAGCATAACGTCCGGATACTGTATTGTTGTAATCTGTTCAGGATAATGACACCATGTAAGCATAACGTCCGGATACGATATTGTTGTAATCTGTTCAGTATAATGACACCATGTCAGCATAACGTCCGGATACTGTATTGTTGTAATCTGTTCAGTATAATGACACCATGTAAGCATAACGTCCGGATACTGTATTCTTGTAATCTGTTCAGTAAAATGACACTATACAAGCATAACGTCCGGATACTGTATTCTTGTAATCTGTTCAGTATAATGACACCATGTAAGCATAACGTCCGGATACTGTATTGTTGTAATCTGTTCAGTATAATGACACCATGTCAGCATAACGTCCGGATACTGTATTGTTGTAATCTGTTCAGGATAATGACACCATGTTAGCATAACGTCCGGATACTGTATTCTTGTAATATGTTCAGTATAATGACACCATGTAAGCATAACGTCCTGATACTGTATTCTTGTAATCTGTTCAGTTTAATGACACCATGTAAGCATAACGTCCTGATACTGTATTGTTGCAATCTGTTCAGTATAATGACACCATGTAAGCATAACGTCCGGATACTGTATTGTTGTAATCTGTTCAGTATAATGACACCATGTAAGCATAACGTCCGGATACTGTATTGTTGTAATCTGTTCAGGATAATGACACCATGTTAGCATAACGTCCGGATACTGTATTGTTGTAATCTGTTAAGTATAATGACACCATGTAAGCATAACGTCCGGATACTGTATTCTTGTAATATGTTCAGTATAATGACAGCATGTAAGCATAACGTCCTGATACTGTATTCTTGTAATCTGTTCAGTTTAATGACACCATGTAAGCATAACGTCCTGATACTGTATTGTTGAAATCTGTTCAGTATAATGACACCATGTAAACATAACGTCCGGATACTGTATTGTTGTAATCTGTTCAGTATAATGACACCATGTAAGCATAACGTCCGGATACTGTATTGTTGTAATCTGTTCAGGATAATGACACCATGTAAGCATAACGTCCGGATACTGTATTGTTGTAATCTGTTCAGTATAATGACACCATGTCAGCATAACGTCCGGATACTGTATTGTTGTAATCTGTTCAGTATAATGACACCATGTCAGCATAACGTCCGGATACTGTATTGTTGTAATCTGTTCAGTATAATGACACCATGTAACCTTAACGTCCGGATACTGTATTCTTGTAATATGTTCAGTATAATGACACCATGTAAGCATAACGTCCGGATACTGTATTGTTGTAATCTGTTCAGTATAATGACACCATGTAAGCATAACGTCCGGATACTGTATTGTTGTAATCTGTTCAGGATAATGACAACATGTCAGCATAACGTCCAGATACTGTATTCTTGTAATCTGTTCAGGATAATGACAACATGTCAGCATAACGTCCGGATACTGTATTGTTGTAATCTGTTCAGTATAATGACACCATGTCAGCATAACGTCCGGATACTGTATTCTTGTAATCTGTTCAGTATAATGACACCATGTAAGCATAACGTCCGGATACTGTATTCTTTTAATATGTTCAGTATAATGACACAATGTAAGCATAACGTCCGGATACTGTATTCTTGTAATCTGTTCAGGATAATGACAACATGTCAGCTTAACGTCCGGATACTGTATTCTTGTAATATGTTCAGTATAATGACACCATGTAAGCATAACGTCCGGATACTGTATTGTTGTAATCTGTTCAGGATAATGACAACATGTCAGCATAACGTCCGGATACTGTATTGTTGTAATCTGTTCAGGATAATGACACCATGTAAGCATAACGTCCGGATACGATATTGTTGTAATCTGTTCAGTATAATGACACCATGTCAGCATAACGTCCGGATACTGTATTGTTGTAATCTGTTCAGTATAATGACACCATGTCAGCATAACGTCCGGATACTGTATTCTTGTAATCTGTTCAGTAAAATGACACTATACAAGCATAACGTCCGGATACTGTATTCTTGTAATCTGTTCAGTATAATGACACCATGTAAGCATAACGTCCGGATACTGTATTGTTGTAATCTGTTCAGTATAATGACACCATGTCAGCATAACGTCCGGATACTGTATTGTTGTAATCTGTTCAGGATAATGACACCATGTTAGCATAACGTCCGGATACTGTATTCTTGTAATATGTTCAGTATAATGACACCATGTAAGCATAACGTCCTGATACTGTATTCTTGTAATCTGTTCAGTTTAATGACACCATGTAAGCATAACGTCCTGATACTGTATTGTTGCAATCTGTTCAGTATAATGACACCATGTAAGCATAACGTCCGGATACTGTATTGTTGTAATCTGTTCAGTATAATGACACCATGTAAGCATAACGTCCGGATACTGTATTGTTGTAATCTGTTCAGGATAATGACACCATGTTAGCATAACGTCCGGATACTGTATTGTTGTAATCTGTTAAGTATAATGACACCATGTAAGCATAACGTCCGGATACTGTATTCTTGTAATATGTTCAGTATAATGACAGCATGTAAGCATAACGTCCTGATACTGTATTCTTGTAATCTGTTCAGTTTAATGACACCATGTAAGCATAACGTCCTGATACTGTATTGTTGAAATCTGTTCAGTATAATGACACCATGTAAACATAACGTCCGGATACTGTATTGTTGTAATCTGTTCAGTATAATGACACCATGTAAGCATAACGTCCGGATACTGTATTGTTGTAATCTGTTCAGGATAATGACACCATGTAAGCATAACGTCCGGATACTGTATTGTTGTAATCTGTTCAGTATAATGACACCATGTCAGCATAACGTCCGGATACTGTATTGTTGTAATCTGTTCAGTATAATGACACCATGTCAGCATAACGTCCGGATACTGTATTGTTGTAATCTGTTCAGTATAATGACACCATGTAACCTTAACGTCCGGATACTGTATTCTTGTAATATGTTCAGTATAATGACACCATGTAAGCATAACGTCCGGATACTGTATTGTTGTAATCTGTTCAGGATAATGACACCATGTAAGCATAACGTCCGGATACTGTATTGTTGTAATCTGTTCAGGATAATGACAACATGTCAGCATAACGTCCAGATACTGTATTCTTGTAATCTGTTCAGGATAATGACAACATGTCAGCATAACGTCCGGATACTGTATTGTTGTAATCTGTTCAGTATAATGACACCATGTCAGCATAACGTCCGGATACTGTATTCTTGTAATCTGTTCAGTATAATGACACCATGTAAGCATAACGTCCGGATACTGTATTCTTTTAATATGTTCAGTATAATGACACAATGTAAGCATAACGTCCGGATACTGTATTCTTGTAATCTGTTCAGGATAATGACAACATGTCAGCTTAACGTCCGGATACTGTATTCTTGTAATATGTTCAGTATAATGACACCATGTAAGCATAACGTCCGGATACTGTATTGTTGTAATCTGTTCAGGATAATGACAACATGTCAGCATAACGTCCGAATACTGTATTGTTGTAATCTGTTCAGGATAATGACACCATGTAAGCATAACGTCCGGATACGATATTGTTGTAATCTGTTCAGTATAATGACACCATGTCAGCATAACGTCCGGATACTGTATTGTTGTAATCTGTTCAGTATAATGACACCATGTAACCTTAACGTCCGGATACTGTATTCTTGTAATATGTTCAGTATAATGACACCATGTAAGCATAACGTCCGGATACTGTATTGTTGTAATCTGTTCAGGATAATGACACCATGTAAGCATAACGTCCGGATACTGTATTGTTGTAATCTGTTCAGGATAATGACAACATGTCAGCATAACGTCCGGATACTGTATTGTTGTAATCTGTTCAGGATAATGACAACATGTCAGCATAACGTCCGGATACTGTATTCTTGTAATCTGTTCAGGATAATGACAACATGTCAGCATAACGTCCGGATACTGTATTGTTGTAATCTGTTCAGTATAATGACACCATGTCAGCATAACGTCCGGATACTGTATTCTTGTAATCTGTTCAGTATAATGACACCATGTAAGCATAACGTCCGGATACTGTATTCTTGTAATATGTTCAGTATAATGACACAATGTAAGCATAACGTCCGGATACTGTATTCTTGTAATCTGTTCAGGATAATGACAACATGTCAGCTTAACGTCCGGATACTGTATTCTTGTAATATGTTCAGTATAATGACACCATGTAAGCATAACGTCCGGATACTGTGTTGTTGTAATCTGTTCAGGATAATGACAACATGTCAGCATAACGTCCGGATACTGTATTGTTGTAATCTGTTCAGGATAATGACACCATGTAAGCATAACGTCCGGATACGATATTGTTGTAATCTGTTCAGTATAATGACACCATGTCAGCATAACGTCCGGATACTGTATTGTTGTAATCTGTTCAGGATAATGACACCATGTAAGCATAACGTCCGGATACGATATTGTTGTAATCTGTTCAGTATAATGACACCATGTCAGCATAACGTCCGGATACTGTATTGTTGTAATCTGTTCAGGATAATGACACCATGTTAGCATAACGTCCGGATACTGTATTCTTGTAATATGTTCAGTATAATGACACCATGTAAGCATAACGTCCGGATACTGTATTGTTGTAATCTGTTCAGTATAATGACACCATGTCAGCATAACGTCCGGATACTGTATTGTTGTAATCTGTTCAGTATAATGACACCATGTAACCTTAACGTCCGGATACTGTATTCTTGTAATATGTTCAGTATAATGACACCATGTAAGCATAACGTCCGGATACTGTATTGTTGTAATCTGTTCAGTATAATGACACCATGTAAGCATAACGTCCGGATACTGTATTGTTGTAATCTGTTCAGTATAATGACACAATGTCAGCATAACGTCCGGATACTGTATTGTTGTAATCTGTTCAGTATAATGACACAATGTCAGCATAACGTCCGGATACTGTATTGTTGTAATCTGTTCAGTATAATGACACCATGTAAGCATAACGTCCGGATACTGTATTCTTGTAATCTGTTCAGTATAATGACACCATGTAAGCATAACGTCCGGATACTGTATTCTTGTAATCTGTTCAGGATAATGACACCATGTTAGCATAACGTCCGGATACTGTATTGTTGTAATCTGTTAAGTATAATGACACCATGTAAGCATAACGTCCGGATACTGTATTCTGTTAATATGTTCAGTATAATGACACCATGCAAGCATAACGTCCTGATACTGTATTCTTGTAATCTGTTCAGTTTAATGACACCATGTAAGCATAACGTCCTGATACTGTATTGTTGCAATCTGTTCAGTATAATGACACCATGTAAACATAACGTCCGGATACTGTATTGTTGTAATCTGTTCAGTATAATGACACCATGTAAGCATAACGTCCGGATACTGTATTCTTGTAATCTGTTCAGGATAATGACACCATGTAAGCATAACGTCCGGATACTGTATTGTTGTAATCTGTTCAGTATAATGACACCATGTAAGCATAACGTCCGGATACTGTATTGTTGTAATCTGTTCAGTATAATGACACCATGTCAGCATAACGTCCGGATACTGTATTGTTGTAATCTGTTCAGGATAATGACAACATGTCAGCATAACGTCCAGATACTGTATTGTTGTAATCTGTTCAGGATAATGACAACATGTCAGCATAACGTCCGGATACTGTATTCTTGTAATATGTTCAGTATAATGACAACATGTAAGCATAACGTCCGGATACTGTATTGTTGTAATCTGTTCAGTATAATGACACCATGTAAGCATAACGTCCGGATACGATATTGTTGTAATCTGTTCAGTATAATGACACCATGTCAGCATAACGTCCGGATACTGTATTGTTGTAATCTGTTCAGGATAATGACACCATGTTAGCATAACGTCCGGATACTGTATTCTTGTAATATGTTCAGTATAATGACACCATGTAAGCATAACGTCCGGATACTGTATTGTTGTAATCTGTTCAGTATAATGACACCATGTCAGCATAACGTCCGGATACTGTATTGTTGTAATCTGTTCAGTATAATGACACCATGTAACCTTAACGTCCGGATACTGTATTCTTGTAATATGTTCAGTATAATGACACCATGTAAGCATAACGTCCGGATACTGTATTGTTGTAATCTGTTCAGGATAATGACAACATGTCAGCATAACGTCCGGATACTGTATTCTTGTAATCTGTTCAGGATAATGACACCATGTAAGCATAACGTCCGGATACGATATTGTTGTAATCTGTTCAGTATAATGACACCATGTCAGCATAACGTCCGGATACTGTATTGTTGTAATCTGTTCAGGATAATGACACCATGTTAGCATAACGTCCGGATACTGTATTCTTGTAATATGTTCAGTATAATGACACCATGTAAGCATAACGTCCGGATACTGTATTGTTGTAATCTGTTCAGTATAATGACACCATGTCAGCATAACGTCCGGATACTGTATTGTTGTAATCTGTTCAGTATAATGACACCATGTTAGCATAACGTCCGGATACTGTATTCTTGTAATATGTTCAGTATAATGACACCATGTAAGCATAACGTCCGGATACTGTATTGTTGTAATCTGTTCAGTATAATGACACCATGTCAGCATAACGTCCGGATACTGTATTGTTGTAATCTGTTCAGTATAATGACACCATGTAACCTTAACGTCCGGATACTGTATTCTTGTAATATGTTCAGTATAATGACACCATGTAAGCATAACGTCCGGATACTGTATTCTTGTAATCTGTTCAGTATAATGACACCATGTAAGCATAACGTCCGGATACTGTACTGTTGTAATCTGTTCAGGATAATGACACCATGTAAGCATAACGTCCGGATACTGTATTCTTGTAATCTGTTCAGGATAATGACAACATGTCAGCATAACGTCCAGATACTGTATTGTTGTAATCTGTTCAGGATAATGACAACATGTCAGCATAACGTCCGGATACTGTATTGTTGTAATCTGTTCAGTATAATGACATCATGTAAGCATAACGTCCGGATACTGTATTCTTGTAATCTGTTCAGTATAATGACACCATGTAAGCATAACGTCCGGATACTGTATTCTTGTAATATGTTCAGTATAATGACACAATGTAAGCATAACGTCCGGATACTGTATTCTTGTAATCTGTTCAGTATAATGACACCATGTAAGCATAACGTCCGGATACTGTATTCTTGTAATCTGTTCAGTAAAATGACACCATACAAGCATAACGTCCGGATACTGTATTCTTGTAATCTGTTCAGTATAATGACACCATGTAAGCATAACGTACGGATACTGTATTGTTGTAATCTGTTCAGGATAATGACACCATGTCAGCATAACGTCCGGATACTGTATTGTTGTAATCTGTTCAGTATAATGACACCATGTAAGCATAACGTCCGGATACTGTATTGTTGTAATCTGTTCAGTATAATGACACCATGTAAGCATAACGTCCGGATACTGTATTGTTGTAATCTGTTCAGGATAATGACACCATGTTAGCATAACGTCCGGATACTGTATTGTTGTAATCTGTTCAGGATAATGACAACATGTCAGCATAACGTCCGGATACTGTATTCTTGTAATATGTTCAGTATAATGACACCATGTAAGCATAACGTCCGGATACTGTATTGTTGTAATCTGTTCAGGATAATGACAACATGTCAGCATAACGTCCGGATACTGTATTGTTGTAATCTGTTCAGGATAATGACACCATGTAAGCATAACGTCCGGATACGATATTGTTGTAATCTGTTCAGTATAATGACACCATGTCAGCATAACGTCCGGATACTGTATTGTTGTAATCTGTTCAGGATAATGACACCATGTTAGCATAACGTCCGGATACTGTATTCTTGTAATATGTTCAGTATAATGACACCATGTAAGCATAACGTCCGGATACTGTATTCTTGTAATATGTTCAGTATAATGACACCATGTAAGCATAACGTCCTGATACTGTATTCTTGTAATCTGTTCAGTTTAATGACATCATGTAAGCATAACGTCCTGATACTGTATTGTTGCAATCTGTTCAGTATAATGACACCATGTAAGCATAACGTCCGGATACTGTATTGTTGTAATCTGTTCAATATAATGACACCATGTAACCTTAACGTCCGGATACTGTATTCTTGTAATATGTTCAGTATAATGACACCATGTAAGCATAACGTCCGGATACTGTATTCTTGTAATCTGTTCAGTATAATGACACCATGTAAGCATAACGTCCGGATACTGTACTGTTGTAATCTGTTCAGGATAATGACACCATGTAAGCATAACGTCCGGATACTGTATTGTTGTAATCTGTTCAGTATAATGACACCATGTCAGCATAACGTCCGGATACTGTATTGTTGTAATCTGTTCAGGATAATGACAACATGTCAGCATAACGTCCGGATACTGTATTCTTGTAATCTGTTCAGGATAATGACACCATGTAAGCATAACGTCCGGATACGATATTGTTGTAATCTGTTCAGTATAATGACACCATGTCAGCATAACGTCCGGATACTGTATTGTTGTAATCTGTTCAGGATAATGACACCATGTTAGCATAACGTCCGGATACTGTATTCTTGTAATATGTTCAGTATAATGACACCATGTAAGCATAACGTCCGGATACTGTATTCTTGTAATATGTTCAGTATAATGACACCATGTAAGCATAACGTCCTGATACTGTATTCTTGTAATCTGTTCAGTTTAATGACATCATGTAAGCATAACGTTCTGATACTGTATTGTTGCAATCTGTTCAGTATAATGACACCATGTAAGCATAACGTCCGGATACTGTATTGTTGTAATCTGTTCAATATAATGACACCATGTAACCTTAACGTCCGGATACTGTATTCTTGTAATATGTTCAGTATAATGACACCATGTAAGCATAACGTCCGGATACTGTATTCTTGTAATCTGTTCAGTATAATGACACCATGTCAGCATAACGTCCGGATACTGTATTGTTGTAATCTGTTCAGTATAATGACACCATGTCAGCATAACGTCCGGATACTGTATTCTTGTAATATGTTCAGTATAATGACACCATGTAAGCATAACGTCCGGATACTGTAATCTTGTAATCTGTTCAGTATAATGACACCATGTAAGCATAACGTCCGGATAATGTACTGTTGGAATCTGTTCAGGATAATGACACCATGTAAGCATAACGTCCAGATACTGTATTGTTGTAATCTGTTCAGGATAATGACAACATGTCAGCATAACGTCCGGATACTGTATTGTTGTAATCTGTTCAGGATAATGACAACATGTCAGCATAACGTCCGGATACTGTATTGTTGTAATCTGTTCAGTATAATGACACCATGTCAGCATAACGTCCGGATACTGTATTCTTGTAATCTGTTCAGTATAATGACACCATGTCAGCATAACGTCCGGATACTGTATTCTTGTAATATGTTCAGTATAATGACACAATGTAAGCATAACGTCCGGATACTGTATTGTTGTAATCTGTTCAGGATAATGACAACATGTCAGCATAACGTCCGGATACTGTATTCTTGTAATATGTTCAGTATAATGACACCATGTAAGCATAACGTCCGGATACTGTATTCTTGTAATCTGTTCAGTTTAATGACATCATGTAAGCATAACGTCCTGATACTGTATTGTTGCAATCTGTTCAGTATAATGACACCATGTAAGCATAACGTCCGGATACTGTATTGTTGTAATCTGTTCAGTATAATGACACCATGTAACCTTAACGTCCGGATACTGTATTCTTGTAATATGTTCAGTATAATGACACCATGTAAGCATAACGTCCGGATACTGTATTCTTGTAATCTGTTCAGTATAATGACACCATGTAAGCATAACGTCCGGATACTGTATTCTTGTAATCTGTTCAGTATAATGACACCATGTCAGCATAACGTCCGGATACTGTATTGTTGTAATCTGTTCAGTATAATGACACCATGTCAGCATAACGTCCGGATACTGTATTGTTGTAATCTGTTCAGTATAATGACACCATGTAACCTTAACGTCCGGATACTGTATTCTTGTAATATGTTCAGTATAATGACACCATGTAAGCATAACGTCCGGATACTGTAATCTTGTAATCTGTTCAGTATAATGACACCATGTAAGCATAACGTCCGGATAATGTACTGTTGGAATCTGTTCAGGATAATGACACCATGTAAGCATAACGTCCGGATACTGTATTGTTGTAATCTGTTCAGGATAATGACAACATGTCAGCATAACGTCCGGATACTGTATTCTTGTAATATGTTCAGTATAATGACACAATGTAAGCATAACGTCCGGATACTGTATTGTTGTAATCTGTTCAGGATAATGACAACATGTCAGCATAACGTCCGGATACTGTATTCTTGTAATATGTTCAGTATAATGACACCATGTAAGCATAACGTCCGGATACTGTATTCTTGTAATCTGTTCAGGTTAATGACATCATGTAAGCATAACGTCCTGATACTGTATTGTTGCAATCTGTTCAGTATAATGACACCATGTAAGCATAACGTCCGGATACTGTATTGTTGTAATCTGTTCAGTATAATGACACCATGTAACCTTAACGTCCGGATACTGTATTCTTGTAATATGTTCAGTATAATGACACCATGTAAGCATAACGTCCGGATACTGTATTCTTGTAATCTGTTCAGTATAATGACACCATGTAAGCATAACGTCCGGATACTGTATTGTTGTAATCTGTTCAGTATAATGACACAATGTCAGCATAACGTCCGGATACTGTATTGTTGTAATCTGTTCAGTATAATGACACCATGTCAGCATAACGTCCGGATACTGTATTGTTGTAATCTGTTCAGTATAATGACACCATGTAACCTTAACGTCCGGATACTGTATTCTTGTAATATGTTCAGTATAATGACACCATGTAAGCATAACGTCCGGATACTGTAATCTTGTAATCTGTTCAGTATAATGACACCATGTAAGCATAACGTCCGGATAATGTACTGTTGGAATCTGTTCAGGATAATGACACCATGTAAGCATAACGTCCGGATACTGTATTGTTGTAATCTGTTCAGGATAATGACAACATGTCAGCATAACGTCCGGATACTGTATTCTTGTAATATGTTCAGTATAATGACACCATGTAAGCATAACGTCCTGATACTGTATTCTTGTAATCTGTTCAGTTTAATGACATCATGTAAGCATAACGTTCTGATACTGTATTGTTGCAATCTGTTCAGTATAATGACACCATGTAAGCATAACGTCCGGATACTGTATTGTTGTAATCTGTTCAATATAATGACACCATGTAACCTTAACGTCCGGATACTGTATTCTTGTAATATGTTCAGTATAATGACACCATGTAAGCATAACGTCCGGATACTGTATTCTTGTAATCTGTTCAGTATAATGACACCATGTCAGCATAACGTCCGGATACTGTATTGTTGTAATCTGTTCAGTATAATGACACCATGTCAGCATAACGTCCGGATACTGTATTCTTGTAATATGTTCAGTATAATGACACCATGTAAGCATAACGTCCGGATACTGTAATCTTGTAATCTGTTCAGTATAATGACACCATGTAAGCATAACGTCCGGATAATGTACTGTTGGAATCTGTTCAGGATAATGACACCATGTAAGCATAACGTCCAGATACTGTATTGTTGTAATCTGTTCAGGATAATGACAACATGTCAGCATAACGTCCGGATACTGTATTGTTGTAATCTGTTCAGGATAATGACAACATGTCAGCATAACGTCCGGATACTGTATTGTTGTAATCTGTTCAGTATAATGACACCATGTCAGCATAACGTCCGGATACTGTATTCTTGTAATCTGTTCAGTATAATGACACCATGTCAGCATAACGTCCGGATACTGTATTCTTGTAATATGTTCAGTATAATGACACAATGTAAGCATAACGTCCGGATACTGTATTGTTGTAATCTGTTCAGGATAATGACAACATGTCAGCATAACGTCCGGATACTGTATTCTTGTAATATGTTCAGTATAATGACACCATGTAAGCATAACGTCCGGATACTGTATTCTTGTAATCTGTTCAGTTTAATGACATCATGTAAGCATAACGTCCTGATACTGTATTGTTGCAATCTGTTCAGTATAATGACACCATGTAAGCATAACGTCCGGATACTGTATTGTTGTAATCTGTTCAGTATAATGACACCATGTAACCTTAACGTCCGGATACTGTATTCTTGTAATATGTTCAGTATAATGACACCATGTAAGCATAACGTCCGGATACTGTATTCTTGTAATCTGTTCAGTATAATGACACCATGTAAGCATAACGTCCGGATACTGTATTGTTGTAATCTGTTCAGTATAATGACACCATGTCAGCATAACGTCCGGATACTGTATTGTTGTAATCTGTTCAGTATAATGACACCATGTCAGCATAACGTCCGGATACTGTATTGTTGTAATCTGTTCAGTATAATGACACCATGTAACCTTAACGTCCGGATACTGTATTCTTGTAATATGTTCAGTATAATGACACCATGTAAGCATAACGTCCGGATACTGTAATCTTGTAATCTGTTCAGTATAATGACACCATGTAAGCATAACGTCCGGATAATGTACTGTTGGAATCTGTTCAGGATAATGACACCATGTAAGCATAACGTCCGGATACTGTATTGTTGTAATCTGTTCAGGATAATGACAACATGTCAGCATAACGTCCGGATACTGTATTCTTGTAATATGTTCAGTATAATGACACAATGTAAGCATAACGTCCGGATACTGTATTGTTGTAATCTGTTCAGGATAATGACAACATGTCAGCATAACGTCCGGATACTGTATTCTTGTAATATGTTCAGTATAATGACACCATGTAAGCATAACGTCCGGATACTGTATTCTTGTAATCTGTTCAGGTTAATGACATCATGTAAGCATAACGTCCTGATACTGTATTGTTGCAATCTGTTCAGTATAATGACACCATGTAAGCATAACGTCCGGATACTGTATTGTTGTAATCTGTTCAGTATAATGACACCATGTAACCTTAACGTCCGGATACTGTATTCTTGTAATCTGTTCAGTATAATGACACCATGTAAGCATAACGTCCGGATACTGTATTCTTGTAATCTGTTCAGTATAATGACACCATGTAAGCATAACGTCCGGATACTGTATTGTTGTAATCTGTTCAGTATAATGACACAATGTCAGCATAACGTCCGGATACTGTATTGTTGTAATCTGTTCAGTATAATGACACCATGTCAGCATAACGTCCGGATACTGTATTGTTGTAATCTGTTCAGTATAATGACACCATGTAACCTTAACGTCCGGATACTGTATTCTTGTAATATGTTCAGTATAATGACACCATGTAAGCATAACGTCCGGATACTGTAATCTTGTAATCTGTTCAGTATAATGACACCATGTAAGCATAACGTCCGGATAATGTACTGTTGGAATCTGTTCAGGATAATGACACCATGTAAGCATAACGTCCGGATACTGTATTGTTGTAATCTGTTCAGGATAATGACAACATGTCAGCATAACGTCCGGATACTGTATTGTTGTAATCTGTTCAGGATAATGACAACATGTCAGCATAACGTCCGGATACTGTATTGTTGTAATCTGTTCAGTATAATGACACCATGTAAGCATAACGTCCGGATACTGTATTCTTGTAATCTGTTCAGTATAATGACACCATGTCAGCATAACGTCCGGATACTGTATTCTTGTAATATGTTCAGTATAATGACACAATGTAAGCATAACGTCCGGATACTGTATTGTTGTAATCTGTTCAGGATAATGACAACATGTCAGCATAACGTCTGGATACTGTATTCTTGTAATATGTTCAGTATAATGACACCATGTAAGCATAACGTCCGGATACTGTATTGTTGTAATCTGTTCAGGATAATGACAACATGTCAGCATAACGTCCGGATACTGTATTGTTGTAATCTGTTCAGGATAATGACACCATGTAAGCATAACGTCCGGATACGATATTGTTGTAATCTGTTCAGTATAATGACACCATGTCAGCATAACGTCCGGATACTGTATTGTTGTAATCTGTTCAGGATAATGACACCATGTTAGCATAACGTCCGGATACTGTATTCTTGTAATACGTTCAGTATAATGACACCATGTAAGCATAACGTCCGGATACTGTATTCTTGTAATATGTTCAGTATAATGACACCATGTAAGCATAACGTCCTGATACTGTATTCTTGTAATCTGTTCAGTTTAATGACATCATGTAAGCATAACGTCCTGATACTGTATTGTTGCAATCTGTTCAGTATAATGACACCATGTAAGCATAACGTCCGGATACTGTATTGTTGTAATCTGTTCAATATAATGACACCATGTAACCTTAACGTCCGGATACTGTATTCTTGTAATATGTTCAGTATAATGACACCATGTAAGCATAACGTCCGGATACTGTATTCTTGTAATCTGTTCAGTATAATGACACCATGTAAGCATAACGTCCGGATACTGTACTGTTGTAATCTGTTCAGGATAATGACACCATGTAAGCATAACGTCCGGATACTGTATTGTTGTAATCTGTTCAGGATAATGACAACATGTCAGCATAACGTCCGGATACTGTATTGTTGTAATCTGTTCAGGATAATGACAACATGTCAGCATAACGTCCGGATACTGTATTGTTGTAATCTGTTCAGGATAATGACACCATGTAAGCATAACGTCCGGATACGATATTGTTGTAATCTGTTCAGTATAATGACACCATGTCAGCATAACGTCCGGATACTGTATTGTTGTAATCTGTTCAGGATAATGACACCATGTTAGCATAACGTCCGGATACTGTATTCTTGTAATATGTTCAGTATAATGACACCATGTAAGCATAACGTCCGGATACTGTATTCTTGTAATATGTTCAGTATAATGACACCATGTAAGCATAACGTCCTGATACTGTATTCTTGTAATCTGTTCAGTTTAATGACATCATGTAAGCATAACGTCCTGATACTGTATTGTTGCAATCTGTTCAGTATAATGACACCATGTAAGCATAACGTCCGGATACTGTATTGTTGTAATCTGTTCAATATAATGACACCATGTAACCTTAACGTCCGGATACTGTATTCTTGTAATATGTTCAGTATAATGACACCATGTAAGCATAACGTCTGGATACTGTATTCTTGTAATCTGTTCAGTATAATGACACCATGTAAGCATAACGTCCGGATACTGTACTGTTGTAATCTGTTCAGGATAATGACACCATGTAAGCATAACGTCCGGATACTGTATTGTTGTAATCTGTTCAGGATAATGACAACATGTCAGCATAACGTCCGGATACTGTATTGTTGTAATCTGTTCAGGATAATGACAACATGTCAGCATAACGTCCGGATACTGTATTGTTGTAATCTGTTCAGTATAATGACACCATGTAAGCATAACGTCCGGATACTGTATTCTTGTAATCTGTTCAGTATAATGACACCATGTAAGCATAACGTCCGGATACTGTATTGTTGTAATCTGTTCAGTATAATGACACCATGTAAGCATAACGTCCGGATACTGTATTCTTGTAATCTGTTCAGTATAATGACACCATGTAAGCATAACGTCCGGATACTGTATTGTTGTAATCTGTTCAGTATAATGACACCATGTAAGCATAACGTCCGGATACTGTATTGTTGTAATCTGTTCAGGATAATGACACCATGTTAGCATAACGTCCGGATACTGTATTGTTGTAATCTGTTCAGTATAATGACACCATGTAAGCATAACGTCCGGATACTGTATTCTTGTAATATGTTCAGTATAATGACACCATGTAAGCATAACGTCCGGATACTGTATTGTTGTAATCTGTTCAGTATAATGACACCATGTCAGCATAACGTCCGGATACTGTATTGTTGTAATCTGTTCAGTATAATGACACCATGTAACCTTAACGTCCTGATACTGTATTCTTGTAATATGTTCAGTATAATGACACCATGTAAGCATAACGTCCGGATACTGTATTCTTGTAATCTGTTCAGTATAATGACACCATGTAAGCATAACGTCCGGATACTGTACTGTTGTAATCTGTTCAGGATAATGACACCATGTAAGCATAACGTCCGGATACTGTATTGTTGTAATCTGTTCAGGATAATGACAACATGTCAGCATAACGTCCAGATACTGTATTGTTGTAATCTGTTCAGGATAATGACAACATGTCAGCATAACGTCCGGATACTGTATTCTTGTAATCTGTTCAGTATAATGACACCATGTAAGCATAACGTCCGGATACTGTATTCTTGTAATATGTTCAGTATAATGACACCATGTAAGCATAACGTCCGGATACTGTATTCTTGTAATATGTTCAGTATAATGACACAATGTAAGCATAACGTCCGGATACTGTATTCTTGTAATCTGTTCAGGATAATGACAACATGTCAGCATAACGTCCGGATACTGTATTGTTGTAATCTGTTCAGGATAATGACACCATGTAAGCATAACGTCCGAAAACGATATTGTTGTAATCTGTTAAGTATAATGACACCATGTCAGCATAACGTCCGGATACTGTATTGTTGTAATCTGTTCAGGATAATGACACCATGTTAGCATAACGTCCGGATACTGTATTCTTGTAATATGTTCAGTATAATGACACCATGTAAGCATAACGTCCGGATACTGTATTGTTGTAATCTGTTCAGTATAATGACACCATGTCAGCATAACGTCCGGATACTGTATTGTTGTAATATGTTCAGTATAATGACACCATGTAACCTTAACGTCCGGATACTGTATTCTTGTAATATGTTCAGTATAATGACACCATGTAAGCATAACGTCCGGATACTGTATTGTTGTAATCTGTTCAGGATAATGACAACATGTCAGCATAACGTCCGGATAATGTATTGTTGTAATCTGTTCAGGATAATGACACCATGTAAGCATAACGTCCGGATACGATATTGTTGTAATCTGTTCAGTATAATGACACCATGTCAGCATAACGTCCGGATACTGTATTGTTGTAATCTGTTCAGGATAATGACACCATGTTAGCATAACGTCCGGATACTGTATTCTTGTAATATGTTCAGTATAATGACACCATGTAAGCATAACGTCCGGATACTGTATTCTTGTAATCTGTTCAGTATAATGACACCATGTAAGCATAACGTCCGGATACTGTACTGTTGTAATCTGTTCAGGATAATGACACCATGTAAGCATAACGTCCGGATACTGTATTGTTGTAATCTGTTCAGGATAATGACAACATGTCAGCATAACGTCCAGATACTGTATTGTTGTAATCTGTTCAGGATAATGACAACATGTCAGCATAACGTCCGGATACTGTATTGTTGTAATCTGTTCAGTATAATGACACCATGTAAGCATAACGTCCGGATACTGTATTCTTGTAATCTGTTCAGTATAATGACACCATGTAAGCATAACGTCCGGATACTGTATTCTTGTAATATGTTCAGTATAATGACACAATGTAAGCATAACGTCCGGATACTGTATTCTTGTAATCTGTTCAGTTTAATGACACCATGTAAGCATAACGTCCTGATACTGTATTGTTGTAATCTGTTCAGTATAATGACACCATGTAAGCATAACGTCCGGATACTGTATTGTTGTAATCTGTTCAGTATAATGACACCATGTAAGCATAACGTCCGGATACTGTATTGTTGTAATCTGTTCAGTATAATGACACCATGTCAGCATAACGTCCGGATACTGTATTCTTGTAATCTGTTCAGTATAATGACACCATGTAAGCATAACGTCCGGATACTGTATTCTTGTAATCTGTTCAGTATAATGACACCATGTCAGAATAACGTCCGGATACTGTATTCTTGTAATCTGTTTAGTAAAATGACACTATACAAGCATAACGTCCGGATACTGTATTCTTGTAATCTGTTCAGTATAATGACACCATGTAAGCATAACGTCCGGATACTGTATTGTTGTAATCTGTTCAGTATAATGACACCATGTCAGCATAACGTCCGGATACTGTATTGTTGTAATCTGTTCAGTATAATGACACCATGTAAGCATAACGTCCGGATACTGTATTGTTGTAATCTGTTCAGTATAATGACACCATGTAAGCATAACGTCCGGATACTGTATTGTTGTAATCTGTTCAGGATAATGACACCATGTCAGCATAACGTCCGGATACTGTATTGTTGTAATCTGTTAAGTATAATGACACCATGTAAGCATAACGTCCGGATACTGTATTCTTGTAATATGTTCAGTATAATGACACCATGTAAGCATAACGTCCGGATACTGTATTCTTGTAATCTGTTCAGTATAATGACACCATGTAAGCATAACGTCCGGATACTGTACTGTTGTAATCTGTTCAGGATAATGACACCATGTAAGCATAACGTCCGGATACTGTATTGTTGTAATCTGTTCAGGATAATGACAACATGTCAGCATAACGTCCAGATACTGTATTGTTGTAATCTGTTCAGGATAATGACACAATGTCAGCATAACGTCCGGATACTGTATTGTTGTAATCTGTTCAGTATAATGACACCATGTAAGCATAACGTCCGGATACTGTATTCTTGTAATCTGTTCAGTATAATGACACCATGTAACCTTAACGTCCGGATACTGTATTATTGTAATATGTTCAGTATAATGACACCATGTAAGCATAACGTCCGGATACTGTATTGTTGTAATCTGTTCAGTATAATGACAACATGTCAGCATAACGTCCGGATAATGTATTGTTGTAATCTGTTCAGGATAATGACACCATGTAAGCATAACGTCCGGATACGATATTGTTGTAATCTGTTCAGTATAATGACACCATGTCAGCATAACGTCCGGATACTGTATTGTTGTAATCTGTTCAGGATAATGACACCATGTTAGCATAACGTCCGGATACTGTATTCTTGTAATATGTTCAGTATAATGACACCATGTAAGCATAACGTCCGGATACTGTATTGTTGTAATCTGTTCAGTATAATGACACCATGTCAGCATAACGTCCGGATACTGTATTGTTGTAATCTGTTCAGTATAATGACACCATGTAACCTTAACGTCCGGATACTGTATTCTTGTAATATGTTCAGTATAATGACACCATGTAAGCATAACGTCCGGATACTGTATTCTTGTAATCTGTTCAGTATAATGACACCATGTAAGCATAACGTCCGGATACTGTATTGTTGTAATCTGTTCAGTATAATGACACCATGTAAGCATAACGTCCGGATACTGTATTGTTGTAATCTGTTCAGGATAATGACAACATGTCAGCATAACGTCCGGATACTGTATTCTTGTAATCTGTTCAGGATAATGACAACATGTCAGCATAACGTCCGGATACTGTATTGTTGTAATCTGTTCAGTATAATGACACCATGTAAGCATAACGTCCGGATACTGTATTCTTGTAATCTGTTCAGTATAATGACACCATGTAAGCATAACGTCCGGATACTGTATTCTTGTAATATGTTCAGTATAATGACACAATGTAAGCATAACGTCCGGATACTGTATTGTTGTAATCTGTTCAGTATAATGACACCATGTAAGCATAACGTCCGGATACTGTATTGTTGTAATCTGTTCAGTATAATGACACCATGTCAGCATAACGTCCGGATACTGTATTGTTGTAATCTGTTAAGTATAATGACACCATGTAAGCATAACGTCCGGATACTGTATTCTTGTAATATGTTCAGTATAATGACACCATGTAAGCATAACGTCCTGATACTGTATTCTTGTAATCTGTTCAGTTTAATGACACCATGTAAGCATAACGTCCTGATACTGTATTGTTGCAATCTGTTCAGTATAATGACACCATGTAAACATAACGTCCGGATACTGTATTGTTGTAATCTGTTCAGTATAATGACACCATGTAAGCATAACGTCCGGATACTGTATTGTTGTAATCTGTTCAGGATAATGACACCATGTAAGCATAACGTCCGGATACGATATTGTTGTAATCTGTTCAGGATAATGACACCATGTCAGCATAACGTCCGGATACTGTATTCTTGTAATCTGTTCAGTATAATGACACCATGTAAGCATAACGTCCGGATACTGTATTGTTGTAATCTGTTCAGTATAATGACACCATGTAAGCATAACGTCCGGATACTGTATTCTTGTAATCTGTTCAGTAAAATGACACTATACAAGCATTAACGTCCGGATACTGTATTCTTGTAATCTGTTCAGTATAATGACACCATGTAAGCATAACGTCCTGATACTGTATTCTTGTAATCTGTTCAGTTTAATGACACCATGTAAGCATAACGTCCTGATACTGTATTGTTGCAATCTTTTCAGTATAATGACACCATGTAAACATAACGTCCGGATACTGTATTGTTGTAATCTGTTCAGTATAATGACACCATGTAAGCATAACGTCCGGATACTGTATTGTTGTAATCTGTTCAGGATAATGACAACATGTCAGCATAACGTCCGGATACTGTATTCTTGTAATATGTTCAGTTTAATGACACCATGTAAGCATAACGTCCTGATACTGTATTGTTGTAATCTGTTCAGTATAATGACACCATGTAAGCATAACGTCCGGATACTGTATTGTTGTAATCTGTTCAGTATAATGACACCATGTAAGCATAACGTCCGGATACTGTATTGTTGTAATCTGTTCAGTATAATGACACCATGTCAGCATAACGTCCGGATACTGTATTCTTGTAATCTGTTCAGTATAATGACACCATGTAAGCATAACGTCCGGATACTGTATTCTTGTAATCTGTTCAGTATAATGACACCATGTCAGAATAACGTCCGGATACTGTATTCTTGTAATCTGTTTAGTAAAATGACACTATACAAGCATAACGTCCGGATACTGTATTCTTGTAATCTGTTCAGTATAATGACACCATGTAAGCATAACGTCCGGATACTGTATTGTTGTAATCTGTTCAGTATAATGACACCATGTCAGCATAACGTCCGGATACTGTATTGTTGTAATCTGTTCAGTATAATGACACCATGTAAGCATAACGTCCGGATACTGTATTGTTGTAATCTGTTCAGTATAATGACACCATGTAAGCATAACGTCCGGATACTGTATTGTTGTAATCTGTTCAGGATAATGACACCATGTTAGCATAACGTCCGGATACTGTATTGTTGTAATCTGTTAAGTATAATGACACCATGTAAGCATAACGTCCGGATACTGTATTCTTGTAATATGTTCAGTATAATGACACCATGTAAGCATAACGTCCGGATACTGTATTCTTGTAATCTGTTCAGTATAATGACACCATGTAAGCATAACGTCCGGATACTGTACTGTTGTAATCTGTTCAGGATAATGACACCATGTAAGCATAACGTCCGGATACTGTATTGTTGTAATCTGTTCAGGATAATGACAACATGTCAGCATAACGTCCAGATACTGTATTGTTGTAATCTGTTCAGGATAATGACACAATGTCAGCATAACGTCCGGATACTGTATTGTTGTAATCTGTTCAGTATAATGACACCATGTAAGCATAACGTCCGGATACTGTATTCTTGTAATCTGTTCAGTATAATGACACCATGTAACCTTAACGTCCGGATACTGTATTCTTGTAATATGTTCAGTATAATGACACCATGTAAGCATAACGTCCGGATACTGTATTGTTGTAATCTGTTCAGTATAATGACAACATGTCAGCATAACGTCCGGATAATGTATTGTTGTAATCTGTTCAGGATAATGACACCATGTAAGCATAACGTCCGGATACGATATTGTTGTAATCTGTTCAGTATAATGACACCATGTAAGCATAACGTCCGGATACTGTATTGTTGTAATCTGTTCAGGATAATGACACCATGTTAGCATAACGTCCGGATACTGTATTCTTGTAATATGTTCAGTATAATGACACCATGTAAGCATAACGTCCGGATACTGTATTGTTGTAATCTGTTCAGTATAATGACACCATGTCAGCATAACGTCCGGATACTGTATTGTTGTAATCTGTTCAGTATAATGACACCATGTAACCTTAACGTCCGGATACTGTATTCTTGTAATATGTTCAGTATAATGACACCATGTAAGCATAACGTCCGGATACTGTATTCTTGTAATCTGTTCAGTATAATGACACCATGTAAGCATAACGTCCGGATACTGTACTGTTGTAATCTGTTCAGTATAATGACACCATGTAAGCATAACGTCCGGATACTGTATTGTTGTAATCTGTTCAGGATAATGACAACATGTCAGCATAACGTCCGGATACTGTATTCTTGTAATCTGTTCAGGATAATGACAACATGTCAGCATAACGTCCGGATACTGTATTGTTGTAATCTGTTCAGTATAATGACACCATGTAAGCATAACGTCCGGATACTGTATTCTTGTAATCTGTTCAGTATAATGACACCATGTAAGCATAACGTCCGGATACTGTATTCTTGTAATATGTTCAGTATAATGACACAATGTAAGCATAACGTCCGGATACTGTATTGTTGTAATCTGTTCAGTATAATGACACCATGTAAGCATAACGTCCGGATACTGTATTGTTGTAATCTGTTCAGTATAATGACACCATGTCAGCATAACGTCCGGATACTGTATTGTTGTAATCTGTTAAGTATAATGACACCATGTAAGCATAACGTCCGGATACTGTATTCTTGTAATATGTTCAGTATAATGACACCATGTAAGCATAACGTCCTGATACTGTATTCTTGTAATCTGTTCAGTTTAATGACACCATGTAAGCATAACGTCCTGATACTGTATTGTTGCAATCTGTTCAGTATAATGACACCATGTAAACATAACGTCCGGATACTGTATTGTTGTAATCTGTTCAGTATAATGACACCATGTAAGCATAACGTCCGGATACTGTATTGTTGTAATCTGTTCAGGATAATGACACCATGTAAGCATAACGTCCGGATACGATATTGTTGTAATCTGTTCAGGATAATGACACCATGTCAGCATAACGTCCGGATACTGTATTCTTGTAATCTGTTCAGTATAATGACACCATGTAAGCATAACGTCCGGATACTGTATTGTTGTAATCTGTTCAGTATAATGACACCATGTAAGCATAACGTCCGGATACTGTATTCTTGTAATCTGTTCAGTAAAATGACACTATACAAGCATTAACGTCCGGATACTGTATTCTTGTAATCTGTTCAGTATAATGACACCATGTAAGCATAACGTCCTGATACTGTATTCTTGTAATCTGTTCAGTTTAATGACACCATGTAAGCATAACGTCCTGATACTGTATTGTTGCAATCTTTTCAGTATAATGACACCATGTAAACATAACGTCCGGATACTGTATTGTTGTAATCTGTTCAGTATAATGACACCATGTAAGCATAACGTCCGGATACTGTATTGTTGTAATCTGTTCAGGATAATGACAACATGTCAGCATAACGTCCGGATACTGTATTCTTGTAATATGTTCAGTATAATGACACCATGTAAGCATAACGTCCGGATACTGTATTGTTGTAATCTGTTCAGTATAATGACACCATGTCAGCATAACGTCCGGATACTGTATTCTTGTAATCTGTTCAGTAAAATGACACTATACAAGCATTAACGTCCAGATACTGTATTCTTGTAATCTGTTCAGTATAATGACACCATGTAAGCATAACGTCCGGATACTGTATTGTTGTAATCTGTTCAGGATAATGACACCATGTTAGCATAACGTCCGGATACTGTATTCTTGTAATATGTTCAGTATAATGACACCATGTCAGCATAACGTCCGGATACTGTATTGTTGTAATCTGTTCAGGATAATGACACCATGTTAGCATAACGTCCGGATACTGTATTCTTGTAATATGTTCAGTATAATGACACCATGTCAGCATAACGTCCGGATACTGTATTCTTGTAATATGTTCAGTATAATGACACCATGTAAGCATAACGTCCTGATACTGCATTCTTGTAATCTGTTCAGTATAATGACACCATGTAAGCATAACGTCCTGATACTGTATTGTTGCAATCTGTTCAGTATAATGACACCATGTAAGCATAACGTCCGGATACTGTATTGTTGTAATCTGTTCAGGATAATGACAACATGTCAGCATACGTCCGGATACTGTATTGTTGTAATCTGTTCAGGATAATGACAACATGTCAGCATAACGTCCGGATACTGTATTCTTGTAATATGTTCAGTATAATGACACCATGTAAGCATAACGTCCGGATACTGTATTCTTGTAATCTGTTCAGTATAATGACACCATGTCAGCATAACGTCCGGATACTGTATTCTTGTAATATGTTCAGTATAATGACACAATGTAAGCATAACGTCCGGATACTGTATTGTTGTAATCTGTTCAGGATAATGACAACATGTCAGCATAACGTCCGGATACTGTATTCTTGTAATCTGTTCAGGATAATGACAACATGTCAGCATAACGTCCGGATACTGTATTCTTGTAATATGTTCAGTATAATGACACAATGTCAGCATAACGTCCGGATACTGTATTGTTGTAATCTGTTCAGTATAATGACACCATGTAAGCATAACGTCCGGATACTGTATTCTTGTAATCTGTTCAGTATAATGACACCATGTAACCTTAACGTCCGGATACTGTATTATTGTAATATGTTCAGTATAATGACACCATGTAAGCATAACGTCCGGATACTGTATTGTTGTAATCTGTTCAGTATAATGACAACATGTCAGCATAACGTCCGGATAATGTATTGTTGTAATCTGTTCAGGATAATGACACCATGTAAGCATAACGTCCGGATACGATATTGTTGTAATCTGTTCAGTATAATGACACCATGTCAGCATAACGTCCGGATACTGTATTGTTGTAATCTGTTCAGGATAATGACACCATGTTAGCATAACGTCCGGATACTGTATTCTTGTAATATGTTCAGTATAATGACACCATGTAAGCATAACGTCCGGATACTGTATTGTTGTAATCTGTTCAGTATAATGACACCATGTCAGCATAACGTCCGGATACTGTATTGTTGTAATCTGTTCAGTATAATGACACCATGTAACCTTAACGTCCGGATACTGTATTCTTGTAATATGTTCAGTATAATGACACCATGTAAGCATAACGTCCGGATACTGTATTCTTGTAATCTGTTCAGTATAATGACACCATGTAAGCATAACGTCCGGATACTGTACTGTTGTAATCTGTTCAGTATAATGACACCATGTAAGCATAACGTCCGGATACTGTATTGTTGTAATCTGTTCAGGATAATGACAACATGTCAGCATAACGTCCGGATACTGTATTCTTGTAATCTGTTCAGGATAATGACACCATGTAAGCATAACGTCCGGATACTGTATTGTTGTAATCTGTTCAGTATAATGACACCATGTAAGCATAACGTCCGGATACTGTATTCTTGTAATCTGTTCAGTATAATGACACCATGTAAGCATAACGTCCGGATACTGTATTCTTGTAATATGTTCAGTATAATGACACAATGTAAGCATAACGTCCGGATACTGTATTGTTGTAATCTGTTCAGTATAATGACACCATGTAAGCATAACGTCCGGATACTGTATTGTTGTAATCTGTTCAGTATAATGACACCATGTCAGCATAACGTCCGGATACTGTATTGTTGTAATCTGTTAAGTATAATGACACCATGTAAGCATAACGTCCGGATACTGTATTCTTGTAATATGTTCAGTATAATGACACCATGTAAGCATAACGTCCTGATACTGTATTCTTGTAATCTGTTCAGTTTAATGACACCATGTAAGCATAACGTCCTGATACTGTATTGTTGCAATCTGTTCAGTATAATGACACCATGTAAACATAACGTCCGGATACTGTATTGTTGTAATCTGTTCAGTATAATGACACCATGTAAGCATAACGTCCGGATACTGTATTGTTGTAATCTGTTCAGGATAATGACACCATGTAAGCATAACGTCCGGATACGATATTGTTGTAATCTGTTCAGGATAATGACACCATGTCAGCATAACGTCCGGATACTGTATTCTTGTAATCTGTTCAGTATAATGACACCATGTAAGCATAACGTCCGGATACTGTATTGTTGTAATCTGTTCAGTATAATGACACCATGTAAGCATAACGTCCGGATACTGTATTCTTGTAATCTGTTCAGTAAAATGACACTATACAAGCATTAACGTCCGGATACTGTATTCTTGTAATCTGTTCAGTATAATGACACCATGTAAGCATAACGTCCTGATACTGTATTCTTGTAATCTGTTCAGTTTAATGACACCATGTAAGCATAACGTCCTGATACTGTATTGTTGCAATCTTTTCAGTATAATGACACCATGTAAACATAACGTCCGGATACTGTATTGTTGTAATCTGTTCAGTATAATGACACCATGTAAGCATAACGTCCGGATACTGTATTGTTGTAATCTGTTCAGGATAATGACAACATGTCAGCATAACGTCCGGATACTGTATTCTTGTAATATGTTCAGTATAATGACACCATGTAAGCATAACGTCCGGATACTGTATTGTTGTAATCTGTTCAGTATAATGACACCATGTCAGCATAACGTCCGGATACTGTATTCTTGTAATCTGTTCAGTAAAATGACACTATACAAGCATTAACGTCCAGATACTGTATTCTTGTAATCTGTTCAGTATAATGACACCATGTAAGCATAACGTCCGGATACTGTATTGTTGTAATCTGTTCAGGATAATGACACCATGTTAGCATAACGTCCGGATACTGTATTCTTGTAATATGTTCAGTATAATGACACCATGTCAGCATAACGTCCGGATACTGTATTGTTGTAATCTGTTCAGGATAATGACACCATGTTAGCATAACGTCCGGATACTGTATTCTTGTAATATGTTCAGTATAATGACACCATGTCAGCATAACGTCCGGATACTGTATTCTTGTAATATGTTCAGTATAATGACACCATGTAAGCATAACGTCCTGATACTGCATTCTTGTAATCTGTTCAGTATAATGACACCATGTAAGCATAACGTCCTGATACTGTATTGTTGCAATCTGTTCAGTATAATGACACCATGTAAGCATAACGTCCGGATACTGTATTGTTGTAATCTGTTCAGGATAATGACAACATGTCAGCATACGTCCGGATACTGTATTGTTGTAATCTGTTCAGGATAATGACAACATGTCAGCATAACGTCCGGATACTGTATTCTTGTAATATGTTCAGTATAATGACACCATGTAAGCATAACGTCCGGATACTGTATTCTTGTAATCTGTTCAGTATAATGACACCATGTCAGCATAACGTCCGGATACTGTATTCTTGTAATATGTTCAGTATAATGACACAATGTAAGCATAACGTCCGGATACTGTATTGTTGTAATCTGTTCAGGATAATGACAACATGTCAGCATAACGTCCGGATACTGTATTCTTGTAATCTGTTCAGGATAATGACAACATGTCAGCATAACGTCCGGATACTGTATTCTTGTAATATGTTCAGTATAATGACACCATGTAAGCATAACGTCCGGATACTGTATTGTTGTAATCTGTTCAGGATAATGACAACATGTCAGCATAACGTCCGGATACTGTATTGTTGTAATCTGTTCAGGATAATGACACCATGTAAGCATAACGTCCGGATACGATATTGTTGTAATCTGTTCAGTATAATGACACCATGTCAGCATAACGTCCGGATACTGTATTGTTGTAATCTGTTCAGGATAATGACACCATGTTAGCATAACGTCCGGATACTGTATTCTTGTAATATGTTCAGTATAATGACACCATGTAAGCATAACGTCCGGATACTGTATTCTTGTAATATGTTCAGTATAATGACACCATGTAAGCATAACGTCCTGATACTGCATTCTTGTAATCTGTTCAGTATAATGACACCATGTAAGCATAACGTCCGGATACTGTATTGTTGTAATCTGTTCAGTATAATGACACCATGTCAGCATAACGTCCGGATACTGTATTCTTGTAATCTGTTCAGTATAATGACACCATGTAAGCATAACGTCCGGATACTGTATTCTTGTAATCTGTTCAGTATAATGACACCATGTCAGCATAACGTCCGGATACTGTATTCTTGTAATCTGTTCAGTAAAATGACACTATACAAGCATAACGTCCGGATACTGTATTCTTGTAATCTGTTCAGTATAATGACACCATGTAAGCATAACGTCCGGATACTGTATTGTTGTAATCTGTTCAGTATAATGACACCATGTCAGCATAACGTCCGGATACTGTATTGTTGTAATCTGTTCAGGATAATGACACCATGTTAGCATAACGTCCGGATACTGTATTCTTGTAATATGTTCAGTATAATGACACCATGTAAGCATAACGTCCGGATACTGTATTCTTGTAATATGTTCAGTATAATGACACCATGTAAGCATAACGTCCTGATACTGTATTCTTGTAATCTGTTCAGTTTAATGACACCATGTAAGCATAACGTCCTGATACTGTATTGTTGCAATCTGTTCAGTATAATGACACCATGTCAGCATAACGTCCGGATACTGTATTCTTGTAATCTGTTCAGTAAAATGACACTATACAAGCATAACGTCCGGATACTGTATTGTTGTAATCTGTTCAGTATAATGACACCATGTCAGCATAACGTCCGGATACTGTATTGTTGTAATCTGTTCAGGATAATGACACCATGTAAGCATAACGTCCGGATACTGTATTCTTGTAATCTGTTCAGTTTAATGACACCATGTAAGCATAACGTCCTGATACTGTATTGTTGCAATCTGTTCAGTATAATGACACCATGTAAGCATAACGTCCGGATACTGTATTGTTGTAATCTGTTCAGTATAATGACACCATGTAAGCATAACGTCCGGATACTGTATTGTTGTAATCTGTTCAGTATAATGACACCATGTTAGCATAACGTCCGGATACTGTATTGTTGTAATCTGTTAAGTATAATGACACCATGTAAGCATAACGTCCGGATACTGTATTCTTGTAATATGTTCAGTATAATGACACCATGTAAGCATAACGTCCTGATACTGTATTCTTGTAATCTGTTCAGTTTAATGACACCATGTAAGCATAACGTCCTGATACTGTATTGTTGCAATCTGTTCAGTATAATGACACCATGTAAACATAACGTCCGGATACTGTATTGTTGTAATCTGTTCAGTATAATGACACCATGTAAGCATAACGTCCGGATACTGTATTGTTGTAATCTGTTCAGGATAATGACACCATGTAAGCATAACGTCCGGATACTGTATTGTTGTAATCTGTTCAGTATAATGACACCATGTAAGCATAACGTCCGGAAACTGTATTGTTGTAATCTGTTCAGTATAATGACACCATGTCAGCATAACGTCCGGATACTGTATTGTTGTAATCTGTTCAGTATAATGACACCATGTAACCTTAACGTCCGGATACTGTATTCTTGTAATATGTTCAGTATAATGACACCATGTAAGCATAACGTCCGGATACTGTATTGTTGTAATCTGTTCAGGATAATGACACCATGTAAGCATAACGTCCGGATACTGTATTGTTGTAATCTGTTCAGGATAATGACAACATGTCAGCATAACGTCCAGATACTGTATTCTTGTAATCTGTTCAGGATAATGACAACATGTCAGCATAACGTCCGGATACTGTATTGTTGTAATCTGTTCAGGATAATGACACCATGTAAGCATAACGTCCGGATACGATATTGTTGTAATCTGTTCAGTATAATGACACCATGTCAGCATAACGTCCGGATACTGTATTGTTGTAATCTGTTCAGGATAATGACACCATGTAAGCATAACGTCCGGATACTGTATTGTTGTAATCTGTTCAGTATAATGACACCATGTAACCTTAACGTCCGGATACTGTATTCTTGTAATATGTTCAGTATAATGACACCATGTAAGCATAACGTCCGGATACTGTATTGTTGTAATCTGTTCAGGATAATGACAACATGTCAGCATAACGTCCGGATACTGTATTGTTGTAATCTGTTCAGGATAATGACACCATGTAAGCATAACGTCCGGATACGATATTGTTGTAATCTGTTCAGTATAATGACACCATGTCAGCATAACGTCCGGATACTGTATTGTTGTAATCTGTTCAGTATAATGACACCATGTCAGCATAACGTCCGGATACTGTATTCTTGTAATCTGTTCAGTAAAATGACACTATACAAGCATAACGTCCGGATACTGTATTCTTGTAATCTGTTCAGTATAATGACACCATGTAAGCATAACGTCCGGATACTGTATTGTTGTAATCTGTTCAGTATAATGACACCATGTCAGCATAACGTCCGGATACTGTATTGTTGTAATCTGTTCAGGATAATGACACCATGTTAGCATAACGTCCGGATACTGTATTCTTGTAATATGTTCAGTATAATGACACCATGTAAGCATAACGTCCTGATACTGTATTCTTGTAATCTGTTCAGTTTAATGACACCATGTAAGCATAACGTCCTGATACTGTATTGTTGCAATCTGTTCAGTATAATGACACCATGTAAGCATAACGTCCGGATACTGTATTCTTGTAATCTGTTCAGTATAATGACACCATGTAAGCATAACGTCCGGATACTGTATTGTTGTAATCTGTTCAGTATAATGACACCATGTCAGCATAACGTCCGGATACTGTATTGTTGTAATCTGTTCAGGATAATGACACCATGTTAGCATAACGTCCGGATACTGTATTCTTGTAATATGTTCAGTATAATGACACCATGTAAGCATAACGTCCGGATACTGTATTCTTGTAATATGTTCAGTATAATGACACCATGTAAGCATAACGTCCTGATACTGTATTCTTGTAATCTGTTCAGTTTAATGACACCATGTAAGCATAACGTCCTGATACTGTATTGTTGTAATCTGTTCAGTATAATGACACCATGTCAGCATAACGTCCGGATACTGTATTCTTGTAATCTGTTCAGTAAAATGACACTATACAAGCATAACGTCCGGATACTGTATTGTTGTAATCTGTTCAGTATAATGACACCATGTCAGCATAACGTCCGGATACTGTATTGTTGTAATCTGTTCAGGATAATGACACCATGTAAGCATAACGTCCTGATACTGTATTCTTGTAATCTGTTCAGTTTAATGACACCATGTAAGCATAACGTCCTGATACTGTATTGTTGCAATCTGTTCAGTATAATGACACCATGTAAGCATAACGTCCGGATACTGTATTGTTGTAATCTGTTCAGTATAATGACACCATGTAAGCATAACGTCCGGATACTGTATTGTTGTAATCTGTTCAGGATAATGACACCATGTTAGCATAACGTCCGGATACTGTATTGTTGTAATCTGTTAAGTATAATGACACCATGTAAGCATAACGTCCGGATACTGTATTCTTGTAATATGTTCAGTATAATGACACCATGTAAGCATAACGTCCTGATACTGTATTCTTGTAATCTGTTCAGTTTAATGACACCATGTAAGCATAACGTCCTGATACTGTATTGTTGCAATCTGTTCAGTATAATGACACCATGTAAACATAACGTCCGGATACTGTATTGTTGTAATCTGTTCAGTATAATGACACCATGTAAGCATAACGTCCGGATACTGTATTGTTGTAATCTGTTCAGTATAATGACACCATGTAAGCATAACGTCCGGATACTGTATTGTTGTAATCTGTTCAGTATAATGACACCATGTAAGCATAACGTCCGGAAACTGTATTGTTGTAATCTGTTCAGTATAATGACACCATGTCAGCATAACGTCCGGATACTGTATTGTTGTAATCTGTTCAGTATAATGACACCATGTAACCTTAACGTCCGGATACTGTATTCTTGTAATATGTTCAGTATAATGACACCATGTAAGCATAACGTCCGGATACTGTATTGTTGTAATCTGTTCAGGATAATGACACCATGTAAGCATAACGTCCGGATACTGTATTGTTGTAATCTGTTCAGGATAATGACAACATGTCAGCATAACGTCCAGATACTGTATTCTTGTAATCTGTTCAGGATAATGACAACATGTCAGCATAACGTCCGGATACTGTATTGTTGTAATCTGTTCAGTATAATGACACCATGTCAGCATAACGTCCGGATACTGTATTGTTGTAATCTGTTCAGTATAATGACACCATGTAAGCATAACGTCCGGATACTGTATTCTTGTAATATGTTCAGTATAATGACACAATGTAAGCATAACGTCCGGATACTGTATTCGTGTAATCTGTTCAGGATAATGACAACATGTCAGCTTAACGTCCGGATACTGTATTCTTGTAATATGTTCAGTATAATGACACCATGTAAGCATAACGTCCGGATACTGTATTGTTGTAATCTGTTCAGGATAATGACAACATGTCAGCATAACGTCCGGATACTGTATTGTTGTAATCTGTTCAGGATAATGACACCATGTAAGCATAACGTCCGGATACGATATTGTTGTAATCTGTTCAGTATAATGACACCATGTCAGCATAACGTCCGGATACTGTATTGTTGTAATCTGTTCAGGATAATGACACCATGTAAGCATAACGTCCGGATACTGTATTGTTGTAATCTGTTCAGTATAATGACACCATGTAACCTTAACGTCCGGATACTGTATTCTTGTAATATGTTCAGTATAATGACACCATGTAAGCATAACGTCCGGATACTGTATTGTTGTAATCTGTTCAGGATAATGACAACATGTCAGCATAACGTCCGGATACTGTATTGTTGTAATCTGTTCAGGATAATGACACCATGTAAGCATAACGTCCGGATACGATATTGTTGTAATCTGTTCAGTATAATGACACCATGTCAGCATAACGTCCGGATACTGTATTGTTGTAATCTGTTCAGTATAATGACACCATGTCAGCATAACGTCCGGATACTGTATTCTTGTAATCTGTTCAGTAAAATGACACTATACAAGCATAACGTCCGGATACTGTATTCTTGTAATCTGTTCAGTATAATGACACCATGTAAGCATAACGTCCGGATACTGTATTGTTGTAATCTGTTCAGTATAATGACACCATGTCAGCATAACGTCCGGATACTGTATTGTTGTAATCTGTTCAGGATAATGACACCATGTTAGCATAACGTCCGGATACTGTATTCTTGTAATATGTTCAGTATAATGACACCATGTAAGCATAACGTCCTGATACTGTATTCTTGTAATCTGTTCAGTTTAATGACACCATGTAAGCATAACGTCCTGATACTGTATTGTTGCAATCTGTTCAGTATAATGACACCATGTAAGCATAACGTCCGGATACTGTATTGTTGTAATCTGTTCAGTATAATGACACCATGTAAGCATAACGTCCGGATACTGTATTGTTGTAATCTGTTCAGGATAATGACACCATGTTAGCATAACGTCCGGATACTGTATTGTTGTAATCTGTTAAGTATAATGACACCATGTAAGCATAACGTCCGGATACTGTATTCTTGTAATATGTTCAGTATAATGACAGCATGTAAGCATAACGTCCTGATACTGTATTCTTGTAATCTGTTCAGTTTAATGACACCATGTAAGCATAACGTCCTGATACTGTATTGTTGAAATCTGTTCAGTATAATGACACCATGTAAACATAACGTCCGGATACTGTATTGTTGTAATCTGTTCAGTATAATGACACCATGTAAGCATAACGTCCGGATACTGTATTGTTGTAATCTGTTCAGGATAATGACACCATGTAAGCATAACGTCCTGATACTGTATTCTTGTAATCTGTTCAGTTTAATGACACCATGTAAGCATAACGTCCTGATACTGTATTGTTGCAATCTGTTCAGTATAATGACACCATGTAAGCATAACGTCCGGATACTGTATTGTTGTAATCTGTTCAGTATAATGACACCATGTAAGCATAACGTCCGGATACTGTATTGTTGTAATCTGTTCAGGATAATGACACCATGTTAGCATAACGTCCGGATACTGTATTGTTGTAATCTGTTAAGTATAATGACACCATGTAAGCATAACGTCCGGATACTGTATTCTTGTAATATGTTCAGTATAATGACAGCATGTAAGCATAACGTCCTGATACTGTATTCTTGTAATCTGTTCAGTTTAATGACACCATGTAAGCATAACGTCCTGATACTGTATTGTTGAAATCTGTTCAGTATAATGACACCATGTAAACATAACGTCCGGATACTGTATTGTTGTAATCTGTTCAGTATAATGACACCATGTAAGCATAACGTCCGGATACTGTATTGTTGTAATCTGTTCAGGATAATGACACCATGTAAGCATAACGTCCGGATACTGTATTGTTGTAATCTGTTCAGTATAATGACACCATGTCAGCATAACGTCCGGATACTGTATTGTTGTAATCTGTTCAGTATAATGACACCATGTCAGCATAACGTCCGGATACTGTATTGTTGTAATCTGTTCAGTATAATGACACCATGTAACCTTAACGTCCGGATACTGTATTCTTGTAATATGTTCAGTATAATGACACCATGTAAGCATAACGTCCGGATACTGTATTGTTGTAATCTGTTCAGGATAATGACACCATGTAAGCATAACGTCCGGATACTGTATTGTTGTAATCTGTTCAGGATAATGACAACATGTCAGCATAACGTCCAGATACTGTATTCTTGTAATCTGTTCAGGATAATGACAACATGTCAGCATAACGTCCGGATACTGTATTGTTGTAATCTGTTCAGTATAATGACACCATGTCAGCATAACGTCCGGATACTGTATTCTTGTAATCTGTTCAGTATAATGACACCATGTAAGCATAACGTCCGGATACTGTATTCTTTTAATATGTTCAGTATAATGACACAATGTAAGCATAACGTCCGGATACTGTATTCTTGTAATCTGTTCAGGATAATGACAACATGTCAGCTTAACGTCCGGATACTGTATTCTTGTAATATGTTCAGTATAATGACACCATGTAAGCATAACGTCCGGATACTGTATTGTTGTAATCTGTTCAGGATAATGACAACATGTCAGCATAACGTCCGGATACTGTATTGTTGTAATCTGTTCAGGATAATGACACCATGTAAGCATAACGTCCGGATACGATATTGTTGTAATCTGTTCAGTATAATGACACCATGTCAGCATAACGTCCGGATACTGTATTGTTGTAATCTGTTCAGTATAATGACACCATGTAACCTTAACGTCCGGATACTGTATTCTTGTAATATGTTCAGTATAATGACACCATGTAAGCATAACGTCCGGATACTGTATTGTTGTAATCTGTTCAGGATAATGACACCATGTAAGCATAACGTCCGGATACTGTATTGTTGTAATCTGTTCAGGATAATGACAACATGTCAGCATAACGTCCAGATACTGTATTGTTGTAATCTGTTCAGGATAATGACAACATGTCAGCATAACGTCCGGATACTGTATTGTTGTAATCTGTTCAGTATAATGACACCATGTCAGCATAACGTCCGGATACTGTATTCTTGTAATCTGTTCAGTATAATGACACCATGTAAGCATAACGTCCGGATACTGTATTCTTGTAATATGTTCAGTATAATGACACAATGTAAGCATAACGTCCGGATACTGTATTCTTGTAATCTGTTCAGGATAATGACAACATGTCAGCTTAACGTCCGGATACTGTATTCTTGTAATATGTTCAGTATAATGACACCATGTAAGCATAACGTCCGGATACTGTGTTGTTGTAATCTGTTCAGGATAATGACAACATGTCAGCATAACGTCCGGATACTGTATTGTTGTAATCTGTTCAGGATAATGACACCATGTAAGCATAACGTCCGGATACGATATTGTTGTAATCTGTTCAGTATAATGACACCATGTCAGCATAACGTCCGGATACTGTATTGTTGTAATCTGTTCAGGATAATGACACCATGTTAGCATAACGTCCGGATACTGTATTGTTGTAATCTGTTCAGTATAATGACACCATGTAACCTTAACGTCCGGATACTGTATTCTTGTAATATGTTCAGTATAATGACACCATGTAAGCATAACGTCCGGATACTGTATTGTTGTAATCTGTTCAGGATAATGACAACATGTCAGCATAACGTCCGGATACTGTATTGTTGTAATCTGTTCAGGATAATGACACCATGTAAGCATAACGTCCGGATACGATATTGTTGTAATCTGTTCAGTATAATGACACCATGTCAGCATAACGTCCGGATACTGTATTGTTGTAATCTGTTCAGGATAATGACACCATGTTAGCATAACGTCCGGATACTGTATTCTTGTAATATGTTCAGTATAATGACACCATGTAAGCATAACGTCCGGATACTGTATTGTTGTAATCTGTTCAGTATAATGACACCATGTCAGCATAACGTCCGGATACTGTATTGTTGTAATCTGTTCAGTATAATGACACCATGTAACCTTAACGTCCGGATACTGTATTCTTGTAATATGTTCAGTATAATGACACCATGTAAGCATAACGTCCGGATACTGTATTCTTGTAATCTGTTCAGTATAATGACACCATGTCAGCATAACGTCCGGATACTGTATTCTTGTAATCTGTTCAGTATAATGACACCATGTAAGCATAACGTCCGGATACTGTATTCTTGTAATCTGTTCAGTATAATGACACCATGTCAGCATAACGTCCGGATACTGTATTCTTGTTATCTGTTCAGTATAATGACACCATGTAAGTATAACGTCCGGATACTGTATTGTTGTAATCTGTTCAGTATAATGACACAATGTCAGCATAACGTCCGGATACTGTATTGTTGTAATCTGTTCAGTATAATGACACAATGTCAGCATAACGTCCGGATACTGTATTGTTGTAATCTGTTCAGTATAATGACACCATGTAAGCATAACGTCCGGATACTGTATTCTTGTAATCTGTTCAGTATAATGACACCATGTAAGCATAACGTCCGGATACTGTATTGTTGTAATCTGTTCAGGATAATGACACCATGTTAGCATAACGTCCGGATACTGTATTGTTGTAATCTGTTAAGTATAATGACACCATGTAAGCATAACGTCCGGATACTGTATTCTGTTAATATGTTCAGTATAATGACACCATGCAAGCATAACGTCCTGATACTGTATTCTTGTAATCTGTTCAGTTTAATGACACCATGTAAGCATAACGTCCTGATACTGTATTGTTGCAATCTGTTCAGTATAATGACACCATGTAAACATAACGTCCGGATACTGTATTGTTGTAATCTGTTCAGTATAATGACACCATGTAAGCATAACGTCCGGATACTGTATTCTTGTAATCTGTTCAGGATAATGACACCATGTAAGCATAACGTCCGGATACTGTATTGTTGTAATCTGTTCAGTATAATGACACCATGTAAGCATAACGTCCGGATACTGTATTGTTGTAATCTGTTCAGTATAATGACACCATGTCAGCATAACGTCCGGATACTGTATTGTTGTAATCTGTTCAGGATAATGACAACATGTCAGCATAACGTCCAGATACTGTATTGTTGTAATCTGTTCAGGATAATGACAACATGTCAGCATAACGTCCGGATACTGTATTCTTGTAATATGTTCAGTATAATGACAACATGTCAGCATAACGTCCGGATACTGTATTGTTGTAATCTGTTCAGTATAATGACACCATGTAAGCATAACGTCCGGATACGATATTGTTGTAATCTGTTCAGTATAATGACACCATGTCAGCATAACGTCCGGATACTGTATTGTTGTAATCTGTTCAGGATAATGACACCATGTTAGCATAACGTCCGGATACTGTATTCTTGTAATATGTTCAGTATAATGACACCATGTAAGCATAACGTCCGGATACTGTATTGTTGTAATCTGTTCAGTATAATGACACCATGTCAGCATAACGTCCGGATACTGTATTGTTGTAATCTGTTCAGTATAATGACACCATGTAACCTTAACGTCCGGATACTGTATTCTTGTAATATGTTCAGTATAATGACACCATGTCAGCATAACGTCCGGATACTGTATTGTTGTAATCTGTTCAGGATAATGACACCATGTTAGCATAACGTCCGGATACTGTATTCTTGTAATATGTTCAGTATAATGACACCATGTAAGCATAACGTCCGGATACTGTATTGTTGTAATCTGTTCAGGATAATGACAACATGTCAGCATAACGTCCGGATACTGTATTCTTGTAATCTGTTCAGGATAATGACACCATGTAAGCATAACGTCCGGATACGATATTGTTGTAATCTGTTCAGTATAATGACACCATGTCAGCATAACGTCCGGATACTGTATTGTTGTAATCTGTTCAGGATAATGACACCATGTTAGCATAACGTCCGGATACTGTATTCTTGTAATATGTTCAGTATAATGACACCATGTAAGCATAACGTCCGGATACTGTATTGTTGTAATCTGTTCAGTATAATGACACCATGTCAGCATAACGTCCGGATACTGTATTGTTGTAATCTGTTCAGTATAATGACACCATGTTAGCATAACGTCCGGATACTGTATTCTTGTAATATGTTCAGTATAATGACACCATGTAAGCATAACGTCCGGATACTGTATTGTTGTAATCTGTTCAGTATAATGACACCATGTCAGCATAACGTCCGGATACTGTATTGTTGTAATCTGTTCAGTATAATGACACCATGTAACCTTAACGTCCGGATACTGTATTCTTGTAATATGTTCAGTATAATGACACCATGTAAGCATAACGTCCGGATACTGTATTCTTGTAATATGTTCAGTATAATGACACAATGTAAGCATAACGTCCGGATACTGTATTCTTGTAATCTGTTCAGTATAATGACACCATGTAAGCATAACGTCCGGATACTGTATTCTTGTAATCTGTTCAGTAAAATGACACCATACAAGCATAACGTCCGGATACTGTATTCTTGTAATCTGTTCAGTATAATGACACCATGTAAGCATAACGTACGGATACTGTATTGTTGTAATCTGTTCAGTATAATGACACCATGTCAGCATAACGTCCGGATACTGTATTGTTGTAATCTGTTCAGTATAATGACACCATGTAAGCATAACGTCCGGATACTGTATTGTTGTAATCTGTTCAGTATAATGACACCATGTAAGCATAACGTCCGGATACTGTATTGTTGTAATCTGTTCAGGATAATGACACCATGTTAGCATAACGTCCGGATACTGTATTGTTGTAATCTGTTAATTATAATGACACCATGTAAGCATAACGTCCGGATACTGTATTCTTGTAATATGTTCAGTATAATGACACCATGTAAGCATAACGTCCTGATACTGTATTCTTGTAATCTGTTCAGTTTAATGACACAATGTAAGCATAACGTCCTGATACTGTATTGTTGAAATCTGTTCAGTATAATGACACCATGTAAACATAACGTCCGGATACTGTATTGTTGTAATCTGTTCAGTATAATGACACCATGTAAGCATAACGTCCGGATACTGTATTGTTGTAATCTGTTCAGGATAATGACACCATGTAAGCATAACGTCCGGATACTGTATTGTTGTAATCTGTTCAGTATAATGACACCATGTAAGCATAACGTCCGGATACTGTATTGTTGTAATCTGTTCAGGATAATGACACCATGTAAGCATAACGTCCGGATACTGTATTGTTGTAATCTGTTCAGTATAATGACACCATGTAAGCATAACGTCCGGATACTGTATTGTTGTAATCTGTTCAGTATAATGACACCATGTAACCTTAACGTCCGGATACTGTATTCTTGTAATATGTTCAGTATAATGACACCATGTAAGCATAACGTCCGGATACTGTATTGTTGTAATCTGTTCAGTATAATGACACCATGTAAGCATAACGTCCGGATACTGTACTGTTGTAATCTGTTCAGGATAATGACACCATGTAAGCATAACGTCCGGATACTGTATTGTTGTAATCTGTTCAGGATAATGACAACATGTCAGCATAACGTCCAGATACTGTATTGTTGTAATCTGTTCAGGATAATGACAACATGTCAGCATAACGTCCGGATACTGTATTGTTGTAATCTGTTCAGTATAATGACACCATGTAAGCATAACGTCCGGATACTGTATTCTTGTAATCTGTTCAGTATAATGACACCATGTAAGCATAACGTCCGGATACTGTATTCTTGTAATATGTTCAGTATAATGACACCATGTAAGCATAACGTCCGGATACTGTATTCTTGTAATCTGTTCAGGATAATGACAACATGTCAGCATAACGTCCGGATACTGTATTCTTGTAATATGTTCAGTATAATGACACCATGTAAGCATAACGTCCGGATACTGTATTGTTGTAATCTGTTCAGGATAATGACAACATGTCAGCATAACGTCCGGATACTGTATTGTTGTAATCTGTTCAGGATAATGACACCATGTAAGCATAACGTCCGGATACGATATTGTTGTAATCTGTTCAGTATAATGACACCATGTCAGCATAACGTCCGGATACTGTATTGTTGTAATCTGTTCAGGATAATGACACCATGTTAGCATAACGTCCGGATACTGTATTCTTGTAATATGTTCAGTATAATGACACCATGTAAGCATAACGTCCGGATACTGTATTCTTGTAATATGTTCAGTATAATGACACCATGTAAGCATAACGTCCTGATACTGTATTCTTGTAATCTGTTCAGTTTAATGACACCATGTAAGCATAACGTCCTGATACTGTATTGTTGCAATCTGTTCAGTATAATGACACCATGTAACCTTAACGTCCGGATACTGTATTCTTGTAATATGTTCAGTATAATGACACCATGTAAGCATAACGTCCGGATACTGTATTGTTGTAATCTGTTCAGTATAATGACACCATGTAAGCATAACGTCCGGATACTGTATTGTTGTAATCTGTTCAGGATAATGACAACATGTCAGCATAACGTCCAGATACTGTATTGTTGTAATCTGTTCAGGATAATGACAACATGTCAGCATAACGTCCTGATACTGTATTGTTGTAATCTGTTCAGTATAATGACACCATGTAACCTTAACGTCCGGATACTGTATTCTTGTAATATGTTCAGTATAATGACACCATGTAAGCATAACGTCCGGATACTGTATTGTTGTAATCTGTTCAGGATAATGACAACATGTCAGCATAACGTCCGGATACTGTATTGTTGTAATCTGTTCAGGATAATGACACCATGTAAGCATAACGTCCGGATACGATATTGTTGTAATCTGTTCAGTATAATGACACCATGTCAGCATAACGTCCGGATACTGTATTGTTGTAATCTGTTCAGGATAATGACACCATGTTAGCATAACGTCCGGATACTGTATTCTTGTAATATGTTCAGTATAATGACACCATGTAAGCATAACGTCCGGATACTGCATTGTTGTAATCTGTTCAGTATAATGACACCATGTCAGCATAACGTCCGGATACTGTATTGTTGTAATCTGTTCAGTATAATGACACCATGTAACCTTAACGTCCGGATACTGTATTCTTGTAATATGTTCAGTATAATGACACCATGTAAGCATAACGTCCGGATACTGTATTCTTGTAATCTGTTCAGTATAATGACACCATGTCAGCATAACGTCCGGATACTGTATTCTTGTAATCTGTTCAGTATAATGACACCATGTAAGCATAACGTCCGGATACTGTATTCTTGTAATCTGTTCAGTATAATGACACCATGTCAGCATAACGTCCGGATACTGTATTCTTGTTATCTGTTCAGTATAATGACACCATGTAAGCATAACGTCCGGATACTGTATTGTTGTAATCTGTTCAGTATAATGACACAATGTCAGCATAACGTCCGGATACTGTATTGTTGTAATCTGTTCAGTATAATGACACAATGTCAGCATAACGTCCGGATACTGTATTGTTGTAATCTGTTCAGTATAATGACACCATGTAAGCATAACGTCCGGATACTGTATTCTTGTAATCTGTTCAGTATAATGACACCATGTAAGCATAACGTCCGGATACTGTATTGTTGTAATCTGTTCAGGATAATGACACCATGTTAGCATAACGTCCGGATACTGTATTCTTGTAATATGTTCAGTATAATGACACCATGTAAGCATAACGTCCGGATACTGTATTGTTGTAATCTGTTCAGTATAATGACACCATGTCAGCATAACGTCCGGATACTGTATTGTTGTAATCTGTTCAGTATAATGACACCATGTAACCTTAACGTCCGGATACTGTATTCTTGTAATATGTTCAGTATAATGACACCATGTAAGCATAACGTCCGGATACTGTATTCTTGTAATCTGTTCAGTATAATGACACCATGTCAGCATAACGTCCGGATACTGTATTCTTGTAATCTGTTCAGTATAATGACACCATGTAAGCATAACGTCCGGATACTGTATTCTTGTAATCTGTTCAGTATAATGACACCATGTCAGCATAACGTCCGGATACTGTATTCTTGTTATCTGTTCAGTATAATGACACCATGTAAGCATAACGTCCGGATACTGTATTGTTGTAATCTGTTCAGTATAATGACACAATGTCAGCATAACGTCCGGATACTGTATTGTTGTAATCTGTTCAGTATAATGACACAATGTCAGCATAACGTCCGGATACTGTATTGTTGTAATCTGTTCAGTATAATGACACCATGTAAGCATAACGTCCGGATACTGTATTCTTGTAATCTGTTCAGTATAATGACACCATGTAAGCATAACGTCCGGATACTGTATTGTTGTAATCTGTTCAGGATAATGACACCATGTTAGCATAACGTCCGGATACTGTATTGTTGTAATCTGTTAAGTATAATGACACCATGTAAGCATAACGTCCGGATACTGTATTCTGTTAATATGTTCAGTATAATGACACCATGCAAGCATAACGTCCTGATACTGTATTCTTGTAATCTGTTCAGTTTAATGACACCATGTAAGCATAACGTCCTGATACTGTATTGTTGCAATCTGTTCAGTATAATGACACCATGTAAACATAACGTCCGGATACTGTATTGTTGTAATCTGTTCAGTATAATGACACCATGTAAGCATAACGTCCGGATACTGTATTCTTGTAATCTGTTCAGGATAATGACACCATGTAAGCATAACGTCCGGATACTGTATTGTTGTAATCTGTTCAGTATAATGACACCATGTAAGCATAACGTCCGGATACTGTATTGTTGTAATCTGTTCAGTATAATGACACCATGTCAGCATAACGTCCGGATACTGTATTGTTGTAATCTGTTCAGGATAATGACAACATGTCAGCATAACGTCCAGATACTGTATTGTTGTAATCTGTTCAGGATAATGACAACATGTCAGCATAACGTCCGGATACTGTATTCTTGTAATATGTTCAGTATAATGACAACATGTCAGCATAACGTCCGGATACTGTATTGTTGTAATCTGTTCAGTATAATGACACCATGTAAGCATAACGTCCGGATACGATATTGTTGTAATCTGTTCAGTATAATGACACCATGTCAGCATAACGTCCGGATACTGTATTGTTGTAATCTGTTCAGGATAATGACACCATGTTAGCATAACGTCCGGATACTGTATTCTTGTAATATGTTCAGTATAATGACACCATGTAAGCATAACGTCCGGATACTGTATTGTTGTAATCTGTTCAGTATAATGACACCATGTCAGCATAACGTCCGGATACTGTATTGTTGTAATCTGTTCAGTATAATGACACCATGTAACCTTAACGTCCGGATACTGTATTCTTGTAATATGTTCAGTATAATGACACCATGTAAGCATAACGTCCGGATACTGTATTGTTGTAATCTGTTCAGGATAATGACAACATGTCAGCATAACGTCCGGATACTGTATTCTTGTAATCTGTTCAGGATAATGACACCATGTAAGCATAACGTCCGGATACGATATTGTTGTAATCTGTTCAGTATAATGACACCATGTCAGCATAACGTCCGGATACTGTATTGTTGTAATCTGTTCAGGATAATGACACCATGTTAGCATAACGTCCGGATACTGTATTCTTGTAATATGTTCAGTATAATGACACCATGTAAGCATAACGTCCGGATACTGTATTGTTGTAATCTGTTCAGTATAATGACACCATGTCAGCATAACGTCCGGATACTGTATTGTTGTAATCTGTTCAGTATAATGACACCATGTTAGCATAACGTCCGGATACTGTATTCTTGTAATATGTTCAGTATAATGACACCATGTAAGCATAACGTCCGGATACTGTATTGTTGTAATCTGTTCAGTATAATGACACCATGTCAGCATAACGTCCGGATACTGTATTGTTGTAATCTGTTCAGTATAATGACACCATGTAACCTTAACGTCCGGATACTGTATTCTTGTAATATGTTCAGTATAATGACACCATGTAAGCATAACGTCCGGATACTGTATTCTTGTAATCTGTTCAGTATAATGACACCATGTAAGCATAACGTCCGGATACTGTACTGTTGTAATCTGTTCAGGATAATGACACCATGTAAGCATAACGTCCGGATACTGTATTCTTGTAATCTGTTCAGGATAATGACAACATGTCAGCATAACGTCCAGATACTGTATTGTTGTAATCTGTTCAGGATAATGACAACATGTCAGCATAACGTCCGGATACTGTATTGTTGTAATCTGTTCAGTATAATGACATCATGTAAGCATAACGTCCGGATACTGTATTCTTGTAATCTGTTCAGTATAATGACACCATGTAAGCATAACGTCCGGATACTGTATTCTTGTAATATGTTCAGTATAATGACACAATGTAAGCATAACGTCCGGATACTGTATTCTTGTAATCTGTTCAGTATAATGACACCATGTAAGCATAACGTCCGGATACTGTATTCTTGTAATCTGTTCAGTAAAATGACACCATACAAGCATAACGTCCGGATACTGTATTCTTGTAATCTGTTCAGTATAATGACACCATGTAAGCATAACGTACGGATACTGTATTGTTGTAATCTGTTCAGTATAATGACACCATGTCAGCATAACGTCCGGATACTGTATTGTTGTAATCTGTTCAGTATAATGACACCATGTAAGCATAACGTCCGGATACTGTATTGTTGTAATCTGTTCAGTATAATGACACCATGTAAGCATAACGTCCGGATACTGTATTGTTGTAATCTGTTCAGGATAATGACACCATGTTAGCATAACGTCCGGATACTGTATTGTTGTAATCTGTTAATTATAATGACACCATGTAAGCATAACGTCCGGATACTGTATTCTTGTAATATGTTCAGTATAATGACACCATGTAAGCATAACGTCCTGATACTGTATTCTTGTAATCTGTTCAGTTTAATGACACAATGTAAGCATAACGTCCTGATACTGTATTGTTGAAATCTGTTCAGTATAATGACACCATGTAAACATAACGTCCGGATACTGTATTGTTGTAATCTGTTCAGTATAATGACACCATGTAAGCATAACGTCCGGATACTGTATTGTTGTAATCTGTTCAGGATAATGACACCATGTAAGCATAACGTCCGGATACTGTATTGTTGTAATCTGTTCAGTATAATGACACCATGTAAGCATAACGTCCGGATACTGTATTGTTGTAATCTGTTCAGGATAATGACACCATGTAAGCATAACGTCCGGATACTGTATTGTTGTAATCTGTTCAGTATAATGACACCATGTAAGCATAACGTCCGGATACTGTATTGTTGTAATCTGTTCAGTATAATGACACCATGTAACCTTAACGTCCGGATACTGTATTCTTGTAATATGTTCAGTATAATGACACCATGTAAGCATAACGTCCGGATACTGTATTCTTGTAATCTGTTCAGTATAATGACACCATGTAAGCATAACGTCCGGATACTGTACTGTTGTAATCTGTTCAGGATAATGACACCATGTAAGCATAACGTCCGGATACTGTATTGTTGTAATCTGTTCAGGATAATGACAACATGTCAGCATAACGTCCAGATACTGTATTGTTGTAATCTGTTCAGGATAATGACAACATGTCAGCATAACGTCCGGATACTGTATTGTTGTAATCTGTTCAGTATAATGACACCATGTAAGCATAACGTCCGGATACTGTATTCTTGTAATCTGTTCAGTATAATGACACCATGTAAGCATAACGTCCGGATACTGTATTCTTGTAATATGTTCAGTATAATGACACAATGTAAGCATAACGTCCGGATACTGTATTCTTGTAATCTGTTCAGGATAATGACAACATGTCAGCATAACGTCCGGATACTGTATTCTTGTAATATGTTCAGTATAATGACACCATGTAAGCATAACGTCCGGATACTGTATTGTTGTAATCTGTTCAGGATAATGACAACATGTCAGCATAACGTCCGGATACTGTATTGTTGTAATCTGTTCAGGATAATGACACCATGTAAGCATAACGTCCGGATACGATATTGTTGTAATCTGTTCAGTATAATGACACCATGTCAGCATAACGTCCGGATACTGTATTGTTGTAATCTGTTCAGGATAATGACACCATGTTAGCATAACGTCCGGATACTGTATTCTTGTAATATGTTCAGTATAATGACACCATGTAAGCATAACGTCCGGATACTGTATTCTTGTAATATGTTCAGTATAATGACACCATGTAAGCATAACGTCCTGATACTGTATTCTTGTAATCTGTTCAGTTTAATGACACCATGTAAGCATAACGTCCTGATACTGTATTGTTGCAATCTGTTCAGTATAATGACACCATGTAACCTTAACGTCCGGATACTGTATTCTTGTAATATGTTCAGTATAATGACACCATGTAAGCATAACGTCCGGATACTGTATTGTTGTAATCTGTTCAGTATAATGACACCATGTAAGCATAACGTCCGGATACTGTATTGTTGTAATCTGTTCAGGATAATGACAACATGTCAGCATAACGTCCAGATACTGTATTGTTGTAATCTGTTCAGGATAATGACAACATGTCAGCATAACGTCCGGATACTGTATTGTTGTAATCTGTTCAGTATAATGACACCATGTAAGCATAACGTCCGGATACTGTATTCTTGTAATCTGTTCAGTATAATGACACCATGTAAGCATAACGTCCGGATACTGTATTCTTGTAATATGTTCAGTATAATGACACAATGTAAGCATAACGTCCGGATACTGTATTGTTGTAATCTGTTCAGTATAATGACACCATGTTAGCATAACGTCCGGATACTGTATTGTTGTAATCTTTTAAGTATAATGACACCATGTAAGCATAACGTCCGGATACTGTATTCTTTTAATATGTTCAGTATAATGACACCATGCAAGCATAACGTCCTGATACTGTATTCTTGTAATCTGTTCAGTTTAATGACACCATGTAAGCATAACGTCCTGATACTGTATTGTTGCAATCTGTTCAGTATAATGACACCATGTAAACATAACGTCCGGATACTGTATTGTTGTAATCTGTTCAGTATAATGACACCATGTAAGCATAACGTCCGGATACTGTATTGTTGTAATCTGTTCAGGATAATGACACCATGTAAGCATAACGTCCGGATACTGTATTGTTGTAATCTGTTCAGTATAATGACACCATGTAAGCATAACGTCCGGATACTGTATTGTTGTAATCTGTTCAGTATAATGACACCATGTCAGCATAACGTCCGGATACTGTATTGTTGTAATCTGTTCAGGATAATGACAACATGTCAGCATAACGTCCAGATACTGTATTGTTGTAATCTGTTCAGGATAATGACAACATGTCAGCATAACGTCCGGATACTGTATTCTTGTAATATGTTCAGTATAATGACAACATGTCAGCATAACGTCCGGATACTGTATTGTTGCAATCTGTTCAGTATAATGACACCATGTAAACATAACGTCCGGATACTGTATTGTTGTAATCTGTTCAGTATAATGACACCATGTAAGCATAACGTCCGGATACTGTATTGTTGTAATCTGTTCAGTATAATGACACCATGTAAGCATAACGTCCGGATACTGTATTCTTGTAATCTGTTCAGTATAATGACACCATGTCAGCATAACGTCCGGATACTGTATTCTTGTAATATGTTCAGTATAATGACAACATGTCAGCATAACGTCCGGATACTGTATTCTTGTAATCTGTTCAGGATAATGACAACATGTCAGCATAACGTCCGGATACTGTATTCTTGTAATCTGTTCAGGATAATGACACCATGTAAGCATAACGTCCGGATACGATATTGTTGTAATCTGTTCAGTATAATGACACCATGTCAGCATAACGTCCGGATACTGTATTGTTGTAATCTGTTCAGGATAATGACACCATGTTAGCATAACGTCCGGATACTGTATTCTTGTAATATGTTCAGTATAATGACACCATGTAAGCATAACGTCCGGATACTGTATTGTTGTAATCTGTTCAGTATAATGACACCATGTCAGCATAACGTCCGGATACTGTATTGTTGTAATCTGTTCAGTATAATGACACCATGTTAGCATAACGTCCGGATACTGTATTCTTGTAATATGTTCAGTATAATGACACCATGTAAGCATAACGTCCGGATACTGTATTGTTGTAATCTGTTCAGTATAATGACACCATGTCAGCATAACGTCCGGATACTGTATTGTTGTAATCTGTTCAGTATAATGACACCATGTAACCTTAACGTCCGGATACTGTATTCTTGTAATATGTTCAGTATAATGACACCATGTAAGCATAACGTCCGGATACTGTATTCTTGTAATCTGTTCAGTATAATGACACCATGTAAGCATAACGTCCGGATACTGTACTGTTGTAATCTGTTCAGTATAATGACACCATGTAAGCATAACGTCCGGATACTGTATTCTTGTAATCTGTTCAGGATAATGACAACATGTCAGCATAACGTCCAGATACTGTATTGTTGTAATCTGTTCAGGATAATGACAACATGTCAGCATAACGTCCGGATACTGTATTGTTGTAATCTGTTCAGTATAATGACACCATGTAAGCATAACGTCCGGATACTGTATTCTTGTAATCTGTTCAGTATAATGACACCATGTAAGCATAACGTCCGGATACTGTATTCTTGTAATATGTTCAGTATAATGACACAATGTAAGCATAACGTCCGGATACTGTATTCTTGTAATCTGTTCAGTATAATGACACCATGTAAGCATAACGTCCGGATACTGTATTCTTGTAATCTGTTCAGTAAAATGACACTATACAAGCATAACGTCCGGATACTGTATTCTTGTAATCTGTTCAGTATAATGACACCATGTAAGCATAACGTACGGATACTGTATTGTTGTAATCTGTTCAGTATAATGACACCATGTCAGCATAACGTCCGGATACTGTATTGTTGTAATCTGTTCAGTATAATGACACCATGTAAGCATAACGTCCGGATACTGTATTGTTGTAATCTGTTCAGGATAATGACACCATGTTAGCATAACGTCCGGATACTGTATTGTTGTAATCTGTTAAGGATAATGACACCATGTAAGCATAACGTCCGGATACTGTATTCTTGTAATATGTTCAGTATAATGACACCATGTAAGCATAACGTCCTGATACTGTATTCTTGTAATCTGTTCAGTTTAATGACACCATGTAAGCATAACGTCCTGATACTGTATTGTTGAAATCTGTTCAGTATAATGACACCATGTAAACATAACGTCCGGATACTGTATTGTTGTAATCTGTTCAGTATAATGACACCATGTAAGCATAACGTCCGGATACTGTATTGTTGTAATCTGTTCAAGATAATGACACCATGTAAGCATAACGTCCGGATACTGTATTCTTGTAATCTGTTCAGTATAATGACACCATGTAAGCATAACGTCCGGATACTGTATTGTTGTAATCTGTTCAGGATAATGACACCATGTAAGCATAACGTCCGGATACTGTATTGTTGTAATCTGTTCAGTATAATGACACCATGTAAGCATAACGTCCGGATACTGTATTGTTGTAATCTGTTCAGTATAATGACACCATGTAACCTTAACGTCCGGATACTGTATTCTTGTAATATGTTCAGTATAATGACACCATGTAAGCATAACGTCCTGATACTGTATTCTTGTAATCTGTTCAGTTTAATGACACCATGTAAGCATAACGTCCTGATACTGTATTGTTGCAATCTGTTCAGTATAATGACACCATGTAACCTTAACGTCCGGATACTGTATTCTTGTAATATGTTCAGTATAATGACACCATGTAAGCATAACGTCCGGATACTGTATTCTTGTAATCTGTTCAGTATAATGACACCATGTAAGCATAACGTCCGGATACTGTATTCTTGTAATATGTTCAGTATAATGACACAATGTAAGCATAACGTCCGGATACTGTATTGTTGTAATCTGTTCAGTATAATGACACCATGTTAGCATAACGTCCGGATACTGTATTGTTGTAATCTTTTAAGTATAATGACACCATGTAAGCATAACGTCCGGATACTGTATTCTTTTAATATGTTCAGTATAATGACACCATGCAAGCATAACGTCCTGATACTGTATTCTTGTAATCTGTTCAGTTTAATGACACCATGTAAGCATAACGTCCTGATACTGTATTGTTGCAATCTGTTCAGTATAATGACACCATGTAAACATAACGTCCGGATACTGTATTGTTGTAATCTGTTCAGTATAATGACACCATGTAAGCATAACGTCCGGATACTGTATTGTTGTAATCTGTTCAGGATAATGACACCATGTAAGCATAACGTCCGGATACTGTATTGTTGTAATCTGTTCAGTATAATGACACCATGTAAGCATAACGTCCGGATACTGTATTGTTGTAATCTGTTCAGTATAATGACACCATGTCAGCATAACGTCCGGATACTGTATTGTTGTAATCTGTTCAGGATAATGACAACATGTCAGCATAACGTCCAGATACTGTATTGTTGTAATCTGTTCAGGATAATGACAACATGTCAGCATAACGTCCGGATACTGTATTCTTGTAATATGTTCAGTATAATGACAACATGTCAGCATAACGTCCGGATACTGTATTGTTGCAATCTGTTCAGTATAATGACACCATGTAAACATAACGTCCGGATACTGTATTGTTGTAATCTGTTCAGTATAATGACACCATGTAAGCATAACGTCCGGATACTGTATTGTTGTAATCTGTTTAGGATAATGACACCATGTAAGCATAACGTCCGGATACTGTATTGTTGTAATCTGTTTAGTATAATGACACCATGTAAGCATAACGTCCGGATACTGTATTGTTGTAATCTGTTCAGTATAATGACACCATGTAAGCATAACGTCCGGATACTGTATTCTTGTAATCTGTTCAGTATAATGACACCATGTCAGCATAACGTCCGGATACTGTATTCTTGTAATATGTTCAGTATAATGACAACATGTCAGCATAACGTCCGGATACTGTATTCTTGTAATCTGTTCAGGATAATGACAACATGTCAGCATAACGTCCGGATACTGTATTCTTGTAATCTGTTCAGGATAATGACACCATGTAAGCATAACGTCCGGATACGATATTGTTGTAATCTGTTCAGTATAATGACACCATGTCAGCATAACGTCCGGATACTGTATTGTTGTAATCTGTTCAGGATAATGACACCATGTTAGCATAACGTCCGGATACTGTATTCTTGTAATATGTTCAGTATAATGACACCATGTAAGCATAACGTCCGGATACTGTATTGTTGTAATCTGTTCAGTATAATGACACCATGTCAGCATAACGTCCGGATACTGTATTGTTGTAATCTGTTCAGTATAATGACACCATGTTAGCATAACGTCCGGATACTGTATTCTTGTAATATGTTCAGTATAATGACACCATGTAAGCATAACGTCCGGATACTGTATTGTTGTAATCTGTTCAGTATAATGACACCATGTCAGCATAACGTCCGGATACTGTATTGTTGTAATCTGTTCAGTATAATGACACCATGTAACCTTAACGTCCGGATACTGTATTCTTGTAATCTGTTCAGTATAATGACACCATGTAAGCATAACGTCCGGATACTGTATTCTTGTAATCTGTTCAGGATAATGACAACATGTCAGCATAACGTCCAGATACTGTATTGTTGTAATCTGTTCAGGATAATGACAACATGTCAGCATAACGTCCGGATACTGTATTGTTGTAATCTGTTCAGTATAATGACACCATGTAAGCATAACGTCCGGATACTGTATTCTTGTAATCTGTTCAGTATAATGACACCATGTAAGCATAACGTCCGGATACTGTATTCTTGTAATATGTTCAGTATAATGACACAATGTAAGCATAACGTCCGGATACTGTATTCTTGTAATCTGTTCAGTATAATGACACCATGTAAGCATAACGTCCGGATACTGTATTCTTGTAATCTGTTCAGTAAAATGACACTATACAAGCATAACGTCCGGATACTGTATTCTTGTAATCTGTTCAGTATAATGACACCATGTAAGCATAACGTACGGATACTGTATTGTTGTAATCTGTTCAGTATAATGACACCATGTCAGCATAACGTCCGGATACTGTATTGTTGTAATCTGTTCAGTATAATGACACCATGTAAGCATAACGTCCGGATACTGTATTGTTGTAATCTGTTCAGGATAATGACACCATGTTAGCATAACGTCCGGATACTGTATTGTTGTAATCTGTTAAGGATAATGACACCATGTAAGCATAACGTCCGGATACTGTATTCTTGTAATATGTTCAGTATAATGACACCATGTAAGCATAACGTCCTGATACTGTATTCTTGTAATCTGTTCAGTTTAATGACACCATGTAAGCATAACGTCCTGATACTGTATTGTTGAAATCTGTTCAGTATAATGACACCATGTAAACATAACGTCCGGATACTGTATTGTTGTAATCTGTTCAGTATAATGACACCATGTAAGCATAACGTCCGGATACTGTATTGTTGTAATCTGTTCAGGATAATGACACCATGTAAGCATAACGTCCGGATACTGTATTGTTGTAATCTGTTCAGTATAATGACACCATGTAAGCATAACGTCCGGATACTGTATTGTTGTAATCTGTTCAGGATAATGACACCATGTAAGCATAACGTCCGGATACTGTATTGTTGTAATCTGTTCAGTATAATGACACCATGTAAGCATAACGTCCGGATACTGTATTGTTGTAATCTGTTCAGTATAATGACACCATGTAACCTTAACGTCCGGATACTGTATTCTTGTAATATGTTCAGTATAATGACACCATGTAAGCATAACGTCCTGATACTGTATTCTTGTAATCTGTTCAGTTTAATGACACCATGTAAGCATAACGTCCTGATACTGTATTGTTGCAATCTGTTCAGTATAATGACACCATGTAACCTTAACGTCCGGATACTGTATTCTTGTAATATGTTCAGTATAATGACACCATGTAAGCATAACGTCCGGATACTGTATTCTTGTAATCTGTTCAGTATAATGACACCATGTAAGCATAACGTCCGGATACTGTACTGTTGTAATCTGTTCAGTATAATGACACCATGTAAGCATAACGTCCGGATACTGTATTCTTGTAATCTGTTCAGGATAATGACAACATGTCAGCATAACGTCCAGATACTGTATTGTTGTAATCTGTTCAGGATAATGACAACATGTCAGCATAACGTCCGGATACTGTATTGTTGTAATCTGTTCAGTATAATGACACCATGTAAGCATAACGTCCGGATACTGTATTCTTGTAATCTGTTCAGGATAATGACAACATGTCAGCATAACGTCCAGATACTGTATTGTTGTAATCTGTTCAGGATAATGACAACATGTCAGCATAACGTCCGGATACTGTATTGTTGTAATCTGTTCAGTATAATGACACCATGTAAGCATAACGTCCGGATACTGTATTCTTGTAATCTGTTCAGTATAATGACACCATGTAAGCATAACGTCCGGATACTGTATTCTTGTAATATGTTCAGTATAATGACACAATGTAAGCATAACGTCCGGATACTGTATTCTTGTAATCTGTTCAGTATAATGACACCATGTAAGCATAACGTCCGGATACTGTATTCTTGTAATCTGTTCAGTAAAATGACACTATACAAGCATAACGTCCGGATACTGTATTCTTGTAATCTGTTCAGTATAATGACACCATGTAAGCATAACGTACGGATACTGAATTGTTGTAATCTGTTCAGTATAATGACACCATGTCAGCATAACGTCCGGATACTGTATTGTTGTAATCTGTTCAGTATAATGACACCATGTAAGCATAACGTCCGGATACTGTATTGTTGTAATCTGTTCAGGATAATGACACCATGTTAGCATAACGTCCGGATACTGTATTGTTGTAATCTGTTAAGGATAATGACACCATGTAAGCATAACGTCCGGATACTGTATTCTTGTAATATGTTCAGTATAATGACACCATGTAAGCATAACGTCCTGATACTGTATTCTTGTAATCTGTTCAGTTTAATGACACCATGTAAGCATAACGTCCTGATACTGTATTGTTGAAATCTGTTCAGTATAATGACACCATGTAAACATAACGTCCGGATACTGTATTGTTGTAATCTGTTCAGTATAATGACACCATGTAAGCATAACGTCCGGATACTGTATTGTTGTAATCTGTTCAGGATAATGACACCATGTAAGCATAACGTCCGGATACTGTATTGTTGTAATCTGTTCAGTATAATGACACCATGTAAGCATAACGTCCGGATACTGTATTGTTGTAATCTGTTCAGGATAATGACACCATGTAAGCATAACGTCCGGATACTGTATTGTTGTAATCTGTTCAGTATAATGACACCATGTAAGCATAACGTCCGGATACTGTATTGTTGTAATCTGTTCAGTATAATGACACCATGTAACCTTAACGTCCGGATACTGTATTCTTGTAATATGTTCAGTATAATGACACCATGTAAGCATAACGTCCTGATACTGTATTCTTGTAATCTGTTCAGTTTAATGACACCATGTAAGCATAACGTCCTGATACTGTATTGTTGCAATCTGTTCAGTATAATGACACCATGTAACCTTAACGTCCGGATACTGTATTCTTGTAATATGTTCAGTATAATGACACCATGTAAGCATAACGTCCGGATACTGTATTCTTGTAATCTGTTCAGTATAATGACACCATGTAAGCATAACGTCCGGATACTGTATTGTTGTAATCTGTTCAGGATAATGACAACATGTCAGCATAACGTCCAGATACTGTATTGTTGTAATCTGTTCAGTATAATGACACCATGTCAGCATAACGTCCGGATACTGTATTGTTGTAATCTGTTCAGTATAATGACACCATGTAAGCATAACGTCCGGATACTGTATTCTTGTAATCTGTTCAGTATAATGACACCATGTAAGCATAACGTCCGGATACTGTATTCTTGTAATATGTTCAGTATAATGACACAATGTAAGCATAACGTCCGGATACTGTATTGTTGTAATCTGTTCAGGATAATGACAACATGTCAGCATAACGTCCGGATACTGTATTCTTGTAATCTGTTCAGGATAATGACACCATGTAAGCATAACGTCCGGATACGATATTGTTGTAATCTGTTCAGTATAATGACACCATGTCAGCATAACGTCCGGATACTGTATTGTTGTAATCTGTTCAGGATAATGACACCATGTTAGCATAACGTCCGGATACTGTATTCTTGTAATATGTTCAGTATAATGACACCATGTAAGCATAACGTCCGGATACTGTATTGTTGTAATCTGTTCAGTATAATGACACCATGTCAGCATAACGTCCGGATACTGTATTGTTGTAATCTGTTCAGTATAATGACACCATGTTAGCATAACGTCCGGATACTGTATTCTTGTAATATGTTCAGTATAATGACACCATGTAAGCATAACGTCCGGATACTGTATTGTTGTAATCTGTTCAGTATAATGACACCATGTCAGCATAACGTCCGGATACTGTATTGTTGTAATCTGTTCAGTATAATGACACCATGTAACCTTAACGTCCGGATACTGTATTCTTGTAATATGTTCAGTATAATGACACCATGTAAGCATAACGTCCGGATACTGTATTCTTGTAATCTGTTCAGTATAATGACACCATGTAAGCATAACGTCCGGATACTGTACTGTTGTAATCTGTTCAGTATAATGACACCATGTAAGCATAACGTCCGGATACTGTATTCTTGTAATCTGTTCAGGATAATGACAACATGTCAGCATAACGTCCAGATACTGTATTGTTGTAATCTGTTCAGGATAATGACAACATGTCAGCATAACGTCCGGATACTGTATTGTTGTAATCTGTTCAGTATAATGACACCATGTAAGCATAACGTCCGGATACTGTATTGTTGTAATCTGTTCAGTATAATGACACCATGTAAGCATAACGTCCGGATACTGTATTCTTGTAATATGTTCAGTATAATGACACAATGTAAGCATAACGTCCGGATACTGTATTCTTGTAATCTGTTCAGTATAATGACACCATGTAAGCATAACGTCCGGATACTGTATTCTTGTAATCTGTTCAGTAAAATGACACTATACAAGCATAACGTCCGGATACTGTATTCTTGTAATCTGTTCAGTATAATGACACCATGTAAGCATAACGTACGGATACTGTATTGTTGTAATCTGTTCAGTATAATGACACCATGTCAGCATAACGTCCGGATACTGTATTGTTGTAATCTGTTCAGTATAATGACACCATGTAAGCATAACGTCCGGATACTGTATTGTTGTAATCTGTTCAGGATAATGACACCATGTTAGCATAACGTCCGGATACTGTATTCTTGTAATCTGTTAAGGATAATGACACCATGTAAGCATAACGTCCGGATACTGTATTCTTGTAATATGTTCAGTATAATGACACCATGTAAGCATAACGTCCTGATACTGTATTCTTGTAATCTGTTCAGTTTAATGACACCATGTAAGCATAACGTCCTGATACTGTATTGTTGAAATCTGTTCAGTATAATGACACCATGTAAACATAACGTCCGGATACTGTATTGTTGTAATCTGTTCAGTATAATGACACCATGTAAGCATAACGTCCGGATACTGTATTGTTGTAATCTGTTCAGGATAATGACACCATGTAAGCATAACGTCCGGATACTGTATTCTTGTAATATGTTCAGTATAATGACACCATGTAAGCATAACGTCCTGATACTGTATTCTTGTAATCTGTTCAGTTTAATGACACCATGTAAGCATAACGTCCTGATACTGTATTGTTGAAATCTGTTCAGTATAATGACACCATGTAAACATAACGTCCGGATACTGTATTGTTGTAATCTGTTCAGTATAATGACACCATGTAACCTTAACGTCCGGATACTGTATTCTTGTAATATGTTCAGTATAATGACACCATGTAAGCATAACGTCCTGATACTGTATTCTTGTAATCTGTTCAGTTTAATGACACCATGTAAGCATAACGTCCTGATACTGTATTGTTGCAATCTGTTCAGTATAATGACACCATGTAACCTTAACGTCCGGATACTGTATTGTTGTAATCTGTTCAGTATAATGACACCATGTAAGCATAACGTCCGGATACTGTATTGTTGTAATCTGTTCAGGATAATGACACCATGTAAGCATAACGTCCGGATACTGTATTCTTGTAATATGTTCAGTATAATGACACCATGTAAGCATAACGTCCTGATACTGTATTCTTGTAATCTGTTCAGTTTAATGACACCATGTAAGCATAACGTCCTGATACTGTATTGTTGAAATCTGTTCAGTATAATGACACCATGTAAACATAACGTCCGGATACTGTATTGTTGTAATCTGTTCAGTATAATGACACCATGTAACCTTAACGTCCGGATACTGTATTCTTGTAATATGTTCAGTATAATGACACCATGTAAGCATAACGTCCTGATACTGTATTCTTGTAATCTGTTCAGTTTAATGACACCATGTAAGCATAACGTCCTGATACTGTATTGTTGCAATCTGTTCAGTATAATGACACCATGTAACCTTAACGTCCGGATACTGTATTCTTGTAATATGTTCAGTATAATGACACCATGTAAGCATAACGTCCGGATACTGTATTCTTGTAATCTGTTCAGTATAATGACACCATGTAAGCATAACGTCCGGATACTGTACTGTTGTAATCTGTTCAGGATAATGACACCATGTAAGCATAACGTCCGGATACTGTATTGTTGTAATCTGTTCAGGATAATGACAACATGTCAGCATAACGTCCAGATACTGTATTGTTGTAATCTGTTCAGGATAATGACAACATGTCAGCATAACGTCCGGATACTGTATTGTTGTAATCTGTTCAGTATAATGACACCATGTAAGCATAACGTCCGGATACTGTATTCTTGTAATCTGTTCAGTATAATGACACCATGTAAGCATAACGTCCGGATACTGTATTCTTGTAATATGTTCAGTATAATGACACAATGTAAGCATAACGTCCGGATACTGTATTGTTGTAATCTGTTCAGGATAATGACACCATGTTAGCATAACGTCCGGATACTGTATTGTTGTAATCTGTTAAGTATAATGACACCATGTAAGCATAACGTCCGGATACTGTATTCTTTTAATATGTTCAGTATAATGACACCATGCAAGCATAACGTCCTGATACTGTATTCTTGTAATCTGTTCAGTTTAATGACACCATGTAAGCATAACGTCCTGATACTGTATTGTTGCAATCTGTTCAGTATAATGACACCATGTAAACATAACGTCCGGATACTGTATTGTTGTAATCTGTTCAGTATAATGACACCATGTAAGCATAACGTCCGGATACTGTATTGTTGTAATCTGTTCAGGATAATGACACCATGTAAGCATAACGTCCGGATACTGTATTGTTGTAATCTGTTCAGTATAATGACACCATGTAAGCATAACGTCCGGATACTGTATTGTTGTAATCTGTTCAGTATAATGACACCATGTCAGCATAACGTCCGGATACTGTATTGTTGTAATCTGTTCAGGATAATGACAACATGTCAGCATAACGTCCAGATACTGTATTGTTGTAATCTGTTCAGGATAATGACAACATGTCAGCATAACGTCCGGATACTGTATTCTTGTAATATGTTCAGTATAATGACAACATGTCAGCATAACGTCCGGATACTGTATTGTTGCAATCTGTTCAGTATAATGACACCATGTAAACATAACGTCCGGATACTGTATTGTTGTAATCTGTTCAGTATAATGACACCATGTAAGCATAACGTCCGGATACTGTATTGTTGTAATCTGTTTAGGATAATGACACCATGTAAGCATAACGTCCGGATACTGTATTGTTGTAATCTGTTTAGTATAATGACACCATGTAAGCATAACGTCCGGATACTGTATTGTTGTAATCTGTTCAGTATAATGACACCATGTAAGCATAACGTCCGGATACTGTATTCTTGTAATCTGTTCAGTATAATGACACCATGTAAGCATAACGTCCGGATACTGTATTCTTTTAATATGTTCAGTATAATGACACCATGCAAGCATAACGTCCTGATACTGTATTCTTGTAATCTGTTCAGTTTAATGACACCATGTAAGCATAACGTCCTGATACTGTATTGTTGCAATCTGTTCAGTATAATGACACCATGTAAACATAACGTCCGGATACTGTATTGTTGTAATCTGTTCAGTATAATGACACCATGTAAGCATAACGTCCGGATACTGTATTGTTGTAATCTGTTCAGGATAATGACACCATGTAAGCATAACGTCCGGATACTGTATTGTTGTAATCTGTTCAGTATAATGACACCATGTAAGCATAACGTCCGGATACTGTATTGTTGTAATCTGTTCAGTATAATGACACCATGTCAGCATAACGTCCGGATACTGTATTGTTGTAATCTGTTCAGGATAATGACAACATGTCAGCATAACGTCCAGATACTGTATTGTTGTAATCTGTTCAGGATAATGACAACATGTCAGCATAACGTCCGGATACTGTATTCTTGTAATATGTTCAGTATAATGACAACATGTCAGCATAACGTCCGGATACTGTATTGTTGCAATCTGTTCAGTATAATGACACCATGTAAACATAACGTCCGGATACTGTATTGTTGTAATCTGTTCAGTATAATGACACCATGTAAGCATAACGTCCGGATACTGTATTGTTGTAATCTGTTTAGGATAATGACACCATGTAAGCATAACGTCCGGATACTGTATTGTTGTAATCTGTTTAGTATAATGACACCATGTAAGCATAACGTCCGGATACTGTATTGTTGTAATCTGTTCAGTATAATGACACCATGTAAGCATAACGTCCGGATACTGTATTCTTGTAATCTGTTCAGTATAATGACACCATGTCAGCATAACGTCCGGATACTGTATTCTTGTAATATGTTCAGTATAATGACACAATGTAAGCATAACGTCCGGATACTGTATTGTTGTAATCTGTTCAGGATAATGACAACATGTCAGCATAACGTCCGGATACTGTATTCTTGTAATCTGTTCAGGATAATGACAACATGTCAGCATAACGTCCGGATACTGTATTCTTGTAATATGTTCAGTATAATGACACCATGTAAGCATAACGTCCGGATACTGTATTGTTGTAATCTGTTCAGGATAATGACAACATGTCAGCATAACGTCCGGATACTGTATTCTTGTAATCTGTTCAGGATAATGACACCATGTAAGCATAACGTCCGGATACGATATTGTTGTAATCTGTTCAGTATAATGACACCATGTCAGCATAACGTCCGGATACTGTATTGTTGTAATCTGTTCAGGATAATGACACCATGTTAGCATAACGTCCGGATACTGTATTCTTGTAATATGTTCAGTATAATGACACCATGTAAGCATAACGTCCGGATACTGTATTGTTGTAATCTGTTCAGTATAATGACACCATGTCAGCATAACGTCCGGATACTGTATTGTTGTAATCTGTTCAGTATAATGACACCATGTTAGCATAACGTCCGGATACTGTATTCTTGTAATATGTTCAGTATAATGACACCATGTAAGCATAACGTCCGGATACTGTATTGTTGTAATCTGTTCAGTATAATGACACCATGTAAGCATAACGTCCGGATACTGTATTGTTGTAATCTGTTCAGTATAATGACACCATGTAACCTTAACGTCCGGATACTGTATTCTTGTAATATGTTCAGTATAATGACACCATGTAAGCATAACGTCCGGATACTGTATTCTTGTAATCTGTTCAGGATAATGACACCATGTAAGCATAACGTCCGGATACTGTATTCTTGTAATCTGTTCAGGATAATGACAACATGTCAGCATAACGTCCAGATACTGTATTGTTGTAATCTGTTCAGGATAATGACAACATGTCAGCATAACGTCCGGATACTGTATTGTTGTAATCTGTTCAGTATAATGACACCATGTAAGCATAACGTCCGGATACTGTATTCTTGTAATCCGTTCAGTATAATGACACCATGTAAGCATAACGTCCGGATACTGTATTCTTGTAATATGTTCAGTATAATGACACAATGTAAGCATAACGTCCGGATACTGTATTCTTGTAATCTGTTCAGTATAATGACACCATGTAAGCATAACGTCCGGATACTGTATTCTTGTAATCTGTTCAGTAAAATGACACTATACAAGCATAACGTCCGGATACTGTATTCTTGTAATCTGTTCAGTATAATGACACCATGTAAGCATAACGTACGGATACTGTATTGTTGTAATCTGTTCAGTATAATGACACCATGTCAGCATAACGTCCGGATACTGTATTGTTGTAATCTGTTCAGTATAATGACACCATGTAAGCATAACGTCCGGATACTGTATTGTTGTAATCTGTTCAGTATAATGACACCATGTAAGCATAACGTCCGGATACTGTATTGTTGTAATCTGTTCAGGATAATGACACCATGTTAGCATAACGTCCGGATACTGTATTGTTGTAATCTGTTAAGGATAATGACACCATGTAAGCATAACGTCCGGATACTGTATTCTTGTAATATGTTCAGTATAATGACACCATGTAAGCATAACGTCCTGATACTGTATTCTTGTAATCTGTTCAGTTTAATGACACCATGTAAGCATAACGTCCTGATACTGTATTGTTGAAATCTGTTCAGTATAATGACACCATGTAAACATAACGTCCTGATACTGTATTGTTGTAATCTGTTCAGTATAATGACACCATGTAAGCATAACGTCCGGATACTGTATTGTTGTAATCTGTTCAGGATAATGACACCATGTAAGCATAACGTCCGGATACTGTATTGTTGTAATCTGTTCAGTATAATGACACCATGTAAGCATAACGTCCGGATACTGTATTGTTGTAATCTGTTCAGGATAATGACACCATGTAAGCATAACGTCCGGATACTGTATTGTTGTAATCTGTTCAGTATAATGACACCATGTAAGCATAACGTCCGGATACTGTATTGTTGTAATCTGTTCAGTATAATGACACCATGTAACCTTAACGTCCGGATACTGTATTCTTGTAATATGTTCAGTATAATGACACCATGTAAGCATAACGTCCGGATACTGTATTCTTGTAATCTGTTCAGTATAATGACACCATGTAAGCATAACGTCCGGATACTGTACTGTTGTAATCTGTTCAGGATAATGACACCATGTAAGCATAACGTCCGGATACTGTATTGTTGTAATCTGTTCAGGATAATGACAACATGTCAGCATAACGTCCAGATACTGTATTCTTGTAATCTGTTCAGGATAATGACAACATGTCAGCATAACGTCCGGATACTGTATTGTTGTAATCTGTTCAGTATAATGACACCATGTAAGCATAACGTCCGGATACTGTATTCTTGTAATCTGTTCAGTATAATGACACCATGTAAGCATAACGTCCGGATACTGTATTCTTGTAATATGTTCAGTATAATGACACAATGTAAGCATAACGTCCGGATACTGTATTCTTGTAATCTGTTCAGGATAATGACAACATGTCAGCATAACGTCCGGATACTGTATTCTTGTAATATGTTCAGTATAATGACACCATGTAAGCATAACGTCCGGATACTGTACTGTTGTAATCTGTTCAGGATAATGACAACATGTCAGCATAACGTCCGGATACTGTATTGTTGTAATCTGTTCAGGATAATGACACCATGTAAGCATAACGTCCGGATACGATATTGTTGTAATCTGTTCAGTATAATGACACCATGTCAGCATAACGTCCGGATACTGTATTGTTGTAATCTGTTCAGGATAATGACACCATGTTAGCATAACGTCCGGACACTGTATTCTTGTAATATGTTCAGTATAATGACACCATGTAAGCATAACGTCCGGATACTGTATTCTTGTAATATGTTCAGTATAATGACACCATGTAAGCATAACGTCCTGATACTGTATTCTTGTAATCTGTTCAGTTTAATGACACCATGTAAGCATAACGTCCTGATACTGTATTGTTGCAATCTGTTCAGTATAATGACACCATGTAACCTTAACGTCCGGATACTGTATTCTTGTAATATGTTCAGTATAATGACACCATGTAAGCATAACGTCCGGATACTGTATTCTTGTAATCTGTTCAGTATAATGACACCATGTAAGCATAACGTCCGGATACTGTACTGTTGTAATCTGTTCAGGATAATGACACCATGTAAGCATAACGTCCGGATACTGTATTCTTGTAATCTGTTCAGGATAATGACAACATGTCAGCATAACGTCCAGATACTGTATTGTTGTAATCTGTTCAGGATAATGACAACATGTCAGCATAACGTCCGGATACTGTATTCTTGTAATCTGTTCAGTATAATGACACCATGTAAGCATAACGTCCGGATACTGTATTCTTGTAATCTGTTCAGTATAATGACACCATGTAAGCATAACGTCCGGATACTGTATTCTTGTAATATGTTCAGTATAATGACACAATGTAAGCATAACGTCCGGATACTGTATTGTTGTAATCTGTTCAGGATAATGACACCATGTTAGCATAACGTCCGGATACTGTATTGTTGTAATCTGTTAAGTATAATGACACCATGTAAGCATAACGTCCGGATACTGTATTCTTTTAATATGTTCAGTATAATGACACCATGCAAGCATAACGTCCTGATACTGTATTCTTGTAATCTGTTCAGTTTAATGACACCATGTAAGCATAACGTCCTGATACTGTATTGTTGCAATCTGTTCAGTATAATGACACCATGTAAACATAACGTCCGGATACTGTATTGTTGTAATCTGTTCAGGATAATGACACCATGTAAGCATAACGTCCGGATACTGTATTGTTGTAATCTGTTCAGGATAATGACACCATGTAAGCATAACGTCCGGATACTGTATTGTTGTAATCTGTTCAGTATAATGACACCATGTAAGCATAACGTCCGGATACTGTATTGTTGTAATCTGTTCAGTATAATGACACCATGTCAGCATAACGTCCGGATACTGTATTGTTGTAATCTGTTCAGGATAATGACAACATGTCAGCATAACGTCCAGATACTGTATTGTTGTAATCTGTTCAGGATAATGACAACATGTCAGCATAACGTCCGGATACTGTATTCTTGTAATATGTTCAGTATAATGACAACATGTCAGCATAACGTCCGGATACTGTATTGTTGCAATCTGTTCAGTATAATGACACCATGTAAACATAACGTCCGGATACTGTATTGTTGTAATCTGTTCAGTATAATGACACCATGTAAGCATAACGTCCGGATACTGTATTGTTGTAATCTGTTTAGGATAATGACACCATGTAAGCATAACGTCCGGATACTGTATTGTTGTAATCTGTTTAGTATAATGACACCATGTAAGCATAACGTCCGGATACTGTATTGTTGTAATCTGTTCAGTATAATGACACCATGTAAGCATAACGTCCGGATACTGTATTCTTGTAATCTGTTCAGTATAATGACACCATGTCAGCATAACGTCCGGATACTGTATTCTTGTAATATGTTCAGTATAATGACACAATGTAAGCATAACGTCCGGATACTGTATTGTTGTAATCTGTTCAGGATAATGACAACATGTCAGCATAACGTCCGGATACTGTATTCTTGTAATCTGTTCAGGATAATGACAACATGTCAGCATAACGTCCGGATACTGTATTCTTGTAATATGTTCAGTATAATGACACCATGTAAGCATAACGTCCGGATACTGTATTGTTGTAATCTGTTCAGGATAATGACAACATGTCAGCATAACGTCCGGATACTGTATTGTTGTAATCTGTTCAGGATAATGACACCATGTAAGCATAACGTCCGGATACGATATTGTTGTAATCTGTTCAGTATAATGACACCATGTCAGCATAACGTCCGGATACTGTATTGTTGTAATCTGTTCAGGATAATGACACCATGTTAGCATAACGTCCGGATACTGTATTCTTGTAATATGTTCAGTATAATGACACCATGTCAGCATAACGTCCGGATACTGTATTCTTGTAATATGTTCAGTATAATGACACCATGTAAGCATAACGTCCTGATACTGCATTCTTGTAATCTGTTCAGTATAATGACACCATGTAAGCATAACGTCCTGATACTGTATTGTTGCAATCTGTTCAGTATAATGACACCATGTAAGCATAACGTCCGGATACTGTATTGTTGTAATCTGTTCAGGATAATGACAACATGTCAGCATAACGTCCGGATACTGTATTGTTGTAATCTGTTCAGGATAATGACAACATGTCAGCATAACGTCCGGATACTGTATTCTTGTAATATGTTCAGTATAATGACACCATGTAAGCATAACGTCCGGATACTGTATTCTTGTAATCTGTTCAGTATAATGACACCATGTCAGCATAACGTCCGGATACTGTATTCTTGTAATATGTTCAGTATAATGACACAATGTAAGCATAACGTCCGGATACTGTATTGTTGCAATCTGTTCAGGATAATGACAACATGTCAGCATAACGTCCGGATACTGTATTCTTGTAATCTGTTCAGGATAATGACAACATGTCAGCATAACGTCCGGATACTGTATTCTTGTAATATGTTCAGTATAATGACACCATGTAAGCATAACGTCCGGATACTGTATTGTTGTAATCTGTTCAGGATAATGACAACATGTAAGCATAACGTCCGGATACTGTATTGTTGTAATCTGTTCAGGATAATGACACCATGTAAGCATAACGTCCGGATACGATATTGTTGTAATCTGTTCAGTATAATGACACCATGTCAGCATAACGTCCGGATACTGTATTGTTGTAATCTGTTCAGGATAATGACACCATGTTAGCATATGGTCCGGATACTGTATTCTTGTAATATGTTCAGTATAATGACACCATGTAAGCATAACGTCCGGATACTGTATTCTTGTAATATGTTCAGTATAATGACACCATGTAAGCATAACGTCCTGATACTGCATTCTTGTAATCTGTTCAGTTTAATGACATCATGTAAGCATAACGTCCGGATACTGTATTGTTGCAATCTGTTCAGTATAATGACACCATGTAAGCATAACGTCCGGATACTGTATTGTTGTAATATGTTCAGTATAATGACACCATGTAAGCATAACGTCCGGATACTGTATTGTTGTAATCTGTTCAGTATAATGACACCATGTCAGCATAACGTCCGGATACTGTATTCTTGTAATCTGTTCAGTATAATGACACCATGTAAGCATAACGTCCGGATACTGTATTCTTGTAATCTGTTCAGTATAATGACACCATGTCAGCATAACGTCCGGATACTGTATTCTTGTAATCTGTTCAGTAAAATGACACTATACAAGCATAACGTCCGGATACTGTATTCTTGTAATCTGTTCAGTATAATGACACCATGTAAGCATAACGTCCGGATACTGTATTGTTGTAATCTGTTCAGTATAATGACACCATGTCAGCATAACGTCCGGATACTGTATTGTTGTAATCTGTTCAGGATAATGACACCATGTTAGCATAACGTCCGGATACTGTATTCTTGTAATATGTTCAGTATAATGACACCATGTAAGCATAACGTCCGGATACTGTATTCTTGTAATATGTTCAGTATAATGACACCATGTAAGCATAACGTCCTGATACTGTATTCTTGTAATCTGTTCAGTTTAATGACACCATGTAAGCATAACGTCCTGATACTGTATTGTTGCAATCTGTTCAGTATAATGACACCATGTCAGCATAACGTCCGGATACTGTATTCTTGTAATCTGTTCAGTAAAATGACACTATACAAGCATAACGTCCGGATACTGTATTCTTGTAATCTGTTCAGTATAATGACACCATGTAAGCATAACGTCCTGATACTGTATTGTTGTAATCTGTTCAGTATAATGACACCATGTCAGCATAACGTCCGGATACTGTATTGTTGTAATCTGTTCAGGATAATGACACCATGTTAGCATAACGTCCGGATACTGTATTCTTGTAATATGTTCAGTATAATGACACCATGTAAGCATAACGTCCTGATACTGTATTCTTGTAATCTGTTCAGTTTAATGACACCATGTAAGCATAACGTCCTGATACTGTATTGTTGCAATCTGTTCAGTATAATGACACCATGTAAGCATAACGTCCTGATACTGTATTCTTGTAATCTGTTCAGTATAATGACACCATGTAAGCATAACGTCCGGATACTGTATTGTTGTAATCTGTTCAGGATAATGACACCATGTTAGCATAACGTCCGGATACTGTATTGTTGTAATCTGTTAAGTATAATGACACCATGTAAGCATAACGTCCGGATACTGTATTCTTGTAATCTGTTCAGTATAATGACACCATGTAAGCATAACGTCCTGATACTGTATTCTTGTAATCTGTTCAGTTTAATGACACCATGTAAGCATAACGTCCTGATACTGTATTGTTGCAATCTGTTCAGTATAATGACACCATGTAAACATAACGTCCGGATACTGTATTGTTGTAATCTGTTCAGTATAATGACACCATGTAAGCATAACGTCCGGATACTGTATTGTTGTAATCTGTTCAGGATAATGACACCATGTAAGCATAACGTCCGGATACTGTATTGTTGTAATCTGTTCAGTATAATGACACCATGTAAGCATAACGTCCGGATACTGTATTGTTGTAATCTGTTCAGGATAATGACACCATGTAAGCATAACGTCCGGGTACTGTATTGTTGTAATCTGTTCAGTATAATGACACCATGTAAGCATAACGTCCGGATACTGTATTGTTGTAATCTGTTCAGTATAATGACACCATGTCAGCATAACGTCCGGATACTGTATTGTTGTAATCTGTTCAGTATAATGACACCATGTAACCTTAACGTCCGGATACTGTATTCTTGTAATATGTTCAGTATAATGACACCATGTAAGCATAACGTCCTGATACTGTATTGTTGCAATCTGTTCAGGATAATGACACCATGTAAGCATAACGTCCGGATACGATATTGTTGTAATCTGTTCAGTATAATGACACCATGTCAGCATAACGTCCGGATACTGTATTGTTGTAATCTGTTCAGGATAATGACACCATGTTAGCATAACGTCCGGATACTGTATTCTTGTAATATGTTCAGTATAATGACACCATGTAAGCATAACGTCCGGATACTGTATTCTTGTAATATGTTCAGTATAATGACACCATGTAAGCATAACCTCCTGATACTGCATTCTTGTAATCTGTTCAGTTTAATGACATCATGTAAGCATAACGTCCTGATACTGTATTGTTGCAATCTGTTCAGTATAATGACACCATGTAAACATAACGTCCGGATACTGTATTGTTGTAATATGTTCAGTATAATGACACCATGTAAGCATAACGTCCGGATACTGTATTGTTGTAATCTGTTCAGTATAATGACACCATGTCAGCATAACGTCCGGATACTGTATTCTTGTAATCTGTTCAGTATAATGACACCATGTAAGCATAACGTCCGGATACTGTATTCTTGTAATCTGTTCAGTATAATGACACCATGTCAGCATAACGTCCGGATACTGTATTGTTGTAATCTGTTCAGTATAATGACACCATGTCAGCATAACGTCCGGATACTGTATTGTTGTAATCTGTTCAGGATAATGACACCATGTTAGCATAACGTCCGGATACTGTATTCTTGTAATATGTTCAGTATAATGACACCATGTAAGCATAACGTCCTGATACTGTATTCTTGTAATCTGTTCAGTTTAATGACACCATGTAAGCATAACGTCCTGATACTGTATTGTTGCAATCTGTTCAGTATAATGACACCATGTAAGCATAACGTCCGGATACTGTATTGTTGTAATCTGTTCAGTATAATGACACCATGTAAGCATAACGTCCGGATACTGTATTGTTGTAATCTGTTCAGGATAATGACACCATGTTAGCATAACGTCCGGATACTGTATTGTTGTAATCTGTTCAGTTTAATGACACCATGTAAGCATAACGTCCGGATACTGTATTCTTGTAATATGTTCAGTATAATGACACCATGTAAGCATAACGTCCTGATACTGTATTCTTGTAATCTGTTCAGTTTAATGACACCATGTAAGCATAACGTCCTGATACTGTATTGTTGCAATCTGTTCAGTATAATGACACCATGTAAACATAACGTCCGGATACTGTATTGTTGTAATCTGTTCAGGATAATGACAACATGTCAGCATAACGTCCAGATACTGTATTCTTGTAATCTGTTCAGGATAATGACAACATGTCAGCATAACGTCCGGATACTGTATTCTTGTAATCTGTTCAGTATAATGACACCATGTCAGCATAACGTCCGGATACTGTATTCTTGTAATCTGTTCAGTATAATGACACCATGTAAGCATAACGTCCGGATACTGTATTCTTGTAATATGTTCAGTATAATGACACAATGTAAGCATAACGTCCGGATACTGTATTCTTGTAATCTGTTCAGGATAATGACAACATGTCAGCTTAACGTCCGGATACTGTATTCTTGTAATATGTTCAGTATAATGACACCATGTAAGCATAACGTCCGGATACTGTATTGTTGTAATCTGTTCAGGATAATGACAACATGTCAGCATAACGTCCGGATACTGTATTGTTGTAATCTGTTCAGGATAATGACACCATGTAAGCATAACGTCCGGATACGATATTGTTGTAATCTGTTCAGTATAATGACACCATGTCAGCATAACGTCCGGATACTGTATTGTTGTAATCTGTTCAGGATAATGACACCATGTTAGCATAACGTCCGGATACTGTATTGTTGTAATCTGTTCAGTATAATGACACCATGTAACCTTAACGTCCGGATACTGTATTCTTGTAATATGTTCAGTATAATGACACCATGTAAGCATAACGTCCGGATACTGTATTGTTGTAATCTGTTCAGTTTAATGACAACATGTCAGCATAACGTCCGGATACTGTATTGTTGTAATCTGTTCAGGATAATGACACCATGTAAGCATAACGTCCGGATACGATATTGTTGTAATCTGTTCAGTATAATGACACCATGTCAGCATAACGTCCGGATACTGTATTGTTGTAATCTGTTCAGTATAATGACACCATGTCAGCATAACGTCCGGATACTGTATTCTTGTAATCTGTTCAGTATAATGACACTATACAAGCATAACGTCCGGATACTGTATTCTTGTAATCTGTTCAGTATAATGACACCATGTAAGCATAACGTCCGGATACTGTATTGTTGTAATCTGTTCAGTATAATGACACCATGTCAGCATAACGTCCAGATACTGTATTGTTGTAATCTGTTCAGGATAATGACACCATGTTAGCATAACGTCCGGATACTGTATTCTTGTAATATGTTCAGTATAATGACACCATGTAAGCATAACGTCCTGATACTGTATTCTTGTAATCTGTTCAGTTTAAAGACACCATGTAAGCATAACGTCCTGATACTGTATTGTTGCAATCTGTTCAGTATAATGACACCATGTAAGCATAACGTCCTGATACTGTATTGTTGTAATCTGTTCAGTATAATGACACCATGTAAGCATAACGTCTGGATACTGTATTGTTGTAATCTGTTCAGGATAATGACACCATGTTAGCATAACGTCCTGATACTGTATTGTTGCAATCTGTTCAGTATAATGACACCATGTAAGCATAACGTCCTGATACTGTATTGTTGTAATCTGTTCAGTATAATGACACCATGTAAGCATAACGTCTGGATACTGTATTGTTGTAATCTGTTCAGGATAATGACACCATGTAAGCATAACGTCCTGATACTGTATTGTTGTAATCTGTTCAGTATAATGACACCATGTAAGCATAACGTCTGGATACTGTATTGTTGTAATCTGTTCAGTATAATGACACCATGTCAGCATAACGTCCGGATACTGTATTGTTGTAACCTGTTCAGTATAATGACACCATGTAACCTTAACGTCCGGATACTGTATTCTTGTAATATGTTCAGTATAATGACACCATGTAAGCATAACGTCCGGATACTGTATTGTTGTAATATGTTCAGGATAATGACACCATGTAAGCATAACGTCCGGATACTGTATTGTTGTAATCTGTTCAGGATAATGACAACATGTCAGCATAACGTCCAGATACTGTATTCTTGTAATCTGTTCAGGATAATGACAACATGTCAGCATAACGTCCGGATACTGTATTGTTGTAATCTGTTCAGTATAATGACACCATGTCAGCATAACGTCCGGATACTGTATTCTTGTAATCTGTTCAGTATAATGACACCATGTAAGCATAACGTCCGGATACTGTATTCTTGTAATATGTTCAGTATAATGACACAATGTAAGCATAACGTCCGGATACTGTATTCTTGTAATCTGTTCAGGATAATGACAACATGTCAGCTTAACGTCCGGATACTGTATTCTTGTAATATGTTCAGTATAATGACACCATGTAAGCATAACGTCCGGATACTGTATTGTTGTAATCTGTTCAGGATAATGACAACATGTCAGCATAACGTCCGGATACTGTATTGTTGTAATCTGTTCAGGATAATGACACCATGTAAGCATAACGTCCGGATACGATATTGTTGTAATCTGTTCAGTATAATGACACCATGTCAGCATAACGTCCGGATACTGTATTGTTGTAATCTGTTCAGGATAATGACACCATGTTAGCATAACGTCCGGATACTGTATTGTTGTAATCTGTTCAGTATAATGACACCATGTAACCTTAACGTCCGGATACTGTATTCTTGTAATATGTTCAGTATAATGACACCATGTAAGCATAACGTCCGGATACTGTATTGTTGTAATCTGTTCAGGATAATGACAACATGTCAGCATAACGTCCGGATACTGTATTGTTGTAATCTGTTCAGGATAATGACACCATGTAAGCATAACGTCCGGATACGATATTGTTGTAATCTGTTCAGTATAATGACACCATGTCAGCATAACGTCCGGATACTGTATTGTTGTAATCTGTTCAGGATAATGACACCATGTTAGCATAACGTCCGGATACTGTATTCTTGTAATATGTTCAGTATAATGACACCATGTAAGCATAACGTCCGGATACTGTATTGTTGTAATCTGTTCAGTATAATGACACCATGTCAGCATAACGTCCGGATACTGTATTGTTGTAATCTGTTCAGTATAATGACACCATGTAACCTTAACGTCCGGATACTGTATTCTTGTAATATGTTCAGTATAATGACACCATGTAAGCATAACGTCCGGATACTGTATTCTTGTAATCTGTTCAGTATAATGACACCATGTCAGCATAACGTCCGGATACTGTATTCTTGTAATCTGTTCAGTATAATGACACCATGTAAGCATAACGTCCGGATACTGTATTCTTGTAATCTGTTCAGTATAATGACACCATGTCAGCATAACGTCCGGATACTGTATTCTTGTAATCTGTTCAGTATAATGACACCATGTAAGCATAACGTCCGGATACTGTATTGTTGTATTCTGTTCAGTATAATGACACAATGTCAGCATAACGTCCGGATACTGTATTGTTGTAATCTGTTCAGTATAATGACACAATGTCAGCATAACGTCCGGATACTGTATTGTTGTAATCTGTTCAGTATAATGACACCATGTAAGCATAACGTCCGGATACTGTATTGTTGTAATCTGTTCAGTATAATGACACCATGTAAGCATAACGTCCGGATACTGTATTGTTGTAATCTGTTCAGGATAATGACACCATGTTAGCATAACGTCCGGATACTGTATTGTTGTAATCTGTTAAGTATAATGACACCATGTAAGCATAACGTCCGGATACTGTATTCTTTTAATATGTTCAGTATAATGACACCATGCAAGCATAACGTCCTGATACTGTATTCTTGTAATCTGTTCAGTTTAATGACACCATGTAAGCATAACGTCCTGATACTGTATTGTTGCAATCTGTTCAGTATAATGACACCATGTAAACATAACGTCCGGATACTGTATTGTTGTAATCTGTTCAGTATAATGACACCATGTAAGCATAACGTCCGGATACTGTATTGTTGTAATCTGTTCAGTATAATGACACCATGTAAGCATAACGTCCGGATACTGTATTGTTGTAATCTGTTCAGTATAATGACAACATGTCAGCATAACGTCCGGATACTGTATTCTTGTAATATGTTCAGTATAATGACAACATGTCAGCATAACGTCCGGATACTGTATTCTTGTAATATGTTCAGTATAATGACACTATGTAAGCATAACGTCCGGATACTGTATTGTTGTAATCTGTTCAGGATAATGACAACATGTCAGCATAACGTCCGGATACTGTATTCTTGTAATCTGTTCAGGATAATGACACCATGTAAGCATAACGTCCGGATACGATATTGTTGTAATCTGTTCAGTATAATGACACCATGTCAGCATAACGTCCGGATACTGTATTCTTGTAATCTGTTCAGGATAATGACAACATGTCAGCATAACGTCCGGATACTGTATTGTTGTAATCTGTTCAGTATAATGACACCATGTAAGCATAACGTCCGGATACTGTATTCTTGTAATCTGTTCAGTATAATGACACCATGTAAGCATAACGTCCGGATACTGTATTCTTGTAATATGTTCAGTATAATGACACAATGTAAGCATAACGTCCGGATACTGTATTCTTGTAATCTGTTCAGTATAATGACACCATGTAAGCATAACGTCCGGATACTGTATTGTTGTAATCTGTTCAGTATAATGACACCATGTCAGCATAACGTCCGGATACTGTATTGTTGTAATCTGTTCAGTATAATGACACCATGTAAGCATAACGTCCGGATACTGTATTGTTGTAATCTGTTCAGTATAATGACACCATGTAAGCATAACGTCCGGATACTGTATTGTTGTAATCTGTTCAGGATAATGACAACATGTTAGCATAACGTCCGGATACTGTATTGTTGTAATCTGTTAAGGATAATGACACCATGTAAGCATAACGTCCGGATACTGTATTCTTGTAATATGTTCAGTATAATGACACCATGTAAGCATAACGTCCTAAAACTGTATTCTTGTAATCTGTTCAGTTTAATGACACCATGTAAGCATAACGTCCTGATACTGTATTGTTGAAATCTGTTCAGTATAATGACACCATGTAAACATAACGTCCGGATACTGTATTGTTGTAATCTGTTCAGTATAATGACACCATGTAAGCATAACGTCCGGATACTGTATTGTTGTAATCTGTTCAGGATAATGACACCATGTAAGCATAACGTCCGGATACTGTATTGTTGTAATCTGTTCAGTATAATGACACCATGTAAGCATAACGTCCGGATACTGTATTCTTGTAATATGTTCAGTATAATGACACAATGTAAGCATAACGTCCGGATACTGTATTCTTGTAATCTGTTCAGGATAATGACAACATGTCAGCATAACGTCCGGATACTGTATTCTTGTAATATGTTCAGTATAATGACACCATGTAAGCATAACGTCCGGATACTGTATTGTTGTAATCTGTTCAGGATAATGACAACATGTCAGCATAACGTCCGGATACTGTATTGTTGTAATCTGTTCAGGATAATGACACCATGTAAGCATAACGTCCGGATACGATATTGTTGTAATCTGTTCAGTATAATGACACCATGTCAGCATAACGTCCGGATACTGTATTGTTGTAATCTGTTCAGGATAATGACACCATGTTAGCATAACGTCCGGATACTGTATTCTTGTAATATGTTCAGTATAATGACACCATGTAAGCATAACGTCCGGATACTGTATTCTTGTAATATGTTCAGTATAATGACACCATGTAAGCATAACGTCCGGATACTGTATTCTTGTAATCTGTTCAGTTTAATGACACCATGTAAGCATAACGTCCTGATACTGTATTGTTGCAATCTGTTCAGTATAATGACACCATGTAACCTTAACGTCCGGATACTGTATTCTTGTAATATGTTCAGTATAATGACACCATGTAAGCATAACGTCCGGATACTGTATTCTTGTAATCTGTTCAGTATAATGACACCATGTAAGCATAACGTCCGGATACTGTACTGTTGTAATCTGTTCAGGATAATGACACCATGTAAGCATAACGTCCGGATACTGTATTGTTGTAATCTGTTCAGGATAATGACAACATGTCAGCATAACGTCCGGATACTGTATTGTTGTAATCTGTTCAGGATAATGACAACATGTCAGCATAACGTCCGGATACTGTATTGTTGTAATCTGTTCAGTATAATGACACCATGTAAGCATAACGTCCGGATACTGTATTCTTGTAATCTGTTCAGTATAATGACACCATGTAAGCATAACGTCCGGATACTGTATTCTTGTAATATGTTCAGTATAATGACACCATGTAAGCATAACGTCCGGATACTGTATTGTTGTAATCTGTTCAGGATAATGACACCATGTTAGCATAACGTCCGGATACTGTATTGTTGTAATCTGTTAAGTATAATGACACCATGTAAGCATAACGTCCGGATACTGTATTCTTTTAATATGTTCAGTATAATGACACCATGCAAGCATAACGTCCTGATACTGTATTCTTGTAATCTGTTCAGTTTAATGACACCATGTAAGCATAACGTCCTGATACTGTATTGTTGCAATCTGTTCAGTATAATGACACCATGTAAACATAACGTCCGGATACTGTATTGTTGTAATCTGTTCAGTATAATGACACCATGTAAGCATAACGTCCGGATACTGTATTGTTGTAATCTGTTAAGTATAATGACACCATGTAAGCATAACGTCCGGATACTGTATTGTTGTAATCTGTTCAGTATAATGACACCATGTAAGCATAACGTCCGGATACTGTATTGTTGTAATCTGTTCAGTATAATGACACCATGTCAGCATAACGTCCGGATACTGTATTGTTGTAATCTGTTCAGGATAATGACAACATGTCAGCATAACGTCCAGATACTGTATTGTTGTAATCTGTTCAGGATAATAACAACATGTCAGCATAACGTCCGGATACTGTATTCTTGTAATATGTTCAGTATAATGACAACATGTCAGCATAACGTCCGGATACTGTATTCTTGTAATCTGTTCAGTATAATGACACCATGTAAGCATAACGTCCGGATACGATATTGTTGTAATCTGTTCAGTATAATGACACCATGTCAGCATAACGTCCGGATACTGTATTGTTGTAATCTGTTCAGGATAATGACACCATGTTAGCATAACGTCCGGATACTGTATTCTTGTAATATGTTCAGTATAATGACACCATGTAAGCATAACGTCCGGATACTGTATTGTTGTAATCTGTTCAGTATAATGACACCATGTCAGCATAACGTCCGGATACTGTATTGTTGTAATCTGTTCAGTATAATGACACCATGTAAGCATAACGTCCGGATACTGTATTCTTGTAATATGTTCAGTATAATGACACCATGTAAGCATAACGTCCGGATACTGTATTGTTGTAATCTGTTCAGGATAATGACAACATGTCAGCATAACGTTCGGATACTGTATTCTTGTAATCTGTTCAGGATAATGACACCATGTAAGCATAACGTCCGGATACGATATTGGTGTAATCTGTTCAGTATAATGACACCATGTCAGCATAACGTCCGGATACTGTATTGTTGTAATCTGTTCAGGATAATGACACCATGTTAGCATAACGTCCGGATACTGTATTCTTGTAATATGTTCAGTATAATGACACCATGTAAGCATAACGTCCGGATACTGTATTGTTGTAATCTGTTCAGTATAATGACACCATGTCAGCATAACGTCCGGATACTGTATTCTTGTAATCTGTTCAGTATAATGACACCATGTAAGCATAACGTCCGGATACTGTATTCTTGTAATCTGTTCAGTAAAATGACACTATACAAGCATAACGTCCGGATACTGTATTCTTGTAATCTGTTCAGTATAATGACACCATGTAAGCATAACGTACGGATACTGTATTGTTGTAATCTGTTCAGTATAATGACACCATGTCAGCATAACGTCCGGATACTGTATTGTTGTAATCTGTTCAGTATAATGACACCATGTAAGCATAACGTCCGGATACTGTATTGTTGTAATCTGTTCAGTATAATGACACCATGTAAGCATAACGTCCGGATACTGTATTGTTGTAATCTGTTCAGGATAATGACACCATGTTAGCATAACGTCCGGATACTGTATTGTTGTAATCTGTTAAGGATAATGACACCATGTAAGCATAACGTCCGGATACTGTATTCTTGTAATATGTTCAGTATAATGACACCATGTAAGCATAACGTCCTGATACTGTATTCTTGTAATCTGTTCAGTTTAATGACACCATGTAAGCATAACGTCCTGATACTGTATTGTTGAAATCTGTTCAGTATAATGACACCATGTAAACATAACGTCCGGATACTGTATTGTTGTAATCTGTTCAGTATAATGACACCATGTAAGCATAACGTCCGGATACTGTATTGTTGTAATCTGTTCAGTATAATGACACCATGTAAGCATAACGTCCGGATACTGTATTGTTGTAATCTGTTCAGTATAATGACACCATGTAAGCATAACGTCCGGATACTGTATTGTTGTAATCTGTTCAGTATAATGACACCATGTAAGCATAACGTCCGGATACTGTATTGTTGTAATCTGTTCAGTATAATGACACCATGTAACCTTAACGTCCGGATACTGTATTCTTGTAATATGTTCAGTATAATGACACCATGTAAGCATAACGTCCGGATACTGTATTGTTGTAATCTGTTCAGTATAATGACACCATGTAAGCATAACGTCCGGATACTGTATTGTTGTAATCTGTTCAGTATAATGACACCATGTCAGCATAACGTCCGGATACTGTATTGTTGTAATCTGTTCAGGATAATGACACCATGTTAGCATAACGTCCGGATACTGTATTCTTGTAATATGTTCAGTATAATGACACCATGTAAGCATAACGTCCGGATACTGTATTGTTGTAATCTGTTCAGTATAATGACACCATGTCAGCATAACGTCCGGATACTGTATTGTTGTAATCTGTTCAGTATAATGACACCATGTAAGCATAACGTCCGGATACTGTATTCTTGTAATATGTTCAGTATAATGACACCATGTAAGCATAACGTCCGGATACTGTATTGTTGTAATCTGTTCAGGATAATGACAACATGTCAGCATAACGTTCGGATACTGTATTCTTGTAATCTGTTCAGGATAATGACACCATGTAAGCATAACGTCCGGATACGATATTGGTGTAATCTGTTCAGTATAATGACACCATGTCAGCATAACGTCCGGATACTGTATTGTTGTAATCTGTTCAGGATAATGACACCATGTTAGCATAACGTCCGGATACTGTATTCTTGTAATATGTTCAGTATAATGACACCATGTAAGCATAACGTCCGGATACTGTATTGTTGTAATCTGTTCAGTATAATGACACCATGTCAGCATAACGTCCGGATACTGTATTCTTGTAATCTGTTCAGTATAATGACACCATGTAAGCATAACGTCCGGATACTGTATTCTTGTAATCTGTTCAGTAAAATGACACTATACAAGCATAACGTCCGGATACTGTATTCTTGTAATCTGTTCAGTATAATGACACCATGTAAGCATAACGTACGGATACTGTATTGTTGTAATCTGTTCAGTATAATGACACCATGTCAGCATAACGTCCGGATACTGTATTGTTGTAATCTGTTCAGTATAATGACACCATGTAAGCATAACGTCCGGATACTGTATTGTTGTAATCTGTTCAGTATAATGACACCATGTAAGCATAACGTCCGGATACTGTATTGTTGTAATCTGTTCAGGATAATGACACCATGTTAGCATAACGTCCGGATACTGTATTGTTGTAATCTGTTAAGGATAATGACACCATGTAAGCATAACGTCCGGATACTGTATTCTTGTAATATGTTCAGTATAATGACACCATGTAAGCATAACGTCCTGATACTGTATTCTTGTAATCTGTTCAGTTTAATGACACCATGTAAGCATAACGTCCTGATACTGTATTGTTGAAATCTGTTCAGTATAATGACACCATGTAAACATAACGTCCGGATACTGTATTGTTGTAATCTGTTCAGTATAATGACACCATGTAAGCATAACGTCCGGATACTGTATTGTTGTAATCTGTTCAGTATAATGACACCATGTAAGCATAACGTCCGGATACTGTATTGTTGTAATCTGTTCAGTATAATGACACCATGTAAGCATAACGTCCGGATACTGTATTGTTGTAATCTGTTCAGTATAATGACACCATGTAAGCATAACGTCCGGATACTGTATTGTTGTAATCTGTTCAGTATAATGACACCATGTAACCTTAACGTCCGGATACTGTATTCTTGTAATATGTTCAGTATAATGACACCATGTAAGCATAACGTCCGGATACTGTATTCTTGTAATCTGTTCAGTATAATGACACCATGTAAGCATAACGTCCGGATACTGTACTGTTGTAATCTGTTCAGGATAATGACACCATGTAAGCATAACGTCCGGATACTGTATTGTTGTAATCTGTTCAGTATAATGACACCATGTAAGCATAACGTCCGGATACTGTATTCTTGTAATCTGTTCAGTATAATGACACCATGTAAGCATAACGTCCGGATACTGTATTCTTGTAATATGTTCAGTATAATGACACAATGTAAGCATAACGTCCGGATACTGTATTCTTGTAATCTGTTCAGTATAATGACACCATGTAAGCATAACGTCCGGATACTGTATTCTTGTAATCTGTTCAGTAAAATGACACTATACAAGCATAACGTCCGGATACTGTATTCTTGTAATCTGTTCAGTATAATGACACCATGTAAGCATAACGTACGGATACTGTATTGTTGTAATCTGTTCAGTATAATGACACCATGTCAGCATAACGTCCGGATACTGTATTGTTGTAATCTGTTCAGTATAATGACACCATGTAACCTTAACGTCCGGATACTGTATTCTTGTAATCTGTTCAGTATAATGACACCATGTCAGCATAACGTCCGGATACTGTATTCTTGTAATCTGTTCAGTATAATGACACCATGTAAGCATAACGTCCGGATACTGTATTGTTGTAATCTGTTCAGTATAATGACACAATGTCAGCATAACGTCCGGATACTGTATTGTTGTAATCTGTTCAGTATAATGACACAATGTCAGCATAACGTCCGGATACTGTATTGTTGTAATCTGTTCAGTATAATGACACCATGTAAGCATAACGTCCGGATACTGTATTGTTGTAATCTGTTCAGTATAATGACACCATGTAAGCATAACGTCCGGATACTGTATTGTTGTAATCTGTTCAGGATAATGACACCATGTTAGCATAACGTCCGGATACTGTATTGTTGTAATCTGTTAAGTATAATGACACCATGTAAGCATAACGTCCGGATACTGTATTCTTTTAATATGTTCAGTATAATGACACCATGCAAGCATAACGTCCTGATACTGTATTCTTGTAATCTGTTCAGTTTAATGACACCATGTAAGCATAACGTCCTGATACTGTATTGTTGCAATCTGTTCAGTATAATGACACCATGTAAACATAACGTCCGGATACTGTATTGTTGTAATCTGTTCAGTATAATGACACCATGTAAGCATAACGTCCGGATACTGTATTGTTGTAATCTGTTCAGGATAATGACACCATGTAAGCATAACGTCCGGATACTGTATTGTTGTAATCTGTTCAGTATAATGACACCATGTAAGCATAACGTCCGGATACTGTATTGTTGTAATCTGTTCAGTATAATGACACCATGTCAGCATAACGTCCGGATACTGTATTGTTGTAATCTGTTCAGGATAATGACAACATGTCAGCATAACGTCCAGATACTGTATTGTTGTAATCTGTTCAGTATAATGACAACATGTCAGCATAACGTCCGGATACTGTATTCTTGTAATATGTTCAGTATAATGACAACATGTCAGCATAACGTCCGGATACTGTATTGTTGTAATCTGTTCAGTATAATGACACCATGTAAGCATAACGTCCGGATACGATATTGTTGTAATCTGTTCAGTATAATGACACCATGTCAGCATAACGTCCGGATACTGTATTGTTGTAATCTGTTCAGGATAATGACACCATGTTAGCATAACGTCCGGATACTGTATTCTTGTAATATGTTCAGTATAATGACACCATGTAAGCATAACGTCCGGATACTGTATTGTTGTAATCTGTTCAGTATAATGACACCATGTCAGCATAACGTCCGGATACTGTATTGTTGTAATCTGTTCAGTATAATGACACCATGTAACCTTAACGTCCGGATACTGTATTCTTGTAATATGTTCAGTATAATGACACTATGTAAGCATAACGTCCGGATACTGTATTGTTGTAATCTGTTCAGGATAATGACAACATGTCAGCATAACGTCCGGATACTGTATTCTTGTAATCTGTTCAGGATAATGACACCATGTAAGCATAACGTCCGGATACGATATTGTTGTAATCTGTTCAGTATAATGACACCATGTCAGCATAACGTCCGGATACTGTATTGTTGTAATCTGTTCAGGATAATGACACCATGTTAGCATAACGTCCGGATACTGTATTCTTGTAATATGTTCAGTATAATGACACCATGTAAGCATAACGTCCGGATACTGTATTGTTGTAATCTGTTCAGTATAATGACACCATGTCAGCATAACGTCCGGATACTGTATTGTTGTAATCTGTTCAGTATAATGACACCATGTTAGCATAACGTCCGGATACTGTATTCTTGTAATATGTTCAGTATAATGACACCATGTAAGCATAACGTCCGGATACTGTATTGTTGTAATCTGTTCAGTATAATGACACCATGTCAGCATAACGTCCGGATACTGTATTGTTGTAATCTGTTCAGTATAATGACACCATGTAACCTTAACGTCCGGATACTGTATTCTTGTAATATGTTCAGTATAATGACACCATGTAAGCATAACGTCCGGATACTGTATTGTTGTAATCTGTTCAGTATAATGACACCATGTCAGCATAACGTCCGGATACTGTATTGTTGTAATCTGTTCAGGATAATGACACCATGTAAGCATAACGTCCGGATACTGTATTCTTGTAATCTGTTCAGGATAATGACAACATGTCAGCATAACGTCCAGATACTGTATTGTTGTAATCTGTTCAGGATAATGACAACATGTCAGCATAACGTCCGGATACTGTATTGTTGTAATCTGTTCAGTATAATGACACCATGTAAGCATAACGTCCGGATACTGTATTCTTGTAATCTGTTCAGTATAATGACACCATGTAAGCATAACGTCCGGATACTGTATTCTTGTAATATGTTTAGTATAATGACACAATGTAAGCATAACGTCCGGATACTGTATTCTTGTAATCTGTTCAGTATAATGACACCATGTAAGCATAACGTCCGGATACTGTATTCTTGTAATCTGTTCAGTAAAATGACACTATACAAGCATAACGTCCGGATACTGTATTCTTGTAATCTGTTCAGTATAATGACACCATGTAAGCATAACGTCCGGATACTGTATTGTTGTAATCTGTTCAGTATAATGACACCATGTAAGCATAACGTCCGGATACTGTATTGTTGTAATCTGTTCAGTATAATGACACCATGTCAGCATAACGTCCGGATACTGTATTGTTGTAATCTGTTCAGTATAATGACACCATGTAAGCATAACGTCCGGATACTGTATTGTTGTAATCTGTTCAGTATAATGACACCATGTAAGCATAACGTCCGGATACTGTATTGTTGTAATCTGTTCAGGATAATGACACCATGTTAGCATAACGTCCGGATACTGTATTGTTGTAATCTGTTAAGGATAATGACACCATGTAAGCATAACGTCCGGATACTGTATTCTTGTAATATGTTCAGTATAATGACACCATGTAAGCATAACGTCCTGATACTGTATTCTTGTAATCTGTTCAGTTTAATGACACCATGTAAGCATAACGTCCTGATACTGTATTGTTGAAATCTGTTCAGTATAATGACACCATGTAAACATAACGTCCGGATACTGTATTGTTGTAATCTGTTCAGTATAATGACACCATGTAAGCATAACGTCCGGATACTGTATTGTTGTAATCTGTTAAGGATAATGACACCATGTAAGCATAACGTCCGGATACTGTATTGTTGTAATCTGTTCAGTATAATGACACCATGTAAGCATAACGTCCGGATACTGTATTCTTGTAATATGTTCAGTATAATGACACAATGTAAGCATAACGTCCGGATACTGTATTCTTGTAATCTGTTCAGGATAATGACAACATGTCAGCATAACGTCCTGATACTGTATTCTTGTAATATGTTCAGTATAATGACACCATGTAAGCATAACGTCCGGATACTGTATTGTTGTAATCTGTTCAGGATAATGACAACATGTCAGCATAACGTCCGGATACTGTATTGTTGTAATCTGTTCAGGATAATGACACCATGTAAGCATAACGTCCGGATACGATATTGTTGTAATCTGTTCAGTATAATGACACCATGTCAGCATAACGTCCGGATACTGTATTGTTGTAATCTGTTCAGGATAATGACACCATGTTAGCATAACGTCCGGATACTGTATTCTTGTAATATGTTCAGTATAATGACACCATGTAAGCATAACGTCCGGATACTGTATTCTTGTAATATGTTCAGTATAATGACACCATGTAAGCATAACGTCCTGATACTGTATTCTTGTAATCTGTTCAGTTTAATGACACCATGTAAGCATAACGTCCTGATACTGTATTGTTGCAATCTGTTCAGTATAATGACACCATGTAAGCTTAACGTCCGGATACTGTATTCTTGTAATATGTTCAGTATAATGACACCATGTAAGCATAACGTCCGGATACTGTATTCTTGTAATCTGTTCAGTATAATGACACCATGTAAGCATAACGTCCGGATACTGTACTGTTGTAATCTGTTCAGGATAATGACACCATGTAAGCATAACGTCCGGATACTGTATTGTTGTAATCTGTTCAGGATAATGACAACATGTCAGCATAACGTCCAGATACTGTATTGTTGTAATCTGTTCAGGATAATGACAACATGTCAGCATAACGTCCGGATACTGTATTGTTGTAATCTGTTCAGTATAATGACACCATGTAAGCATAACGTCCGGATACTGTATTCTTGTAATCTGTTCAGTATAATGACACCATGTAAGCATAACGTCCGGATACTGTATTCTTGTAATATGTTCAGTATAATGACACAATGTAAGCATAACGTCCGGATACTGTATTCTTGTAATCTGTTCAGGATAATGACAACATGTCAGCATAACGTCCTGATACTGTATTCTTGTAATATGTTCAGTATAATGACACCATGTAAGCATAACGTCCGGATACTGTATTGTTGTAATCTGTTCAGGATAATGACAACATGTCAGCATAACGTCCGGATACTGTATTGTTGTAATCTGTTCAGGATAATGACACCATGTAAGCATAACGTCCGGATACGATATTGTTGTAATCTGTTCAGTATAATGACACCATGTCAGCATAACGTCCGGATACTGTATTGTTGTAATCTGTTCAGGATAATGACACCATGTTAGCATAACGTCCGGATACTGTATTCTTGTAATATGTTCAGTATAATGACACCATGTAAGCATAACGTCCGGATACTGTATTCTTGTAATATGTTCAGTATAATGACACCATGTAAGCATAACGTCCTGATACTGTATTCTTGTAATCTGTTCAGTTTAATGACACCATGTAAGCATAACGTCCTGATACTGTATTGTTGCAATCTGTTCAGTATAATGACACCATGTAACCTTAACGTCCGGATACTGTATTCTTGTAATATGTTCAGTATAATGACACCATGTAAGCATAACGTCCGGATACTGTATTCTTGTAATCTGTTCAGTATAATGACACCATGTAAGCATAACGTCCGGATACTGTACTGTTGTAATCTGTTCAGGATAATGACACCATGTAAGCATAACGTCCGGATACTGTATTGTTGTAATCTGTTCAGGATAATGACAACATGTCAGCATAACGTCCAGATACTGTATTGTTGTAATCTGTTCAGGATAATGACAACATGTCAGCATAACGTCCGGATACTGTATTGTTGTAATCTGTTCAGTATAATGACACCATGTAAGCATAACGTCCGGATACTGTATTCTTGTAATCTGTTCAGTATAATGACACCATGTAAGCATAACGTCCGGATACTGTATTCTTGTAATATGTTCAGTATAATGACACCATGTAAGCATAACGTCCGGATACTGTATTGTTGTAATCTGTTCAGGATAATGACACCATGTTAGCATAACGTCCGGATACTGTATTCTTGTAATATGTTCAGTATAATGACACCATGTAAGCATAACGTCCTGATACTGTATTCTTGTAATCTGTTCAGTTTAATGACACCATGTAAGCATAACGTCCTGATACTGTATTGTTGAAATCTGTTCAGTATAATGACACCATGTAAACATAACGTCCGGATACTGTATTGTTGTAATCTGTTCAGTATAATGACACCATGTAAGCATAACGTCCGGATACTGTATTGTTGTAATCTGTTCAGGATAATGACACCATGTAAGCATAACGTCCGGATACTGTATTGTTGTAATCTGTTCAGTATAATGACACCATGTAAGCATAACGTCCGGATACTGTATTCTTGTAATATGTTCAGTATAATGACACAATGTAAGCATAACGTCCGGATACTGTATTCTTGTAATCTGTTCAGGATAATGACAACATGTCAGCATAACGTCCTGATACTGTATTCTTGTAATATGTTCAGTATAATGACACCATGTAAGCATAACGTCCGGATACTGTATTGTTGTAATCTGTTCAGGATAATGACAACATGTCAGCATAACGTCCGGATACTGTATTGTTGTAATCTGTTCAGGATAATGACACCATGTAAGCATAACGTCCGGATACGATATTGTTGTAATCTGTTCAGTATAATGACACCATGTCAGCATAACGTCCGGATACTGTATTGTTGTAATCTGTTCAGGATAATGACACCATGTTAGCATAACGTCCGGATACTGTATTCTTGTAATATGTTCAGTATAATGACACCATGTAAGCATAACGTCCGGATACTGTATTCTTGTAATATGTTCAGTATAATGACACCATGTAAGCATAACGTCCTGATACTGTATTCTTGTAATCTGTTCAGTTTAATGACACCATGTAAGCATAACGTCCTGATACTGTATTGTTGCAATCTGTTCAGTATAATGACACCATGTAACCTTAACGTCCGGATACTGTATTCTTGTAATATGTTCAGTATAATGACACCATGTAAGCATAACGTCCGGATACTGTATTCTTGTAATCTGTTCAGTATAATGACACCATGTAAGCATAACGTCCGGATACTGTACTGTTGTAATCTGTTCAGTATAATGACACCATGTAAGCATAACGTCCGGATACTGTATTGTTGTAATCTGTTCAGGATAATGACAACATGTCAGCATAACGTCCAGATACTGTATTGTTGTAATCTGTTCAGGATAATGACAACATGTCAGCATAACGTCCGGATACTGTATTGTTGTAATCTGTTCAGTATAATGACACCATGTAAGCATAACGTCCGGATACTGTATTCTTGTAATCTGTTCAGTATAATGACACCATGTAAGCATAACGTCCGGATACTGTATTCTTGTAATATGTTCAGTATAATGACACAATGTAAGCATAACGTCCGGATACTGTATTCTTGTAATCTGTTCAGGATAATGACAACATGTCAGCATAACGTCCTGATACTGTATTCTTGTAATATGTTCAGTATAATGACACCATGTAAGCATAACGTCCGGATACTGTATTGTTGTAATCTGTTCAGGATAATGACAACATGTCAGCATAACGTCCGGATACTGTATTGTTGTAATCTGTTCAGGATAATGACACCATGTAAGCATAACGTCCGGATACGATATTGTTGTAATCTGTTCAGTATAATGACACCATGTCAGCATAACGTCCGGATACTGTATTGTTGTAATCTGTTCAGGATAATGACACCATGTAAGCATAACGTCCGGATACTGTATTCTTGTAATATGTTCAGTATAATGACACCATGTAAGCATAACGTCCGGATACTGTATTCTTGTAATATGTTCAGTATAATGACACCATGTAAGCATAACGTCCTGATACTGTATTCTTGTAATCTGTTCAGTTTAATGACACCATGTAAGCATAACGTCCTGATACTGTATTGTTGCAATCTGTTCAGTATAATGACACCATGTAACCTTAACGTCCGGATACTGTATTCTTGTAATATGTTCAGTATAATGACACCATGTAAGCATAACGTCCGGATACTGTATTCTTGTAATCTGTTCAGTATAATGACACCATGTAAGCATAACGTCCGGATACTGTACTGTTGTAATCTGTTCAGGATAATGACACCATGTAAGCATAACGTCCGGATACTGTATTGTTGTAATCTGTTCAGGATAATGACAACATGTCAGCATAACGTCCAGATACTGTATTGTTGTAATCTGTTCAGGATAATGACAACATGTCAGCATAACGTCCGGATACTGTATTGTTGTAATCTGTTCAGTATAATGACACCATGTAAGCATAACGTCCGGATACTGTATTCTTGTAATCTGTTAAGTATAATGACACCATGTAAGCATAACGTCCGGATACTGTATTCTTTTAATATGTTCAGTATAATGACACCATGCAAGCATAACGTCCTGATACTGTATTCTTGTAATCTGTTCAGTTTAATGACACCATGTAAGCATAACGTCCTGATACTGTATTGTTGCAATCTGTTCAGTATAATGACACCATGTAAACATAACGTCCGGATACTGTATTGTTGTAATCTGTTCAGTATAATGACACCATGTAAGCATAACGTCCGGATACTGTATTGTTGTAATCTGTTCAGGATAATGACACCATGTAAGCATAACGTCCGGATACTGTATTGTTGTAATCTGTTCAGTATAATGACACCATGTAAGCATAACGTCCGGATACTGTATTGTTGTAATCTGTTCAGTATAATGACACCATGTCAGCATAACGTCCGGATACTGTATTGTTGTAATCTGTTCAGGATAATGACAACATGTCAGCATAACGTCCAGATACTGTATTGTTGTAATCTGTTCAGGATAATGACAACATGTCAGCATAACGTCCGGATACTGTATTCTTGTAATATGTTCAGTATAATGACAACATGTCAGCATAACGTCCGGATACTGTATTGTTGTAATCTGTTCAGTATAATGACACCATGTAAGCATAACGTCCGGATACGATATTGTTGTAATCTGTTAAGTATAATGACACCATGTAAGCATAACGTCCGGATACTGTATTCTTTTAATATGTTCAGTATAATGACACCATGCAAGCATAACGTCCTGATACTGTATTCTTGTAATCTGTTCAGTTTAATGACACCATGTAAGCATAACGTCCTGATACTGTATTGTTGCAATCTGTTCAGTATAATGACACCATGTAAACATAACGTCCGGATACTGTATTGTTGTAATCTGTTCAGTATAATGACACCATGTAAGCATAACGTCCGGATACTGTATTGTTGTAATCTGTTCAGGATAATGACACCATGTAAGCATAACGTCCGGATACTGTATTGTTGTAATCTGTTCAGTATAATGACACCATGTAAGCATAACGTCCGGATACTGTATTGTTGTAATCTGTTCAGTATAATGACACCATGTCAGCATAACGTCCGGATACTGTATTGTTGTAATCTGTTCAGGATAATGACAACATGTCAGCATAACGTCCAGATACTGTATTGTTGTAATCTGTTCAGGATAATGACAACATGTCAGCATAACGTCCGGATACTGTATTCTTGTAATATGTTCAGTATAATGACAACATGTCAGCATAACGTCCGGATACTGTATTGTTGTAATCTGTTCAGTATAATGACACCATGTAAGCATAACGTCCGGATACGATATTGTTGTAATCTGTTCAGTATAATGACACCATGTCAGCATAACGTCCTGATACTGTATTGTTGTAATCTGTTCAGGATAATGACACCATGTTAGCATAACGTCCGGATACTGTATTGTTGTAATATGTTCAGTATAATGACACCATGTAAGCATAACGTCCGGATACTGTATTGTTGTAATCTGTTCAGTATAATGACACCATGTAACCTTAACGTCCGGATACTGTATTGTTGTAATCTGTTCAGTATAATGACACCATGTAAGCATAACGTCCGGATACTGTATTCTTGTAATATGTTCAGTATAATGACACCATGTAAGCATAACGTCCGGATACTGTATTGTTGTAATCTGTTCAGGATAATGACAACATGTCAGCATAACGTCCGGATACTGTATTGTTGTAATCTGTTCAGTATAATGACACCATGTAAGCATAACGTCCGGATACTGTATTCTTGTAATCTGTTCAGTATAATGACACCATGTAAGCATAACGTCCGGATACTGTATTCTTGTAATATGTTCAGTATAATGACACAATGTAAGCATAACGTCCGGATACTGTATTCTTGTAATCTGTTCAGTATAATGACACCATGTAAGCATAACGTCCGGATACTGTATTCTTGTAATCTGTTCAGTAAAATGACACTATACAAGCATAACGTCCGGATACTGTATTCTTGTAATCTGTTCAGTATAATGACACCATGTAAGCATAACGTACGGATACTGTATTGTTGTAATCTGTTCAGTATAATGACACCATGTCAGCATAACGTCCGGATACTGTATTGTTGTAATCTGTTCAGTATAATGACACCATGTAAGCATAACGTCCGGATACTGTATTGTTGTAATCTGTTCAGTATAATGACACCATGTAAGCATAACGTCCGGATACTGTATTGTTGTAATCTGTTCAGGATAATGACACCATGTTAGCATAACGTCCGGATACTGTATTGTTGTAATCTGTTAAGGATAATGACACCATGTAAGCATAACGTCCGGATACTGTATTCTTGTAATATGTTCAGTATAATGACACCATGTAAGCATAACGTCCTGATACTGTATTCTTGTAATCTGTTCAGTTTAATGACACCATGTAAGCATAACGTCCTGATACTGTATTGTTGAAATCTGTTCAGTATAATGACACCATGTAAACATAACGTCCGGATACTGTATTGTTGTAATCTGTTCAGTATAATGACACCATGTAAGCATAACGTCCGGATACTGTATTGTTGTAATCTGTTCAGGATAATGACACCATGTAAGCATAACGTCCGGATACTGTATTGTTGTAATCTGTTCAGTATAATGACACCATGTAAGCATAACGTCCGGATACTGTATTGTTGTAATCTGTTCAGGATAATGACACCATGTAAGCATAACGTCCGGATACTGTATTGTTGTAATCTGTTCAGTATAATGACACCATGTAAGCATAACGTCCGGATACTGTATTGTTGTAATCTGTTCAGTATAATGACACCATGTAACCTTAACGTCCGGATACTGTATTCTTGTAATATGTTCAGTATAATGACACCATGTAAGCATAACGTCCGGATACTGTATTCTTGTAATCTGTTCAGTATAATGACACCATGTAAGCATAACGTCCGGATACTGTACTGTTGTAATCTGTTCAGGATAATGACACCATGTAAGCATAACGTCCGGATACTGTATTGTTGTAATCTGTTCAGTATAATGACACCATGTAAGCATAACGTCCGGATACTGTATTCTTGTAATCTGTTCAGTATAATGACACCATGTAAGCATAACGTCCGGATACTGTATTCTTGTAATATGTTCAGTATAATGACACAATGTAAGCATAACGTCCGGATACTGTATTCTTGTAATCTGTTCAGTATAATGACACCATGTAAGCATAACGTCCGGATACTGTATTCTTGTAATCTGTTCAGTAAAATGACACTATACAAGCATAACGTCCGGATACTGTATTCTTGTAATCTGTTCAGTATAATGACACCATGTAAGCATAACGTACGGATACTGTATTGTTGTAATCTGTTCAGTATAATGACACCATGTAAGCATAACGTCCGGATACTGTATTGTTGTAATCTGTTCAGTATAATGACACCATGTAAGCATAACGTCCGGATACTGTATTGTTGTAATCTGTTCAGGATAATGACACCATGTTAGCATAACGTCCGGATACTGTATTCTTGTAATCTGTTAAGGATAATGACACCATGTAAGCATAACGTCCGGATACTGTATTCTTGTAATATGTTCAGTATAATGACACCATGTAAGCATAACGTCCTGATACTGTATTCTTGTAATCTGTTCAGTTTAATGACACCATGTCAGCATAACGTCCTGATACTGTATTGTTGAAATCTGTTCAGTATAATGACACCATGTAAACATAACGTCCGGATACTGTATTGTTGTAATCTGTTCAGTATAATGACACCATGTAAGCATAACGTCCGGATACTGTATTGTTGTAATCTGTTCAGGATAATGACACCATGTAAGCATAACGTCCGGATACTGTATTGTTGTAATCTGTTCAGTATAATGACACCATGTAAGCATAACGTCCGGATACTGTATTGTTGTAATCTGTTCAGGATAATGACACCATGTAAGCATAACGTCCGGATACTGTATTGTTGTAATCTGTTCAGTATAATGACACCATGTCAGCATAACGTCCGGATACTGTATTGTTGTAATCTGTTCAGTATAATGACACCATGTAACCTTAACGTCCGGATACTGTATTCTTGTAATATGTTCAGTATAATGACACCATGTAAGCATAACGTCCGGATACTGTATTCTTGTAATCTGTTCAGTATAATGACACCATGTAAGCATAACGTCCGGATACTGTACTGTTGTAATCTGTTCAGGATAATGACACCATGTAAGCATAACGTCCGGATACTGTATTGTTGTAATCTGTTCAGGATAATGACAACATGTCAGCATAACGTCCAGATACTGTATTCTTGTAATCTGTTCAGGATAATGACACCATGTAAGCATAACGTCCGGATACTGTATTGTTGTAATCTGTTCAGTATAATGACACCATGTAAGCATAACGTCCGGATACTGTATTCTTGTAATCTGTTCAGTATAATGACACCATGTAAGCATAACGTCCGGATACTGTATTCTTGTAATCTGTTCAGTATAATGACACCATGTAAGCATAACGTCCGGATACTGTATTGTTGTAATCTGTTCAGGATAATGACAACATGTCAGCATAACGTCCAGATACTGTATTCTTGTAATCTGTTCAGGATAATGACACCATGTAAGCATAACGTCCGGATACTGTATTGTTGTAATCTGTTCAGTATAATGACACCATGTAAGCATAACGTCCGGATACTGTATTGTTGTAATCTGTTCAGGATAATGACAACATGTCAGCATAACGTCCGGATACTGTATTGTTGTAATCTGTTCAGGATAATGACACCATGTAAGCATAACGTCCGGATACAATATTGTTGTGATCTGTTCAGTATAATGACACCATGTCAGCATAACGTCCGGATACTGTATTGTTGTAATCTGTTCAGGATAATGACACCATGTTAGCATAACGTCCGGATACTGTATTCTTGTAATATGTTCAGTATAATGACACCATGTAAGCATAACGTCCGGATACTGTATTCTTGTAATATGTTCAGTATAATGACACCATGTAAGCATAACGTCCTGATACTGTATTCTTGTAATCTGTTCAGTTTAATGACACCATGTAAGCATAACGTCCTGATACTGTATTGTTGCAATCTGTTCAGTATAATGACACCATGTAACCTTAACGTCCGGATACTGTATTCTTGTAATATGTTCAGTATAATGACACCATGTAAGCATAACGTCCGGATACTGTATTCTTGTAATCTGTTCAGTATAATGACACCATGTAAGCATAACGTCCGGATACTGTACTGTTGTAATCTGTTCAGGATAATGACACCATGTAAGCATAACGTCCGGATACTGTATTGTTGTAATCTGTTCAGGATAATGACAACATGTCAGCATAACGTCCAGATACTGTATTGTTGTAATCTGTTCAGGATAATGACAACATGTCAGCATAACGTCCGGATACTGTATTGTTGTAATCTGTTCAGTATAATGACACCATGTAAGCATAACGTCCGGATACTGTATTCTTGTAATCTGTTCAGTATAATGACACCATGTAAGCATAACGTCCGGATACTGTATTCTTGTAATATGTTCAGTATAATGACACAATGTAAGCATAACGTCCGGATACTGTATTGTTGTAATCTGTTCAGGATAATGACAACATGTCAGCATAACGTCCGGATACTGTATTCTTGTAATATGTTCAGTATAATGACACCATGTAAGCATAACGTCCGGATACTGTATTGTTGTAATCTGTTCAGGATAATGACAACATGTCAGCATAACGTCCGGATACTGTATTGTTGTAATCTGTTCAGGATAATGACACCATGTAAGCATAACGTCCGGATACGATATTGTTGTAATCTGTTCAGTATAATGACACCATGTTAGCATAACGTCCGGATACTGTATTGTTGTAATCTGTTCAGGATAATGACACCATGTTAGCATAACGTCCGGATACTGTATTCTTGTAATATGTTCAGTATAATGACACCATGTAAGCATAACGTCCGGATACTGTTTTCTTGTAATATGTTCAGTATAATGACACCATGTAAGCATAACGTCCTGATACTGTATTCTTGTAATCTGTTCAGTTTAATGACACCATGTAAGCATAACGTCCTGATACTGTATTGTTGCAATCTGTTCAGTATAATGACACCATGTAAGCATAACGTCCGGATACTGTATTGTTGTAATCTGTTCAGTATAATGACACCATGTAAGCATAACGTCCGGATACTGTATTGTTGTAATCTGTTCAGTATAATGACACCATGTAAGCATAACGTACGGATACTGTATTCTTGTAATCTGTTCAGTATAATGACACCATGTCAGCATAACGTCCGGATACTGTATTGTTGTAATCTGTTCAGTATAATGATACCATGTAAGCATAACATCCGGATACTGTATTGCTGTAAACTGTTCAGTATAATGACACCATGTAAGCATAACGTCCGGATACTGTATTGTTGTAATCTGTTCAGGATAATGACACCATGTTAGCATAACGTCCGGATACTGTATTGTTGTAATCTGTTAAGTATAATGACACCATGTAAGCATAACGTCCGGATACTGTATTCTTGTAATATGTTCAGTATAATGACACCATGTAAGCATAACGTCCTGATACTGTATTCTTGTAATCTGTTCAGTTTAATGACACCATGTAAGCATAACGTCCTGATACTGTATTGTTGTAATCTGTTCAGTATAATGACACCATGTAACCTTAACATCCGGATACTGTATTCTTGTAATATGTTCAGTATAATGACACCATGTAAGCATAACGTCCGGATACTGTATTGTTGTAATCTGTTAAGTATAATGACACCATGTAAGCATAACGTCCGGATACTGTATTCTTGTAATATGTTCAGTATAATGACACCATGTAAGCATAACGTCCTGATACTGTATTCTTGTAATCTGTTCAGTTTAATGACACCATGTAAGCATAACGTCCTGATACTGTATTGTTGTAATCTGTTCAGTATAATGACACCATGTAACCTTAACATCCGGATACTGTATTCTTGTAATATGTTCAGTATAATGACACCATGTAAGCATAACGTCCGGATACTGTATTCTTGTAATCTGTTCAGTATAATGACACCATGTAAGCATAACGTCCGGATACTGTATTGTTGTAATCTGTTCAGGATAATGACACCATGTAAGCATAACGTCCGGATACTGTATTGTTGTAATCTGTTCAGGATAATGACAACATGTCAGCATAACGTCCAGATACTGTATTGTTGTAATCTGTTCAGGATAATGACAACATGTCAGCATAACGTCCGGATACTGTATTGTTGTAATCTGTTCAGTATAATGACACCATGTAAGCATAACGTCCGGATACTGTATTCTTGTAATCTGTTCAGTATAATGACACCATGTAAGCATAACGTCCGGATACTGTATTCTTGTAATCTGTTCAGGATAATGACAACATGTCAGCATAACGTCCGGATACTGTATTCTTGTAATATGTTCAGTATAATGACACCATGTAAGCATAACGTCCGGATACTGTATTGTTGTAATCTGTTAAGTATAATGACACCATGTAAGCATAACGTCCGGATACTGTATTTTTGTAATATGTTCAGTATAATGACACCATGTAAGCATAACGTCCTGATACTGTATTGTTGAAATCTGTTCAGTATAATGACACCATGTAAACATAACGTCCGGATACTGTATTGTTGTAATCTGTTCAGTATAATGACACCATGTAAGCATAACGTCCGGATACTGTATTGTTGTAATCTGTTCAGGATAATGACACCATGTAAGCATAACGTCCGGATACTGTATTGTTGTAATCTGTTCAGTATAATGACACCATGTAACCTTAACATCCGGATACTGTATTCTTGTAATATGTTCAGTATAATGACACCATGTAAGCATAACGTCCGGATACTGTATTCTTGTAATCTGTTCAGTATAATGACACCATGTAAGCATAACGTCCGGATACTGTACTGTTGTAATCTGTTCAGTATAATGACACCATGTAAGCATAACGTCCGGATACTGTATTCTTGTAATCTGTTCAGTATAATGACACCATGTAAGCATAACGTCCGGATACTGTACTGTTGTAATCTGTTCAGGATAATGACACCATGTAAGCATAACGTCCGGATACTGTATTGTTGTAATCTGTTCAGGATAATGACAACATGTCAGCATAACGTCCAGATACTGTATTGTTGTAATCTGTTCAGGATAATGACAACATGTCAGCATAACGTCCGGATACTGTATTGTTGTAATCTGTTCAGTATAATGACACCATGTAAGCATAACGTCCGGATACTGTATTCTTGTAATCTGTTCAGTATAATGACACCATGTAAGCATAACGTCCGGATACTGTATTCTTGTAATATGTTCAGTATAATGACACAATGTAAGCATAACGTCCGGATACTGTATTCTTGTAATCTGTTCAGGATAATGACAACATGTCAGCATAACGTCCGGATACTGTATTCTTGTAATCTGTTCAGTATAATGACACCATGTAAGCATAACGTCCGGATACTGTATTCTTGTAATCTGTTCAGGATAATGACAACATGTCAGCATAACGTCCGGATACTGTATTGTTGTAATCTGTTCAGTATAATGACACCATGTAAGCATAACGTCCGGATACTGTATTGTTGTAATCTGTTCAGTATAATGACACCATGTCAGCATAACGTCCGGATACTGTATTCTTGTAATATGTTCAGTATAATGACACCATGTAAGCATAACGTCCGGAAACTGTATTCTTGTAATCTGTTCAGTATAATGACACCATGTCAGCATAACGTCCGGATACTGTATTCTTGTAATCTGTTCAGTAAAATGACACTATACAAGCATAACGTCCGGATACTGTATTCTTGTAATCTGTTCAGTATAATGACACCATGTAAGCATAACGTCCGGATACTGTATTGTTGTAATCTGTTCAGTATAATGACACCATGTCAGCATAACGTCCGGATACTGTTTTGTCGTAATCTGTTCAGGATAATGACACCATGTTAGCATAACGTCCGGATACTGTATTCTTGTAATATGTTCAGTATAATGACACCATGTAAGCATAACGTCCGGATACTGTATTCTTGTAATATGTTCAGTATAATGACACCATGTAAGCATAACGTCCTGATACTGTATTCTTGTAATCTGTTCAGTTTAATGACACCATGTAAGCATAACGTCCTGATACTGTATTGTTGAAATCTGTTCAGTATAATGACACCATGTAAACATAACGTCCGGATACTGTATTGTTGTAATCTGTTCAGTATAATGACACCATGTAAGCATAACGTCCGGATACTGTATTGTTGTAATCTGTTCAGGATAATGACACCATGTAAGCATAACGTCCGGATACTGTATTGTTGTAATCTGTTCAGTATAATGACACCATGTAAGCATAACGTCCGGATACTGTATTGTTGTAATCTGTTCAGGATAATGACACCATGTAAGCATAACGTCCGGATACTGTATTGTTGTAATCTGTTCAGTATAATGACACCATGTAAGCATAACGTCCGGATACTGTATTGTTGTAATCTGTTCAGTATAATGACACCATGTAAGCATAACGTCCGGATACTGTATTCTTGTAATATGTTCAGTATAATGACACAATGTAAGCATAACGTCCGGATACTGTATTCTTGTAATCTGTTCAGGATAATGACAACATGTCAGCATAACGTCCGGATACTGTATTCTTGTAATATGTTCAGTATAATGACACCATGTAAGCATAACGTCCGGATACTGTATTGTTGTAATCTGTTCAGGATAATGACAACATGTCAGCATAACGTCCGGATACTGTATTGTTGTAATCTGTTCAGGATAATGACACCATGTAAGCATAACGTCCGGATACGATATTGTTGTAATCTGTTCAGTATAATGACACCATGTCAGCATAACGTCCGGATACTGTATTGTTGTAATCTGTTCAGGATAATGACACCATGTTAGCATAACGTCCGGATACTGTATTCTTGTAATATGTTCAGTATAATGACACCATGTAAGCATAACGTCCGGATACTGTATTCTTGTAATATGTTCAGTATAATGACACCATGTAAGCATAACGTCCGGAAACTGTATTCTTGTAATCTGTTCAGTATAATGACACCATGTCAGCATAACGTCCGGATACTGTATTCTTGTAATCTGTTCAGTAAAATGACACCATACAAGCATAACGTCCGGATACTGTATTCTTGTAATCTGTTCAGTATAATGACACCATGTAAGCATAACGTCCAGATACTGTATTGTTGTAATCTGTTCAGTATAATGACACCATGTCAGCATAACGTCCGGATACTGTTTTGTCGTAATCTGTTCAGGATAATGACACCATGTTAGCATAACGTCCGGATACTGTATTCTTGTAATATGTTCAGTATAATGACACCATGTAAGCATAACGTCCGGATACTGTATTCTTGTAATATGTTCAGTATAATGACACCATGTAAGCATAACGTCCTGATACTGTATTCTTGTAATCTGTTCAGTTTAATGACACCATGTAAGCATAACGTCCTGATACTGTATTGTTGAAATCTGTTCAGTATAATGACACCATGTAAACATAACGTCCGGATACTGTATTGTTGTAATCTGTTCAGTATAATGACACCATGTAAGCATAACGTCCGGATACTGTATTGTTGTAATCTGTTCAGGATAATGACACCATGTAAGCATAACGTCCGGATACTGTATTGTTGTAATCTGTTCAGTATAATGACACCATGTAAGCATAACGTCCGGATACTGTATTGTTGTAATCTGTTCAGGATAATGACACCATGTAAGCATAACGTCCGGATACTGTATTCTTGTAATCTGTTCAGTATAATGACACCATGTAAGCATAACGTCCGGATACTGTATTGTTGTAATCTGTTCAGTATAATGACACCATGTAAGCATAACGTCCGGATACTGTATTCTTGTAATATGTTCAGTATAATGACACAATGTAAGCATAACGTCCGGATACTGTATTCTTGTAATCTGTTCAGTAAAATGACACTATACAAGCATAACGTCCGGATACTGTATTCTTGTAATCTGTTCAGTATAATGACACCATGTAAGCATAACGTCCGGATACTGTATTGTTGTAATCTGTTCAGTATAATGACACCATGTCAGCATAACGTCCGGATACTGTTTTGTCGTAATCTGTTCAGGATAATGACACCATGTCAGCATAACGTCCGGATACTGTATTCTTGTAATATGTTCAGTATAATGACACCATGTAAGCATAACGTCCGGATACTGTATTCTTGTAATATGTTCAGTATAATGACACCATGTAAGCATAACGTCCTGATACTGTATTCTTGTAATCTGTTCAGTTTAATGACACCATGTAAGCATAACGTCCTGATACTGTATTGTTGAAATCTGTTCAGTATAATGACACCATGTAAACATAACGTCCGGATACTGTATTGTTGTAATCTGTTCAGTATAATGACACCATGTAAGCATAACGTCCGGATACTGTATTGTTGTAATCTGTTCAGGATAATGACACCATGTAAGCATAACGTCCGGATACTGTATTGTTGTAATCTGTTCAGTATAATGACACCATGTAAGCATAACGTCCGGATACTGTATTGTTGTAATCTGTTCAGGATAATGACACCATGTAAGCATAACGTCCGGATACTGTATTCTTGTAATCTGTTCAGTATAATGACACCATGTAAGCATAACGTCCGGATACTGTATTGTTGTAATCTGTTCAGTATAATGACACCATGTAAGCATAACGTCCGGATACTGTATTCTTGTAATATGTTCAGTATAATGACACAATGTAAGCATAACGTCCGGATACTGTATTCTTGTAATCTGTTCAGGATAATGACAACATGTCAGCATAACGTCCGGATACTGTATTCTTGTAATATGTTCAGTATAATGACACCATGTAAGCATAACGTCCGGATACTGTATTGTTGTAATCTGTTCAGGATAATGACAACATGTCAGCATAACGTCCGGATACTGTATTGTTGTAATCTGTTCAGGATAATGACACCATGTAAGCATAACGTCCGGATACGATATTGTTGTAATCTGTTCAGTATAATGACACCATGTCAGCATAACGTCCGGATACTGTATTGTTGTAATCTGTTCAGGATAATGACACCATGTTAGCATAACGTCCGGATACTGTATTCTTGTAATATGTTCAGTATAATGACACCATGTAAGCATAACGTCCGGATACTGTATTCTTGTAATATGTTCAGTATAATGACACCATGTAAGCATAACGTCCGGAAACTGTATTCTTGTAATCTGTTCAGTATAATGACACCATGTCAGCATAACGTCCGGATACTGTATTCTTGTAATCTGTTCAGTAAAATGACACCATACAAGCATAACGTCCGGATACTGTATTCTTGTAATCTGTTCAGTATAATGACACCATGTAAGCATAACGTCCGGATACTGTATTGTTGTAATCTGTTCAGTATAATGACACCATGTCAGCATAACGTCCGGATACTGTTTTGTCGTAATCTGTTCAGGATAATGACACCATGTTAGCATAACGTCCGGATACTGTATTCTTGTAATATGTTCAGTATAATGACACCATGTAAGCATAACGTCCGGATACTGTATTCTTGTAATATGTTCAGTATAATGACACCATGTAAGCATAACGTCCTGATACTGTATTGTTGTAATCTGTTCAGTTTAATGACACCATGTAAGCATAACGTCCTGATACTGTATTGTTGAAATCTGTTCAGTATAATGACACCATGTAAACATAACGTCCGGATACTGTATTGTTGTAATCTGTTCAGTATAATGACACCATGTAAGCATAACGTCCGGATACTGTATTGTTGTAATCTGTTCAGGATAATGACACCATGTAAGCATAACGTCCGGATACTGTATTGTTGTAATCTGTTCAGTATAATGACACCATGTAAGCATAACGTCCGGATACTGTATTGTTGTAATCTGTTCAGGATAATGACACCATGTAAGCATAACGTCCGGATACTGTATTCTTGTAATCTGTTCAGTATAATGACACCATGTAAGCATAACGTCCGGATACTGTATTGTTGTAATCTGTTCAGTATAATGACACCATGTAAGCATAACGTCCGGATACTGTATTCTTGTAATATGTTCAGTATAATGACACAATGTAAGCATAACGTCCGGATACTGTATTCTTGTAATCTGTTCAGTAAAATGACACTATACAAGCATAACGTCCGGATACTGTATTCTTGTAATCTGTTCAGTATAATGACACCATGTAAGCATAACGTCCGGATACTGTATTGTTGTAATCTGTTCAGTATAATGACACCATGTCAGCATAACGTCCGGATACTGTTTTGTCGTAATCTGTTCAGGATAATGACACCATGTTAGCATAACGTCCGGATACTGTATTCTTGTAATATGTTCAGTATAATGACACCATGTAAGCATAACGTCCGGATACTGTATTCTTGTAATATGTTCAGTATAATGACACCATGTAAGCATAACGTCCTGATACTGTATTCTTGTAATCTGTTCAGTTTAATGACACCATGTAAGCATAACGTCCTGATACTGTATTGTTGAAATCTGTTCAGTATAATGACACCATGTAAACATAACGTCCGGATACTGTATTGTTGTAATCTGTTCAGTATAATGACACCATGTAAGCATAACGTCCGGATACTGTATTGTTGTAATCTGTTCAGGATAATGACACCATGTAAGCATAACGTCCGGATACTGTATTGTTGTAATCTGTTCAGTATAATGACACCATGTAAGCATAACGTCCGGATACTGTATTGTTGTAATCTGTTCAGGATAATGACACCATGTAAGCATAACGTCCGGATACTGTATTCTTGTAATCTGTTCAGTATAATGACACCATGTAAGCATAACGTCCGGATACTGTATTGTTGTAATCTGTTCAGTATAATGACACCATGTAAGCATAACGTCCGGATACTGTATTCTTGTAATATGTTCAGTATAATGACACAATGTAAGCATAACGTCCGGATACTGTATTCTTGTAATCTGTTCAGGATAATGACAACATGTCAGCATAACGTCCGGATACTGTATTCTTGTAATATGTTCAGTATAATGACACCATGTAAGCATAACGTCCGGATACTGTATTGTTGTAATCTGTTCAGGATAATGACAACATGTCAGCATAACGTCCGGATACTGTATTGTTGTAATCTGTTCAGGATAATGACACCATGTAAGCATAACGTCCGGATACGATATTGTTGTAATCTGTTCAGTATAATGACACCATGTCAGCATAACGTCCGGATACTGTATTGTTGTAATCTGTTCAGGATAATGACACCATGTTAGCATAACGTCCGGATACTGTATTCTTGTAATATGTTCAGTATAATGACACCATGTAAGCATAACGTCCGGATACTGTATTCTTGTAATATGTTCAGTATAATGACACCATGTAAGCATAACGTCCTGATACTGTATTCTTGTAATCTGTTCAGTATAATGACACCATGTCAGCATAACGTCCGGATACTGTATTGTTGTAATCTGTTCAGGATAATGACACCATGTAAGCATAACGTCCGGATACTGTATTCTTGTAATATGTTCAGTATAATGACACCATGTAAGCATAACGTACTGATACTGTATTCTTGTAATCTGTTCAGTTTAATGACACCATGTAAGCATAACGTCCTGATACTGTATTGTTGCAATCTGTTCAGTATAATGACACCATGTAAGCATAGCGTCCGGATACTGTATTGTTGTAATCTGTTCAGTATAATGACACCATGTAAGCATAACGTCTGGATACTGTATTGTTGTAATCTGTTCAGTATAATGACACCATGTCAGCATAACGTCCGGATACTGTATTCTTGTAATCTGTTCAGTATAATGACACCATGTAAGCATAACGTCCGGAAACTGTATTCTTGTAATCTGTTCAGTATAATGACACCATGTCAGCATAACGTCCGGATACTGTATTCTTGTAATCTGTTCAGTAAAATGACACTATACAAGCATAACGTCCGGATACTGTATTCTTGTAATCTGTTCAGTATAATGACACCATGTAAGCATAACGTCCGGATACTGTATTGTTGTAATCTGTTCAGTATAATGACACCATGTCAGCATAACGTCCGGATACTGTTTTGTCGTAATCTGTTCAGGATAATGACACCATGTTAGCATAACGTCCGGATACTGTATTCTTGTAATATGTTCAGTATAATGACACCATGTAAGCATAACGTCCGGATACTGTATTCTTGTAATATGTTCAGTATAATGACACCATGTAAGCATAACGTCCTGATACTGTATTCTTGTAATCTGTTCAGTTTAATGACACCATGTAAGCATAACGTCCTGATACTGTATTGTTGAAATCTGTTCAGTATAATGACACCATGTAAACATAACGTCCGGATACTGTATTGTTGTAATCTGTTCAGTATAATGACACCATGTAAGCATAACGTCCGGATACTGTATTGTTGTAATCTGTTCAGGATAATGACACCATGTAAGCATAACGTCCGGATACTGTATTGTTGTAATCTGTTAAGTATAATGACACCATGTAAGCATAACGTCCGGATACTGTATTGTTGTAATCTGTTCAGGATAATGACACCATGTAAGCATAACGTCCGGATACTGTATTCTTGTAATCTGTTCAGTATAATGACACCATGTAAGCATAACGTCCGGATACTGTATTGTTGTAATCTGTTCAGTATAATGACACCATGTAAGCATAACGTCCGGATACTGTATTCTTGTAATATGTTCAGTATAATGACACAATGTAAGCATAACGTCCGGATACTGTATTCTTGTAATCTGTTCAGTAAAATGACACTATACAAGCATAACGTCCGGATACTGTATTCTTGTAATCTGTTCAGTATAATGACACCATGTAAGCATAACGTCCGGATACTGTATTGTTGTAATCTGTTCAGTATAATGACACCATGTCAGCATAACGTCCGGATACTGTTTTGTCGTAATCTGTTCAGGATAATGACACCATGTTAGCATAACGTCCGGATACTGTATTCTTGTAATATGTTCAGTATAATGACACCATGTAAGCATAACGTCCGGATACTGTATTCTTGTAATATGTTCAGTATAATGACACCATGTAAGCATAACGTCCTGATACTGTATTCTTGTAATCTGTTCAGTTTAATGACACCATGTAAGCATAACGTCCTGATACTGTATTGTTGAAATCTGTTCAGTATAATGACACCATGTAAACATAACGTCCGGATACTGTATTGTTGTAATCTGTTCAGTATAATGACACCATGTAAGCATAACGTCCGGATACTGTATTGTTGTAATCTGTTCAGGATAATGACACCATGTAAGCATAACGTCCGGATACTGTATTGTTGTAATCTGTTCAGTATAATGACACCATGTAAGCATAACGTCCGGATACTGTATTGTTGTAATCTGTTCAGGATAATGACACCATGTAAGCATAACGTCCGGATACTGTATTCTTGTAATCTGTTCAGTATAATGACACCATGTAAGCATAACGTCCGGATACTGTATTGTTGTAATCTGTTCAGTATAATGACACCATGTAAGCATAACGTCCGGATACTGTATTCTTGTAATATGTTCAGTATAATGACACCATGTAAGCATAACGTCCTGATACTGTATTGTTGAAATCTGTTCAGTATAATGACACCATGTAAACATAACGTCCGGATACTGTATTGTTGTAATCTGTTCAGTATAATGACACCATGTAAGCATAACGTCCGGATACTGTATTGTTGTAATCTGTTCAGGATAATGACACCATGTAAGCATAACGTCCGGATACTGTATTGTTGTAATCTGTTCAGTATAATGACACCATGTAACCTTAACATCCGGATACTGTATTCTTGTAATATGTTCAGTATAATGACACCATGTAAGCATAACGTCCGGATACTGTATTCTTGTAATCTGTTCAGTATAATGACACCATGTAAGCATAACGTCCGGATACTGTACTGTTGTAATCTGTTCAGTATAATGACACCATGTAAGCATAACGTCCGGATACTGTATTCTTGTAATCTGTTCAGTATAATGACACCATGTAAGCATAACGTCCGGATACTGTACTGTTGTAATCTGTTCAGGATAATGACACCATGTAAGCATAACGTCCGGATACTGTATTGTTGTAATCTGTTCAGGATAATGACAACATGTCAGCATAACGTCCAGAAACTGTATTGTTGTAATCTGTTCAGGATAATGACAACATGTCAGCATAACGTCCGGATACTGTATTCTTGTAATCTGTTCAGTATAATGACACCATGTAAGCATAACGTCCGGATACTGTACTGTTGTAATCTGTTCAGGATAATGACACCATGTAAGCATAACGTCCGGATACTGTATTCTTGTAATCTGTTCAGGATAATGACAACATGTCAGCATAACGTCCAGATACTGTATTGTTGTAATCTGTTCAGGATAATGACAACATGTCAGCATAACGTCCGGATACTGTATTGTTGTAATCTGTTCAGTATAATGACACCATGTAAGCATAACGTCCGGATACTGTATTCTTGTAATCTGTTCAGTATAATGACACCATGTAAGCATAACGTCCGGATACTGTATTCTTGTAATATGTTCAGTATAATGACACCATGTAAGCATAACGTCCTGATACTGTATTCTTGTAATCTGTTCAGTATAATGACACCATGTCAGCATAACGTCCGGATACTGTATTGTTGTAATCTGTTCAGGATAATGACACCATGTTAGCATAACGTCCGGATACTGTATTCTTGTAATATGTTCAGTATAATGACACCATGTAAGCATAACGTCCGGATACTGTATTCTTGTAATATGTTCAGTATAATGACACCATGTAAGCATAACGTCCGGAAACTGTATTCTTGTAATCTGTTCAGTATAATGACACCATGTCAGCATAACGTCCGGATACTGTATTCTTGTAATCTGTTCAGTAAAATGACACTATACAAGCATAACGTCCGGATACTGTATTCTTGTAATCTGTTCAGTATAATGACACCATGTAAGCATAACGTCCGGATACTGTATTGTTGTAATCTGTTCAGTATAATGACACCATGTCAGCATAACGTCCGGATACTGTTTTGTCGTAATCTGTTCAGGATAATGACACCATGTTAGCATAACGTCCGGATACTGTATTCTTGTAATATGTTCAGTATAATGACACCATGTAAGCATAACGTCCGGATACTGTATTCTTGTAATATGTTCAGTATAATGACACCATGTAAGCATAACGTCCTGATACTGTATTCTTGTAATCTGTTCAGTTTAATGACACCATGTAAGCATAACGTCCTGATACTGTATTGTTGAAATCTGTTCAGTATAATGACACCATGTAAACATAACGTCCGGATACTGTATTGTTGTAATCTGTTCAGTATAATGACACCATGTAAGCATAACGTCCGGATACTGTATTGTTGTAATCTGTTCAGGATAATGACACCATGTAAGCATAACGTCCGGATACTGTATTGTTGTAATCTGTTCAGTATAATGACACCATGTAAGCATAACGTCCGGATACTGTATTGTTGTAATCTGTTCAGGATAATGACACCATGTAAGCATAACGTCCGGATACTGTATTGTTGTAATCTGTTCAGTATAATGACACCATGTAAGCATAACGTCCGGATACTGTATTGTTGTAATCTGTTCAGTATAATGACACCATGTAAGCATAACGTCCGGATACTGTATTGTTGTAATCTGTTCAGTATAATGACACCATGTAACCTTAACGTCCGGATACTGTATTCTTGTAATCTGCTCAGTATAATGACACCATGTAAGCATAACGTCCGGATACTGTATTCTTGTAATATGTTCAGTATAATGACACAATGTAAGCATAACGTCCGGATACTGTATTCTTGTAATATGTTCAGTATAATGACACCATGTAAGCATAACGTCCGGATACTGTATTCTTGTAATATGTTCAGTATAATGACACCATGTAAGCATAACGTCCTGATACTGTATTCTTGTAATCTGTTCAGTATAATGACACCATGTCAGCATAACGTCCGGATACTGTATTGTTGTAATCTGTTCAGGATAATGACACCATGTTAGCATAACGTCCGGATACTGTATTCTTGTAATATGTTCAGTATAATGACACCATGTAAGCATAACGTCCGGATACTGTATTCTTGTAATATGTTCAGTATAATGACACCATGTAAGCATAACGTCCGGAAACTGTATTCTTGTAATCTGTTCAGTATAATGACACCATGTCAGCATAACGTCCGGATACTGTATTCTTGTAATCTGTTCAGTAAAATGACACTATACAAGCATAACGTCCGGATACTGTATTCTTGTAATCTGTTCAGTATAATGACACCATGTAAGCATAACGTCCGGATACTGTATTGTTGTAATCTGTTCAGTATAATGACACCATGTCAGCATAACGTCCGGATACTGTTTTGTCGTAATCTGTTCAGGATAATGACACCATGTTAGCATAACGTCCGGATACTGTATTCTTGTAATATGTTCAGTATAATGACACCATGTAAGCATAACGTCCGGATACTGTATTCTTGTAATATGTTCAGTATAATGACACCATGTAAGCATAACGTCCGGATACTGTATTCTTGTAATATGTTCAGTATAATGACACCATGTAAGCATAACGTCCTGATACTGTATTCTTGTAATCTGTTCAGTTTAATGACACCATGTAAGCATAACGTCCTGATACTGTATTGTTGAAATCTGTTCAGTATAATGACACCATGTAAACATAACGTCCGGATACTGTATTGTTGTAATCTGTTCAGTATAATGACACCATGTAAGCATAACGTCCGGATACTGTATTGTTGTAATCAGTTCAGGATAATGACACCATGTAAGCATAACGTCCGGATACTGTATTGTTGTAATCTGTTCAGTATAATGACACCATGTAAGCATAACGTCCGGATACTGTGTTGTTGTAATCTGTTCAGGATAATGACACCATGTAAGCATAACGTCCGGATACTGTATTGTTGTAATCTGTTCAGTATAATGACACCATGTAAGCATAACGTCCGGATACTGTATTGTTGTAATCTGTTCAGTATAATGACACCATGTCAGCATAACGTCCGGATACTGTATTGTTGTAATCTGTTCAGTATAATGACACCATGTAACCTTAACGTCCGGATACTGTATTCTTGTAATCTGTTCAGTATAATGACACCATGTAAGCATAACGTCCGGATACTGTATTCTTGTAATATGTTCAGTATAATGACACAATGTAAGCATAACGTCCGAATACTGTATTCTTGTAATCTGTTCAGGATAATGACACCATGTAAGCATAACGTCCGGATACTGTATTCTTGTAATATGTTCAGTATAATGACACCATGTAAGCATAACGTCCGGATACTGTATTGTTGTAATCTGTTCAGGATAATGACAACATGTCAGCATAACGTCCGGATACTGTATTGTTGTAATCTGTTCAGGATAATGACACCATGTAAGCATAACGTCCGGATACTGTATTCTTGTAATCTGTTCAGGATAATGACACCATGTAAGCATAACGTCCGGATACTGTACTGTTGTAATCTGTTCAGGATAATGACACCATGTAAGCATAACGTCCGGATACGATATTGTTGTAATCTGTTCAGTATAATGACACCATGTCAGCATAACGTCCGGATACTGTATTGTTGTAATCTGTTCAGGATAATGACACCATGTTAGCATAACGTCCGGATACTGTATTCTTGTAATATGTTCAGTATAATGACACCATGTAAGCATAACGTCCGGATACTGTATTCTTGTAATATGTTCAGTATAATGACACCATGTAAGCATAACGTCCTGATACTGTATTCTTGTAATCTGTTCAGTTTAATGACACCATGTAAGCATAACGTCCTGATACTGTATTGTTGCAATCTGTTCAGTATAATGACACCATGTAAGCATAGCGTCCGGATACTGTATTGTTGTAATCTGTTCAGTATAATGACACCATGTAAGCATAACGTCCGGATACTGTATTGTTGTAATCTGTTCAGTATAATGACACCATGTCAGCATAACGTCCGGATACTGTATTCTTGTAATCTGTTCAGTATAATGACACCATGTAAGCATAACGTCCGGATACTGTATTCTTGTAATCTGTTCAGTATAATGACACCATGTCAGCATAACGTCCGGATACTGTATTCTTGTAATCTGTTCAGTAAAATGACACTATACAAGCATAACGTCCGGATACTGTATTGTTGTAATCTGTTCAGCATAATGACACCATGTAAGCATAACGTCCGGATACGATATTGTTGTAATCTGTTCAGTATAATGACACCATGTCAGCATAACGTCCGGATACTGTATTGTTGTAATCTGTTCAGGATAATGACACCATGTTAGCATAACGTCCGGATACTGTATTCTTGTAATATGTTCAGTATAATGACACCATGTAAGCATAACGTCCGGATACTGTATTCTTGTAATATGTTCAGTATAATGACACCATGTAAGCATAACGTCCTGATACTGTATTCTTGTAATCTGTTCAGTTTAATGACACCATGTAAGCATAACGTCCTGATACTGTATTGTTGCAATCTGTTCAGTATAATGACACCATGTAAGCATAGCGTCCGGATACTGTATTGTTGTAATCTGTTCAGTATAATGACACCATGTAAGCATAACGTCCGGATACTGTATTGTTGTAATCTGTTCAGTATAATGACACCATGTCAGCATAACGTCCGGATACTGTATTCTTGTAATCTGTTCAGTATAATGACACCATGTAAGCATAACGTCCGGATACTGTATTCTTGTAATCTGTTCAGTATAATGACACCATGTCAGCATAACGTCCGGATACTGTATTCTTGTAATATGTTCAGTATAATGACACCATGTCAGCATAACGTCCGGATACTGTATTCTTGTAATCTGTTCAGTATAATGACACCATGTAAGCATAACGTCCGGATACTGTATTCTTGTAATCTGTTCAGTAAAATGACACTTTACAAGCATAACGTCCGGATACTGTATTCTTGTAATCTGTTCAGTATAATGACACCATGTAAGCATAACGTCCGGATACTGTATTGTTGTAATCTGTTCAGTATAATGACACCATGTCAGCATAACGTCCGGATACTGTATTGTTGTAATCTGTTCAGGATAATGACACCATGTTAGCATAACGTCCGGATACTGTATTCTTGTAATATGTTCAGTATAATGACACCATGTAAGCATAACGTCCGGATACTGTATTCTTGTAATATGTTCAGTATAATGACACCATGTAAGCATAACGTCCTGATACTGTATTCTTGTAATCTGTTCAGTTTAAGGACACCATGTAAGCATAACGTCCTGATACTGTATTGTTGCAATCTGTTCAGTATAAAGACACCATGTAAGCATAACGTCCGGATACTATATTGTTGTAATCTGTTCAGTATAATGACACCATGTAAGCATAACGTCCGGATACTGTATTCTTGTAATCTGTTTAGTATATTGACACCATGTCAGCATAACGTCCGGATACTGTATTCTTGTAATCTGTTCAGTAAAATGACACTATACAAGCATAACGTCCGGATACTGTATTCTTGTAATCTGTTCAGTATAATGACACCATGTAAGCATAACGTCCGGATACTGTATTGTTGTAATCTGTTCAGTATAATGACACCATGTCAGCATAACGTCCGGATACTGTATTGTTGTAATCTGTTCAGTATAATGACACCATGTAAGCATAACGTCCGGATACTGTATTGTTGTAATCTGTTCAGTATAATGACACCATGTAAGCATAACGTCCTGATACTGTATTGTTGCAATCTGTTCAGTTTAATGACACCATGTAAGCATAACGTCCGGATACTGTATTGTTGTAATCTGTTCAGTATAATGACACCATGTAAGCATAACGTCCGGATACTGTATTGTTGTAATATGTTCAGGATAATGACACCATGTAAGCATAACGTCCGGATACTGTATTGTTGTAATCTGTTCAGTATAATGACACCATGTAAGCATAACGTCCGGATACTGTATTGTTGTAATCTGTTCAGTATAATGACACCATGTAAGCATAACGTCCGGATACTGTATTGTTGTAATCTGTTCAGGATAATGACACCATGTTAGCATAACGTCCGGATACTGTATTGTTGTAATCTGTTCAGTATAATGACACCATGTAAGCATAACGTCCGGATACTGTATTCTTGTAATCTGTTCAGTTTAATGACACCATGTAAGCATAACGTCCGGATACTGTATTCTTGTAATCTGTTCAGTATAATGACACCATGTAAGCATAACGTCCGGATACTGTATTGTTGTAATCTGTTCAGGATAATGACACCATGTTAGCATAACGTCCGGATACTGTATTGTTGTAATCTGTTAAGTATAATGACACCATGTAAGCATAACGTCCGGATACTGTATTCTTGTAATCTGTTCAGTAAAATGACACTATACAAGCATAACGTCCGGATACTGTATTCTTGTAATCTGTTCAGTATAATGACACCATGTAAGCATAACGTCCGGATACTGTATTGTTGTAATCTGTTCAGGATAATGACACCATGTTAGCATAACGTCCGGATACTGTATTGTTGTAATCTGTTCAGTATAATGACACCATGTAACCTTAACGTCCTGATACTGTATTCTTGTAATCTGTTCAGTTTAATGACACCATGTAAGCATAACGTCCGGATACTGTATTGTTGTAATCTGTTCAGTATAATGACACCATGTAAGCATAACGTCCTGATACTGTATTCTTGTAATCTGTTCAGTTTAATGACACCATGTAAGCATAACGTCCTGATACTGTATTGTTGCAATCTGTTCAGTATAATGACACCATGTAAGCATAACGTCCTGATACTGTATTCTTGTAATCTGTTCAGTTTAATGACACCATGTAAGCATAACGTCCGGATACTGTATTGTTGTAATCTGTTCAGGATAATGACACCATGTTAGCATAACGTCCGGATACTGTATTCTTGTAATATGTTCAGTATAATGACACCATGTAAGCATAACGTCCGGATACTGTATTGTTGTAATCTGTTCAGTATAATGACACCATGTCAGCATAACGTCCGGATACTGTATTGTTGTAATCTGTTCAGTATAATGACACCATGTAAGCATAACGTCCGGATACTGTATTGTTGTAATCTGTTCAGTATAATGACACCATGTAAGCATAACGTCCTGATACTGTATTGTTGCAATCTGTTCAGTTTAATGACACCATGTAAGCATAACGTCCGGATACTGTATTGTTGTAATCTGTTCAGTATAATGACACCATGTAAGCATAACGTCCGGATACTGTATTGTTGTAATATGTTCAGGATAATGACACCATGTTAGCATAACGTCCGGATACTGTATTGTTGTAATCTGTTCAGTATAATGACACCATGTAAGCATAACGTCCGGATACTGTATTGTTGTAATCTGTTCAGTATAATGACACCATGTAAGCATAACGTCCGGATACTGTATTGTTGTAATCTGTTCAGGATAATGACACCATGTTAGCATAACGTCCGGATACTGTATTGTTGTAATATGTTCAGTATAATGACACCATGTAAGCATAACGTCCGGATACTGTATTCTTGTAATCTGTTCAGTTTAATGACACCATGTAAGCATAACGTCCGGATACTGTATTCTTGTAATCTGTTCAGTATAATGACACCATGTAAGCATAACGTCCGGATACTGTATTCTTGTAATCTGTTCAGTATAATGACACCATGTCAGCATAACGTCCGGATACTGTATTCTTGTAATCTGTTCAGTAAAATGACACTATACAAGCATAACGTCCGGATACTGTATTCTTGTAATCTGTTCAGTATAATGACACCATGTAAGCATAACGTCCGGATACTGTATTGTTGTAATCTGTTCAGGATAATGACACCATGTTAGCATAACGTCCGGATACTGTATTGTTGTAATCTGTTCAGTATAATGACACCATGTAACCTTAACGTCCTGATACTGTATTCTTGTAATCTGTTCAGTTTAATGACACCATGTAAGCATAACGTCCGGATACTGTATTGTTGTAATCTGTTCAGTATAATGACACCATGTAAGCATAACGTCCTGATACTGTATTCTTGTAATCTGTTCAGTTTAATGACACCATGTAAGCATAACGTCCGGATACTGTATTGTTGTAATCTGTTCAGTATAATGACACCATGTAAGCATAACGTCCGGATACTGTATTGTTGTAATCTGTTCAGTATAATGACACCATGTAAGCATAACGTCCGGATACTGTATTGTTGTAATCTGTTCAGTATAATGACACCATGTAAGCATAACGTCCGGATACTGTATTGTTGTAATATGTTCAGGATAATGACACCATGTTAGCATAACGTCCGGATACTGTATTGTTGTAATCTGTTCAGTATAATGACACCATGTAAGCATAACGTCCGGATACTGTATTGTTGTAATCTGTTCAGTATAATGACACCATGTAAGCATAACATCCGGATACTGTATTGTTGTAATCTGTTCAGGATAATGACACCATGTTAGCATAACGTCCGGATACTGTATTGTTGTAATCTGTTCAGTATAATGACACCGTGTAAGCATAACGTCCGGATACTGTATTCTTGTAATCTGTTCAGTTTAATGACACCATGTAAGCATAACGTCCGGATACTGTATTCTTGTAATATGTTCAGTATAATGACACCATGTAACCTTAACGTCCTGATACTGTATTCTTGTAATCTGTTCAGTTTAATGACACCATGTAAGCATAACGTCCGGATACTGTATTGTTGTAATCTGTTCAGTATAATGACACCATGTAAGCATAACGTCCTGATACTGTATTCTTGTAATCTGTTCAGTATAATGACACCATGTAAACATAACGTCCGGATACTGTATTGTTGTAATCTGTTCAGTATAATGACACCATGTAAGCATAACGTCCGGATACTGTATTGTTGTAATCTGTTCAGTATAATGACACCATGTAAGCATAACGTCCGGATACTGTATTGTTGTAATCTGTTCAGTATAATGACACCATGTAAGCATAACGTCCGGATACTGTATTGTTGTAATCTGTTCAGTATAATGACACCATGTAAGCATAACGTCCGGATACTGTATTGTTGTAATATGTTCAGGATAATGACACCATGTTAGCATAACGTCCGGATACTGTATTGTTGTAATCTGTTCAGTATAATGACACCATGTAAGCATAACGTCCGGATACTGTATTGTTGTAATCTGTTCAGTATAATGACACCATGTAAGCATAACATCCGGATACTGTATTGTTGTAATCTGTTCAGGATAATGACACCATGTTAGCATAACGTCCGGATACTGTATTGTTGTAATCTGTTCAGTATACTGACACCGTGTAAGCATAACGTCCGGATACTGTATTCTTGTAATCTGTTCAGTTTAATGACACCATGTAAGCATAACGTCCGGATACTGTATTGTTGTAATCTGTTCAGTATAATGACACCATGTAAGCATAACGTCCGGATACTGTATTCTTGTAATCTGTTCAGTATAATGACACCATGTAAGCATAACGTCCGGATACTATATTGTTGTAATATGTTCAGTATAATGACACCATGTAAGCATAACGTCCGGATACTGTATTCTTGTAATCTGTTTAGTATAATGACACCATGTCAGCATAACGTCCGGATACTGTATTCTTGTAATCTGTTCAGTAAAATGACACCATACAAGCATAACGTCCGGATACTGTATTCTTGTAATATGTTCAGTATAATGACACCATGTAAGCATAACGTCCGGATACTGTATTGTTGTAATCTGTTCAGTATAATGACACCATGTAAGCATAACGTCCGGATACTGTATTGTTGTAATCTGTTCAGTATAATGACACCATGTAAGCATAACGTCCGGATACTGTATTGTTGTAATCTGTTCAGTATAATGACACCATGTAAGCATAACGTCCGGATACTGTATTGTTGTAATATGTTCAGGATAATGACACCATGTTAGCATAACGTCCTGATACTGTATTGTTGTAATCTGTTCAGTATAATGACACCATGTAAGCATAACGTCCGGATACTGTATTGTTGTAATCTGTTCAGTATAATGACACCATGTAAGCATAACATCCGGATACTGTATTGTTGTAATCTGTTCAGGATAATGACACCATGTTAGCATAACGTCCGGATACTGTATTGTTGTAATCTGTTCAGTATAATGACACCGTGTAAGCATAACGTCCGGATACTGTATTCTTGTAATCTGTTCAGTTTAATGACACCATGTAAGCATAACGTCCGGATACTGTATTCTTGTAATCTGTTCAGTATAATGACACCATGTAAGCATAACGTCCGGATACTGTATTCTTGTAATCTGTTCAGTATAATGACACCATGTAAGCATAACGTCCGGATACTATATTGTTGTAATATGTTCAGTATAATGACACCATGTAAGCATAACGTCCGGATACTGTATTCTTGTAATCTGTTTAGTATAATGACACCATGTCAGCATAACGTCCGGATACTGTATTCTTGTAATCTGTTCAGTAAAATGACACTATACAAGCATAACGTCCGGATACTGTATTCTTGTAATATGTTCAGTATAATGACACCATGTAAGCATAACGTCCGGATACTGTATTGTTGTAATCTGTTCAGTATAATGACACCATGTAAGCATAACGTCCGGATACTGTATTGTTGTAATCTGTTCAGTATAATGACACCATGTAAGCATAACGTCCGGATACTGTATTGTTGTAATCTGTTCAGTATAATGACACCATGTAAGCATAACGTCCGGATACTGTATTGTTGTAATCTGTTCAGTATAATGACACCATGTAAGCATAACGTCCGGATACTGTATTCTTGTAATCTGTTCAGTTTAATGACACCATGTAAGCATAACGTCCGGATACTGTATTCTTGTAATCTGTTCAGTATAATGACACCATGTAAGCATAACGTCCGGATACTGTATTCTTGTAATCTGTTCAGTATAATGACACCATGTCAGCATAACGTCCGGATACTGTATTCTTGTAATCTGTTCAGTAAAATGACACTATACAAGCATAACGTCCGGATACTGTATTCTTGTAATCTGTTCAGTATAATGACACCATGTAAGCATAACGTCCGGATACTGTATTGTTGTAATCTGTTCAGGATAATGACACCATGTTAGCATAACGTCCGGATACTGTATTGTTGTAATCTGTTCAGTATAATGACACCATGTAACCTTAACGTCCTGATACTGTATTCTTGTAATCTGTTCAGTTTAATGACACCATGTAAGCATAACGTCCGGATACTGTATTGTTGTAATCTGTTCAGTATAATGACACCATGTAAGCATAACGTCCTGATACTGTATTCTTGTAATCTGTTCAGTTTAATGACACCATGTAAGCATAACGTCCGGATACTGTATTGTTGTAATCTGTTCAGTATAATGACACCATGTAAGCATAACGTCCGGATACTGTATTGTTGTAATCTGTTCAGTATAATGACACCATGTAAGCATAACGTCCGGATACTGTATTGTTGTAATCTGTTCAGTATAATGACACCATGTAAGCATAACGTCCGGATACTGTATTGTTGTAATATGTTCAGGATAATGACACCATGTTAGCATAACGTCCGGATACTGTATTGTTGTAATCTGTTCAGTATAATGACACCATGTAAGCATAACGTCCGGATACTGTATTGTTGTAATCTGTTCAGTATAATGACACCATGTAAGCATAACATCCGGATACTGTATTGTTGTAATCTGTTCAGGATAATGACACCATGTTAGCATAACGTCCGGATACTGTATTGTTGTAATCTGTTCAGTATAATGACACCGTGTAAGCATAACGTCCGGATACTGTATTCTTGTAATCTGTTCAGTTTAATGACACCATGTAAGCATAACGTCCGGATACTGTATTCTTGTAATATGTTCAGTATAATGACACCATGTAACCTTAACGTCCTGATACTGTATTCTTGTAATCTGTTCAGTTTAATGACACCATGTAAGCATAACGTCCGGATACTGTATTGTTGTAATCTGTTCAGTATAATGACACCATGTAAGCATAACGTCCTGATACTGTATTCTTGTAATCTGTTCAGTATAATGACACCATGTAAACATAACGTCCGGATACTGTATTGTTGTAATCTGTTCAGTATAATGACACCATGTAAGCATAACGTCCGGATACTGTATTGTTGTAATCTGTTCAGTATAATGACACCATGTAAGCATAACGTCCGGATACTGTATTGTTGTAATCTGTTCAGTATAATGACACCATGTAAGCATAACGTCCGGATACTGTATTGTTGTAATCTGTTCAGTATAATGACACCATGTAAGCATAACGTCCGGATACTGTATTGTTGTAATATGTTCAGGATAATGACACCATGTTAGCATAACGTCCGGATACTGTATTGTTGTAATCTGTTCAGTATAATGACACCATGTAAGCATAACGTCCGGATACTGTATTGTTGTAATCTGTTCAGTATAATGACACCATGTAAGCATAACATCCGGATACTGTATTGTTGTAATCTGTTCAGGATAATGACACCATGTTAGCATAACGTCCGGATACTGTATTGTTGTAATCTGTTCAGTATACTGACACCGTGTAAGCATAACGTCCGGATACTGTATTCTTGTAATCTGTTCAGTTTAATGACACCATGTAAGCATAACGTCCGGATACTGTATTGTTGTAATCTGTTCAGTATAATGACACCATGTAAGCATAACGTCCGGATACTGTATTCTTGTAATCTGTTCAGTATAATGACACCATGTAAGCATAACGTCCGGATACTATATTGTTGTAATATGTTCAGTATAATGACACCATGTAAGCATAACGTCCGGATACTGTATTCTTGTAATCTGTTTAGTATAATGACACCATGTCAGCATAACGTCCGGATACTGTATTCTTGTAATCTGTTCAGTAAAATGACACCATACAAGCATAACGTCCGGATACTGTATTCTTGTAATATGTTCAGTATAATGACACCATGTAAGCATAACGTCCGGATACTGTATTGTTGTAATCTGTTCAGTATAATGACACCATGTAAGCATAACGTCCGGATACTGTATTGTTGTAATCTGTTCAGTATAATGACACCATGTAAGCATAACGTCCGGATACTGTATTGTTGTAATCTGTTCAGTATAATGACACCATGTAAGCATAACGTCCGGATACTGTATTGTTGTAATATGTTCAGGATAATGACACCATGTTAGCATAACGTCCTGATACTGTATTGTTGTAATCTGTTCAGTATAATGACACCATGTAAGCATAACGTCCGGATACTGTATTGTTGTAATCTGTTCAGTATAATGACACCATGTAAGCATAACATCCGGATACTGTATTGTTGTAATCTGTTCAGGATAATGACACCATGTTAGCATAACGTCCGGATACTGTATTGTTGTAATCTGTTCAGTATAATGACACCATGTAAGCATAACGTCCGGATACTGTATTCTTGTAATCTGTTCAGTTTAATGACACCATGTAAGCATAACGTCCGGATACTGTATTCTTGTAATCTGTTCAGTATAATGACACCATGTAAGCATAACGTCCGGATACTGTATTGTTGTAATCTGTTCAGTATAATGACACCATGTAAGCATAACGTCCGGATACTATATTGTTGTAATATGTTCAGTATAATGACACCATGTAAGCATAACGTCCGGATACTGTATTCTTGTAATCTGTTTAGTATAATGACACCATGTCAGCATAACGTCCGGATACTGTATTCTTGTAATCTGTTCAGTAAAATGACACTATACAAGCATAACGTCCGGATACTGTATTCTTGTAATATGTTCAGTATAATGACACCATGTAAGCATAACGTCCGGATACTGTATTGTTGTAATCTGTTCAGTATAATGACACCATGTAAGCATAACGTCCGGATACTGTATTGTTGTAATCTGTTCAGTATAATGACACCATGTAAGCATAACGTCCGGATACTGTATTGTTGTAATCTGTTCAGTATAATGACACCATGTAAGCATAACGTCCGGATACTGTATTGTTGTAATATGTTCAGGATAATGACACCATGTTAGCATAACGTCCTGATACTGTATTGTTGTAATCTGTTCAGTATAATGACACCATGTAAGCATAACGTCCGGATACTGTATTGTTGTAATCTGTTCAGTATAATGACACCATGTAAGCATAACGTCCGGATACTGTATTGTTGTAATCTGTTCAGGATAATGACACCATGTTAGCATAACGTCCGGATACTGTATTGTTGTAATCTGTTCAGTATAATGACACCGTGTAAGCATAACGTCCGGATACTGTATTCTTGTAATCTGTTCAGTTTAATGACACCATGTAAGCATAACGTCCGGATACTGTATTCTTGTAATCTGTTCAGTATAATGACACCATGTAAGCATAACGTCCGGATACTGTATTCTTGTAATCTGTTCAGTATAATGACACCATGTAAGCATAACGTCCGGATACTATATTGTTGTAATATGTTCAGTATAATGACACCATGTAAGCATAACGTCCGGATACTGTATTCTTGTAATCTGTTCAGTATAATGACACCATGTCAGCATAACGTCCGGATACTGTATTCTTGTAATCTGTTCAGTAAAATGACACTATACAAGCATAACGTCCGGATACTGTATTGTTGTAATCTGTTCAGTATAATGACACCATGTAAGCATAACGTCCGGATACTGTATTGTTGTAATCTGTTCAGTATAATGACACCATGTAAGCATAACGTCCTGATACTGTATTGTTGTAATCTGTTCAGTTTAATGACACCATGTAAGCATAACGTCCGGATACTGTATTGTTGTAATCTGTTCAGTATAATGACACCATGTAAGCATAACGTCCGGATACTGTATTGTTGTAATATGTTCAGGATAATGACACCATGTTAGCATAACGTCCGGATACTGTATTGTTGTAATCTGTTCAGTATAATGACACCATGTAAGCATAACGTCCGGATACTGTATTGTTGTAATCTGTTCAGTATAATGACACCATGTAAGCATAACGTCCGGATACTGTATTGTTGTAATCTGTTCAGGATAATGACACCATGTTAGCATAACGTCCGGATACTGTATTGTTGTAATCTGTTCAGTATAATGACACCATGTAAGCATAACGTCCGGATACTGTATTCTTGTAATCTGTTCAGTTTAATGACACCATGTAAGCATAACGTCCGGATACTGTATTCTTGTAATCTGTTCAGTATAATGACACCATGTAAGCATAACGTCCGGATACTGTATTCTTGTAATCTGTTCAGTATAATGACACCATGTCAGCATAACGTCCGGATACTGTATTCTTGTAATCTGTTCAGTAAAATGACACTATACAAGCATAACGTCCGGATACTGTATTCTTGTAATCTGTTCAGTATAATGACACCATGTAAGCATAACGTCCGGATACTGTATTGTTGTAATCTGTTCAGGATAATGACACCATGTTAGCATAACGTCCGGATACTGTATTGTTGTAATCTGTTCAGTATAATGACACCATGTAACCTTAACGTCCTGATACTGTATTCTTGTAATCTGTTCAGTTTAATGACACCATGTAAGCATAACGTCCGGATACTGTATTGTTGTAATCTGTTCAGTATAATGACACCATGTAAGCATAACGTCCTGATACTGTATTCTTGTAATCTGTTCAGTTTAATGACACCATGTAAGCATAACGTCCTGATACTGTATTGTTGCAATCTGTTCAGTATAATGACACCATGTAAACATAACGTCCGGATACTGTATTGTTGTAATCTGTTCAGTATAATGACACCATGTAAGCATAACGTCCGGATACTGTATTGTTGTAATCTGTTCAGTATAATGACACCATGTAAGCATAACGTCCGGATACTGTATTGTTGTAATCTGTTCAGTATAATGACACCATGTAAGCATAACGTCCGGATACTGTATTGTTGTAATATGTTCAGGATAATGACACCATGTTAGCATAACGTCCGGATACTGTATTGTTGTAATCTGTTCAGTATAATGACACCATGTAAGCATAACGTCCGGATACTGTATTGTTGTAATCTGTTCAGTATAATGACACCATGTAAGCATAACGTCCGGATACTGTATTGTTGTAATCTGTTCAGGATAATGACACCATGTTAGCATAACGTCCGGATACTGTATTGTTGTAATCTGTTCAGTATAATGACACCATGTAAGCATAACGTCCGGATACTGTATTCTTGTAATCTGTTCAGTTTAATGACACCATGTAAGCATAACGTCCGGATACTGTATTCTTGTAATCTGTTCAGTATAATGACACCATGTAAGCATAACGTCCGGATACTGTATTCTTGTAATCTGTTCAGTATAATGACACCATGTCAGCATAACGTCCGGATACTGTATTCTTGTAATCTGTTCAGTAAAATGACACTATACAAGCATAACGTCCGGATACTGTATTCTTGTAATCTGTTCAGTATAATGACACCATGTAAGCATAACGTCCGGATACTGTATTGTTGTAATCTGTTCAGGATAATGACACCATGTTAGCATAACGTCCGGATACTGTATTGTTGTAATCTGTTCAGTATAATGACACCATGTAACCTTAACGTCCTGATACTGTATTCTTGTAATATGTTCAGTTTAATGACACCATGTAAACATAACGTCCGGATACTGTATTGTTGTAATCTGTTCAGTATAATGACACCATGTAAGCATAACGTCCGGATACTGTATTGTTGTAATCTGTTCAGTATAATGACACCATGTAAGCATAACGTCCGGATACTGTATTGTTGTAATCTGTTCAGTATAATGACACCATGTAAGCATAACGTCCGGATACTGTATTGTTGTAATCTGTTCAGTATAATGACACCATGTAAGCATAACGTCCGGATACTGTATTGTTGTAATATGTTCAGGATAATGACACCATGTTAGCATAACGTCCGGATACTGTATTCTTGTAATCTGTTCAGTATAATGACACCATGTAAGCATAACGTCCGGATACTGTATTGTTGTAATCTGTTCAGTATAATGACACCATGTAAGCATAACATCCGGATACTGTATTGTTGTAATCTGTTCAGGATAATGACACCATGTTAGCATAACGTCCGGATACTGTATTGTTGTAATCTGTTCAGTATAATGACACCGTGTAAGCATAACGTCCGGATACTGTATTCTTGTAATCTGTTCAGTATAATGACACCATGTAAGCATAACGTCCGGATACTGTATTCTTGTAATCTGTTCAGTATAATGACACCATGTAAGCATAACGTCCGGATACTGTATTCTTGTAATCTGTTCAGTATAATGACACCATGTAAGCATAACGTCCGGATACTATATTGTTGTAATCTGTTCAGTATAATGACACCATGTAAGCATAACGTCCGGATACTGTATTCTTGTAATCTGTTTAGTATAATGACACCATGTCAGCATAACGTCCGGATACTGTATTCTTGTAATCTGTTCAGTAAAATGACACTATACAAGCATAACGTCCGGATACTGTATTCTTGTAATCTGTTCAGTATAATGACACCATGTAAGCATAACGTCCGGATACTGTATTGTTGTAATCTGTTCAGTATAATGACACCATGTAAGCATAACGTCCGGATACTGTATTGTTGTAATCTGTTCAGTATAATGACACCATGTAAGCATAACGTCCGGATACTGTATTGTTGTAATCTGTTCAGTATAATGACACCATGTAAGCATAACGTCCGGATACTGTATTGTTGTAATATGTTCAGGATAATGACACCATGTTAGCATAACGTCCTGATACTGTATTGTTGTAATCTGTTCAGTATAATGACACCATGTAAGCATAACGTCCGGATACTGTATTGTTGTAATCTGTTCAGTATAATGACACCATGTAAGCATAACATCCGGATACTGTATTGTTGTAATCTGTTCAGGATAATGACACCATGTTAGCATAACGTCCGGATACTGTATTGTTGTAATCTGTTCAGTATAATGACACCGTGTAAGCATAACGTCCGGATACTGTATTCTTGTAATCTGTTCAGTATAATGACACCATGTAAGCATAACGTCCGGATACTGTATTCTTGTAATCTGTTCAGTATAATGACACCATGTAAGCATAACGTCCGGATACTGTATTCTTGTAATCTGTTCAGTATAATGACACCATGTAAGCATAACGTCCGGATACTATATTGTTGTAATATGTTCAGTATAATGACACCATGTAAGCATAACGTCCGGATACTGTATTCTTGTAATCTGTTTAGTATAATGACACCATGTCAGCATAACGTCCGGATACTGTATTCTTGTAATCTGTTCAGTAAAATGACACTATACAAGCATAACGTCCGGATACTGTATTCTTGTAATATGTTCAGTATAATGACACCATGTAAGCATAACGTCCGGATACTGTATTGTTGTAATCTGTTCAGTATAATGACACCATGTAAGCATAACGTCCGGATACTGTATTGTTGTAATCTGTTCAGTATAATGACACCATGTAAGCATAACGTCCGGATACTGTATTGTTGTAATCTGTTCAGTATAATGACACCATGTAAGCATAACGTCCGGATACTGTATTGTTGTAATATGTTCAGGATAATGACACCATGTTAGCATAACGTCCTGATACTGTATTGTTGTAATCTGTTCAGTATAATGACACCATGTAAGCATAACGTCCGGATACTGTATTGTTGTAATCTGTTCAATATAATGACACCATGTAAGCATAACATCCGGATACTGTATTGTTGTAATCTGTTCAGGATAATGACACCATGTTAGCATAACGTCCGGATACTGTATTGTTGTAATCTGTTCAGTATAATGACACCGTGTAAGCATAACGTCCGGATACTGTATTCTTGTAATCTGTTCAGTTTAATGACACCATGTAAGCATAACGTCCGGATACTGTATTCTTGTAATCTGTTCAGTATAATGACACCATGTAAGCATAACGTCCGGATACTGTATTCTTGTAATCTGTTCAGTATAATGACACCATGTAAGCATAACGTCCGGATACTATATTGTTGTAATATGTTCAGTATAATGACACCATGTAAGCATAACGTCCGGATACTGTATTGTTGTAATCTGTTCAGTATAATGACACCATGTAAGCATAACGTCCGGATACTGTATTGTTGTAATCTGTTCAGTATAATGACACCATGTAAGCATAACGTCCGGATACTGTATTGTTGTAATATGTTCAGGATAATGACACCATGTTAGCATAACGTCCTGATACTGTATTGTTGTAATCTGTTCAGTATAATGACACCATGTAAGCATAACGTCCGGATACTGTATTGTTGTAATCTGTTCAGTATAATGACACCATGTAAGCATAACATCCGGATACTGTATTGTTGTAATCTGTTCAGGATAATGACACCATGTTAGCATAACGTCCGGATACTGTATTGTTGTAATCTGTTCAGTATAATGACACCGTGTAAGCATAACGTCCGGATACTGTATTCTTGTAATCTGTTCAGTTTAATGACACCATGTAAGCATAACGTCCGGATACTGTATTCTTGTAATCTGTTCAGTATAATGACACCATGTAAGCATAACGTCCGGATACTGTATTCTTGTAATCTGTTCAGTATAATGACACCATGTAAGCATAACGTCCGGATACTATATTGTTGTAATATGTTCAGTATAATGACACCATGTAAGCATAACGTCCGGATACTGTATTCTTGTAATCTGTTTAGTATAATGACACCATGTCAGCATAACGTCCGGATACTGTATTCTTGTAATCTGTTCAGTAAAATGACACTATACAAGCATAACGTCCGGATACTGTATTGTTGTAATCTGTTCAGTATAATGACACCATGTAAGCATAACGTCCGGATACTGTATTGTTGTAATCTGTTCAGGATAATGACACCATGTTAGCATAACGTCCTGATACTGTATTGTTGCAATCTGTTCAGTATAATGACACCATGTAAACATAACGTCCGGATACTGTATTGTTGTAATCTGTTCAGTATAATGACACCATGTAAGCATAACGTCCGGATACTGTATTGTTGTAATCTGTTCAGTATAATGACACCATGTAAGCATAACGTCCGGATACTGTATTGTTGTAATCTGTTCAGTATAATGACACCATGTAAGCATAACGTCCGGATACTGTATTGTTGTAATATGTTCAGGATAATGACACCATGTTAGCATAACGTCCGGATACTGTATTGTTGTAATCTGTTCAGTATAATGACACCATGTAAGCATAACGTCCGGATACTGTATTGTTGTAATCTGTTCAGTATAATGACACCATGTAAGCATAACGTCCGGATACTGTATTGTTGTAATCTGTTCAGGATAATGACACCATGTTAGCATAACGTCCGGATACTGTATTTCTGTAATCTGTTCAGTATAATGACACCATGTAAGCATAACGTCCGGATACTGTATTCTTGTAATCTGTTCAGTTTAATGACACCATGTAAGCATAACGTCCGGATACTGTATTCTTGTAATCTGTTCAGTATAATGACACCATGTAAGCATAACGTCCGGATACTGTATTGTTGTAATCTGTTCAGGATAATGACACCATGTTAGCATAACGTCCGGATACTGTATTGTTGTAATCTGTTCAGTATAATGACACCATGTAAGCATAACGTCCGGATACTGTATTCTTGTAATCTGTTCAGTTTAATGACACCATGTAAGCATAACGTCCGGATACTGTATTGTTGTAATCTGTTCAGGATAATGACACCATGTTAGCATAACGTCCGGATACTGTATTCTTGTAATCTGTTCAGTATAATGACACCATGTCAGCATAACGTCCGGATACTGTATTCTTGTAATCTGTTCAGTAAAATGACACTATACAAGCATAACGTCCGGATACTGTATTCTTGTAATCTGTTCAGTATAATGACACCATGTAAGCATAACGTCCGGATACTGTATTGTTGTAATCTGTTCAGGATAATGACACCATGTTAGCATAACGTCCGGATACTGTATTGTTGTAATCTGTTCAGTATAATGACACCATGTAACCTTAACGTCCTGATACTGTATTCTTGTAATATGTTCAGTTTAATGACACCATGTAAACATAACGTCCGGATACTGTATTGTTGTAATCTGTTCAGTATAATGACACCATGTAAGCATAACGTCCGGATACTGTATTGTTGTAATCTGTTCAGTATAATGACACCATGTAAGCATAACGTCCGGATACTGTATTGTTGTAATCTGTTCAGTATAATGACACCATGTAAGCATAACGTCCGGATACTGTATTGTTGTAATCTGTTCAGTATAATGACACCATGTAAGCATAACGTCCGGATACTGTATTGTTGTAATATGTTCAGGATAATGACACCATGTTAGCATAACGTCCGGATACTGTATTGTTGTAATCTGTTCAGTATAATGACACCATGTAAGCATAACGTCCGGATACTGTATTGTTGTAATCTGTTCAGTATAATGACACCATGTAAGCATAACATCCGGATACTGTATTGTTGTAATCTGTTCAGTATAATGACACCATGTTAGCATAACGTCCGGATACTGTATTGTTGTAATCTGTTCAGTATAATGACACCGTGTAAGCATAACGTCCGGATACTGTATTCTTGTAATCTGTTCAGTTTAATGACACCATGTAAGCATAACGTCCGGATACTGTATTCTTGTAATCTGTTCAGTATAATGACACCATGTAAGCATAACGTCCGGATACTGTATTCTTGTAATCTGTTCAGTATAATGACACCATGTAAGCATAACGTCCGGATACTATATTGTTGTAATATGTTCAGTATAATGACACCATGTAAGCATAACGTCCGGATACTGTATTCTTGTAATCTGTTTAGTATAATGACACCATGTCAGCATAACGTCCGGATACTGTATTCTTGTAATCTGTTCAGTAAAATGACACTATACAAGCATAACGTCCGGATACTGTATTCTTGTAATATGTTCAGTATAATGACACCATGTAAGCATAACGTCCGGATACTGTATTGTTGTAATCTGTTCAGTATAATGACACCATGTAAGCATAACGTCCGGATACTGTATTGTTGTAATCTGTTCAGTATAATGACACCATGTAAGCATAACGTCCGGATACTGTATTGTTGTAATCTGTTCAGTATAATGACACCATGTAAGCATAACGTCCGGATACTGTATTGTTGTAATATGTTCAGGATAATGACACCATGTTAGCATAACGTCCGGATACTGTATTGTTGTAATCTGTTCAGTATAATGACACCGTGTAAGCATAACGTCCGGATACTGTATTCTTGTAATCTGTTCAGTTTAATGACACCATGTAAGCATAACGTCCGGATACTGTATTCTTGTAATCTGTTCAGTATAATGACACCATGTAAGCATAACGTCCGGATACTGTATTCTTGTAATCTGTTCAGTATAATGACACCATGTAAGCATAACGTCCGGATACTATATTGTTGTAATATGTTCAGTATAATGACACCATGTAAGCATAACGTCCGGATACTGTATTCTTGTAATCTGTTTAGTATAATGACACCATGTCAGCATAACGTCCGGATACTGTATTCTTGTAATCTGTTCAGTAAAATGACACTATACAAGCATAACGTCCGGATACTGTATTCTTGTAATATGTTCAGTATAATGACACCATGTAAGCATAACGTCCGGATACTGTATTGTTGTAATCTGTTCAGTATAATGACACCATGTAAGCATAACGTCCGGATACTGTATTGTTGTAATCTGTTCAGTATAATGACACCATGTAAGCATAACGTCCGGATACTGTATTGTTGTAATCTGTTCAGTATAATGACACCATGTAAGCATAACGTCCGGATACTGTATTGTTGTAATATGTTCAGGATAATGACACCATGTTAGCATAACGTCCTGATACTGTATTGTTGTAATCTGTTCAGTATAATGACACCATGTAAGCATAACGTCCGGATACTGTATTGTTGTAATCTGTTCAGTATAATGACACCATGTAAGCATAACATCCGGATACTGTATTGTTGTAATCTGTTCAGGATAATGACACCATGTTAGCATAACGTCCGGATACTGTATTGTTGTAATCTGTTCAGTATAATGACACCGTGTAAGCATAACGTCCGGATACTGTATTCTTGTAATCTGTTCAGTTTAATGACACCATGTAAGCATAACGTCCGGATACTGTATTCTTGTAATCTGTTCAGTATAATGACACCATGTAAGCATAACGTCCGGATACTGTATTCTTGTAATCTGTTCAGTATAATGACACCATGTAAGCATAACGTCCGGATACTATATTGTTGTAATATGTTCAGTATAATGACACCATGTAAGCATAACGTCCGGATACTGTATTCTTGTAATCTGTTTAGTATAATGACACCATGTCAGCATAACGTCCGGATACTGTATTCTTGTAATCTGTTCAGTAAAATGACACCATGTAAGCATAACGTCCGGATACTGTATTGTTGTAATCTGTTCAGTATAATGACACCATGTAAGCATAACGTCCTGATACTGTATTGTTGTAATCTGTTCAGTTTAATGACACCATGTAAGCATAACGTCCGGATACTGTATTCTTGTAATCTGTTCAGTATAATGACACCATGTAAGCATAACGTCCGGATACTGTATTCTTGTAATCTGTTTAGTATAATGACACCATGTCAGCATAACGTCCGGATACTGTATTCTTGTAATCTGTTCAGTAAAATGACACTATACAAGCATAACGTCCGGATACTGTATTCTTGTAATCTGTTCAGTATAATGACACCATGTAAGCATAACGTCCGGATACTGTATTGTTGTAATCTGTTCAGTATAATGACACCATGTAAGCATAACGTCCTGATACTGTATTGTTGTAATCTGTTCAGTTTAATGACACCATGTAAGCATAACGTCCGGATACTGTATTGTTGTAATCTGTTCAGTATAATGACACCATGTAAGCATAACGTCCGGATACTGTATTGTTGTAATATGTTCAGGATAATGACACCATGTTAGCATAACGTCCGGATACTGTATTGTTGTAATCTGTTCAGTATAATGACACCATGTAAGCATAACGTCCGGATACTGTATTGTTGTAATCTGTTCAGTATAATGACACCATGTAAGCATAACGTCCGGATACTGTATTGTTGTAATCTGTTCAGGATAATGACACCATGTTAGCATAACGTCCGGATACTGTATTGTTGTAATCTGTTCAGTATAATGACACCATGTAAGCATAACGTCCGGATACTGTATTCTTGTAATCTGTTCAGTTTAATGACACCATGTAAGCATAACGTCCGGATACTGTATTCTTGTAATCTGTTCAGTATAATGACACCATGTAAGCATAACGTCCGGATACTGTATTCTTGTAATCTGTTCAGTATAATGACACCATGTCAGCATAACGTCCGGATACTGTATTCTTGTAATCTGTTCAGTAAAATGACACTATACAAGCATAACGTCCGGATACTGTATTCTTGTAATCTGTTCAGTATAATGACACCATGTAAGCATAACGTCCGGATACTGTATTGTTGTAATATGTTCAGGATAATGACACCATGTTAGCATAACGTCCGGATACTGTATTGTTGTAATCTGTTCAGTATAATGACACCATGTAACCTTAACGTCCTGATACTGTATTCTTGTAATATGTTCAGTTTAATGACACCATGTAAGCATAACGTCCGGATACTGTATTGTTGTAATCTGTTCAGTATAATGACACCATGTAAGCATAACGTCCTGATACTGTATTCTTGTAATCTGTTCAGTTTAATGACACCATGTAAGCATAACGTCCTGATACTGTATTGTTGCAATCTGTTCAGTATAATGACACCATGTAAACATAACGTCCGGATACTGTATTGTTGTAATCTGTTCAGTATAATGACACCATGTAAGCATAACGTCCGGATACTGTATTGTTGTAATCTGTTCAGTATAATGACACCATGTAAGCATAACGTCCGGATACTGTATTGTTGTAATCTGTTCAGTATAATGACACCATGTAAGCATAACGTCCGGATACTGTATTGTTGTAATCTGTTCAGTATAATGACACCATGTAAGCATAACGTCCGGATACTGTATTGTTGTAATATGTTCAGGATAATGACACCATGTTAGCATAACGTCCGGATACTGTATTGTTGTAATCTGTTCAGTATAATGACACCATGTAAGCATAACGTCCGGATACTGTATTGTTGTAATCTGTTCAGTATAATGACACCATGTAAGCATAACATCCGGATACTGTATTGTTGTAATCTGTTCAGGATAATGACACCATGTTAGCATAACGTCCGGATACTGTATTGTTGTAATCTGTTCAGTATAATGACACCATGTAAGCATAACGTCCGGATACTGTATTCTTGTAATCTGTTCAGTTTAATGACACCATGTAAGCATAACGTCCGGATACTGTATTCTTGTAATCTGTTCAGTATAATGACACCATGTAAGCATAACGTCCGGATACTGTATTCTTGTAATCTGTTCAGTATAATGACACCATGTCAGCATAACGTCCGGATACTGTATTCTTGTAATCTGTTCAGTAAAATGACACTATACAAGCATAACGTCCGGATACTGTATTCTTGTAATCTGTTCAGTATAATGACACCATGTAAGCATAACGTCCGGATACTGTATTGTTGTAATCTGTTCAGGATAATGACACCATGTTAGCATAACGTCCGGATACTGTATTGTTGTAATCTGTTCAGTTTAATGACACCATGTAAGCATAACGTCCTGATACTGTATTGTTGCAATCTGTTCAGTATAATGACACCATGTAAGCATAACGTCCGGATACTGTATTGTTGTAATATGTTCAGGATAATGACACCATGTTAGCATAACGTCCGGATACTGTATTGTTGTAATCTGTTCAGTATAATGACACCATGTAAGCATAACGTCCGGATACTGTATTGTTGTAATATGTTCAGGATAATGACACCATGTTAGCATAACGTCCGGATACTGTATTGTTGTAATCTGTTCAGTATAATGACACCATGTAAGCATAACGTCCGGATACTGTATTGTTGTAATCTGTTCAGTATAATGACACAATGTAAGCATAACATCCGGATACTGTATTGTTGTAATCTGTTCAGGATAATGACACCATGTTAGCATAACGTCCGGATACTGTATTGTTGTAATCTGTTCAGTATAATGACACCATGTAAGCATAACGTCCGGATACTGTATTCTTGTAATCTGTTCAGTTTAATGACACCATGTAAGCATAACGTCCGGATACTGTATTCTTGTAATCTGTTCAGTATAATGACACCATGTAAGCATAACGTCCGGATACTGTATTCTTGTAATCTGTTCAGTATAATGACACCATGTAAGCATAACGTCCGGATACTGTATTCTTGTAATCTGTTCAGTAAAATGACACTATACAAGCATAACGTCCGGATACTGTATTCTTGTAATCTGTTCAGTATAATGACACCATGTAAGCATAACGTCCGGATACTGTATTCTTGTAATCTGTTCAGGATAATGACACCATGTTAGCATAACGTCCGGATACTGTATTGTTGTAATCTGTTCAGTTTAATGACACCATGTAAGCATAACGTCCTGATACTGTATTGTTGCAATCTGTTCAGTATAATGACACCATGTAAGCATAACGTCCGGATACTGTATTGTTGTAATCTGTTCAGTATAATGACACCATGTAAGCATAACGTCCGGATACTGTATTGTTGTAATCTGTTCAGTATAATGACACCATGTCAGCATAACGTCCGGATACTGTATTGTTGAAATCTGTTCAGTATAATGACACCATGTAAGCATAACGTCCGGATACTGTATTCTTGTAATATGTTCAGTATAATGACACAATGTAAGCATAACGTCCGGATACTGTATTCTTGTAATCTGTTCAGGATAATGACAACATGTCAGCATAACGTCCGGATACTGTATTCTTGTAATATGTTCAGTATAATGACACCATGTAAGCATAACGTCCGGATACTGTATTCTTGTAATCTGTTCAGGATAATGACAACATGTCAGCATAACGTCCGGATACTGTATTGTTGTAATCTGTTCAGGATAATGACACCATGTAAGCATAACGTCCGGATACGATATTGTTGTAATGTGTTCAGTATAATGACACCATGTCAGCATAACGTCCGGATACTGTATTGTTGTAATCTGTTCAGGATAATGACACCATGTTAGCATAACGTCCGGATACTGTATTCTTGTAATATGTTCAGTATAATGACACCATGTAAGCATAACGTCCGGATACTGTATTGTTGTAATCTGTTCAGTATAATGACACCATGTAAGCATAACGTCCGGATACTGTATTGTTGTAATCTGTTCAGTATAATGACACCATGTAAGCATAACGTCCGGATACTGTATTGTTGTAATCTGTTCAGTATAATGACACCATGTCAGCATAACGTCCGGATACTGTATTGTTGTAATCTGTTCAGTATAATGACACCATGTAACCTTAACATCCGGATACTGTATTGTTGTAATATGTTCAGTATAATGACACCATGTAAGCATAACGTCCGGATACTGTATTCTTGTTATCTGTTCAGTATAATGACACCATGTAAGCATAACGTCCGGATACTGTACTGTTGTAATCTGTTCAGGATAATGACACCATGTAAGCATAACGTCCGGATACTGTATTGTTGTAATCTGTTCAGGATAATGACAACATGTCAGCATAACGTCCAGATACTGTATTGTTGTAATCTGTTCAGGATAATGACAACATGTCAGCATAACGTCCGGATACTGTATTGTTGTAATCTGTTCAGTATAATGACACCATGTAAGCATAACGTCCGGATACTGTATTCTTGTAATCTGTTCAGTATAATGACACCATGTAAGCATAACGTCCGGATACTGTATTCTTGTAATATGTTCAGTATAATGACACAATGTAAGCATAACGTCCGGATACTGTATTCTTGTAATCTGTTCAGGATAATGACAACATGTCAGCATAACGTCCGGATACTGTATTCTTGTAATATGTTCAGTATAATGACACCATGTAAGCATAACGTCCGGATACTGTATTCTTGTAATCTGTTCAGGATAATGACAACATGTCAGCATAACGTCCGGAGACTTTATTGTTGTAATCTGTTCAGGATAATGACACCATGTAAGCATAACGTCCGGATACGATATTGTTGTAATCTGTTCAGTATAATGACACCATGTCAGCATAACGTCCTGATACTGTATTCTTGTAATCTGTTCAGTTTAATGACACCATGTAAGCATAACGTCCTGATACTGTATTGTTGCAATCTGTTCAGTATAATGACACCATGTAAGCATAGCGTCCGGATACTGTATTGTTGTAATCTGTTCAGTATAATGACACCATGTAAGCATAACGTCCGGATACTGTATTGTTGTAATCTGTTCAGTATAATGACACCATGTCAGCATAACGTCCGGATACTGTATTTTTGTAATCTGTTCAGTATAATGACACCATGTAAGCATAACGTCCGGATACTGTATTCTTGTAATCTGTTCAGTATAATGACACCATGTCAGCATAACGTCCGGATACTGTATTCTTGTAATCTGTTCAGTAAAATGACACTATACAAGCATAACGTCCGGATACTGTATTCTTGTAATCTGTTCAGTATAATGACACCATGTAAGCATAACGTCCGGATACTGTATTGTTGTAATCTGTTCAGTATAATGACACCATGTCAGCATAACGTCCGGATACTGTTTTGTTGTAATCTGTTCAGGATAATGACACCATGTTAGCATAACGTCCGGATACTGTATTCTTGTAATATGTTCAGTATAATGACACCATGTAAGCATAACGTCCGGATACTGTATTGTTGTAATCTGTTCAGTATAATGACACCATGTAACCTTAACATCCGGATACTGTATTGTTGTAATATGTTCAGTATAATGACACCATGTAAGCATAACGTCCGGATACTGTATTCTTGTAATCTGTTCAGTATAATGACACCATGTAACCATAACGTCCGGATACTGTACTGTTGTAATCTGTTCAGGATAATGACACCATGTAAGCATAACGTCCGGATACTGTATTGTTGTAATCTGTTCAGGATAATGACAACATGTCAGCATAACGTCCAGATACTGTATTGTTGTAATCTGTTCAGGATAATGACAACATGTCAGCATAACGTCCGGATACTGTATTGTTGTAATCTGTTCAGTATAATGACACCATGTAAGCATAACGTCCGGATACTGTATTCTTGTAATCTGTTCAGTATAATGACACCATGTAAGCATAACGTCCGGATACTGTATTCTTGTAATATGTTCAGTATAATGACACAATGTAAGCATAACGTCCGGATACTGTATTCTTGTAATCTGTTCAGGATAATGACAACATGTCAGCATAACGTCCGGATACTGTATTCTTGTAATATGTTCAGTATAATGACACCATGTAAGCATAACGTCCGGATACTGTATTCTTGTAATCTGTTCAGGATAATGACAACATGTCAGCATAACGTCCGGAGACTTTATTGTTGTAATCTGTTCAGGATAATGACACCATGTAAGCATAACGTCCGGATACGATATTGTTGTAATCTGTTCAGTATAATGACACCATGTCAGCATAACGTCCGGATACTGTATTGTTGTAATCTGTTCAGGATAATGACACCATGTTAGCATAACGTCCGGATACTGTATTGTTGTAATCTGTTCAGTATAATGACACCATGTAAGCATAACGTCCGGATACTGTATTGTTGTAATCTGTTCAGTATAATGACACCATGTCAGCATAACGTCCGGATACTGTATTGTTGAAATCTGTTCAGTATAATGACACCATGTAAGCATAACGTCCGGATACTGTATTCTTGTAATATGTTCAGTATAATGACACAATGTAAGCATAACGTCCGGATACTGTATTCTTGTAATCTGTTCAGGATAATGACAACATGTCAGCATAACGTCCGGATACTGTATTCTTGTAATATGTTCAGTATAATGACACCATGTAAGCATAACGTCCGGATACTGTATTCTTGTAATCTGTTCAGGATAATGACAACATGTCAGCATAACGTCCGGATACTGTATTGTTGTAATCTGTTCAGGATAATGACACCATGTAAGCATAACGTCCGGATACGATATTGTTGTAATGTGTTCAGTATAATGACACCATGTCAGCATAACGTCCGGATACTGTATTGTTGTAATCTGTTCAGGATAATGACACCATGTTAGCATAACGTCCGGATACTGTATTCTTGTAATATGTTCAGTATAATGACACCATGTAAGCATAACGTCCGGATACTGTATTGTTGTAATCTGTTCAGTATAATGACACCATGTAAGCATAACGTCCGGATACTGTATTGTTGTAATCTGTTCAGTATAATGACACCATGTAAGCATAACGTCCGGATACTGTATTGTTGTAATCTGTTCAGTATAATGACACCATGTCAGCATAACGTCCGGATACTGTATTGTTGTAATCTGTTCAGTATAATGACACCATGTAACCTTAACATCCGGATACTGTATTGTTGTAATATGTTCAGTATAATGACACCATGTAAGCATAACGTCCGGATACTGTATTCTTGTTATCTGTTCAGTATAATGACACCATGTAAGCATAACGTCCGGATACTGTACTGTTGTAATCTGTTCAGGATAATGACACCATGTAAGCATAACGTCCGGATACTGTATTGTTGTAATCTGTTCAGGATAATGACAACATGTCAGCATAACGTCCAGATACTGTATTGTTGTAATCTGTTCAGGATAATGACAACATGTCAGCATAACGTCCGGATACTGTATTGTTGTAATCTGTTCAGTATAATGACACCATGTAAGCATAACGTCCGGATACTGTATTCTTGTAATCTGTTCAGTATAATGACACCATGTAAGCATAACGTCCGGATACTGTATTCTTGTAATATGTTCAGTATAATGACACAATGTAAGCATAACGTCCGGATACTGTATTCTTGTAATCTGTTCAGGATAATGACAACATGTCAGCATAACGTCCGGATACTGTATTCTTGTAATATGTTCAGTATAATGACACCATGTAAGCATAACGTCCGGATACTGTATTCTTGTAATCTGTTCAGGATAATGACAACATGTCAGCATAACGTCCGGAGACTTTATTGTTGTAATCTGTTCAGGATAATGACACCATGTAAGCATAACGTCCGGATACGATATTGTTGTAATCTGTTCAGTATAATGACACCATGTCAGCATAACGTCCTGATACTGTATTCTTGTAATCTGTTCAGTTTAATGACACCATGTAAGCATAACGTCCTGATACTGTATTCTTGTAATCTGTTCAGTATAATGACACCATGTCAGCATAACGTCCGGATACTGTATTCTTGTAATCTGTTCAGTAAAATGACACTATACAAGCATAACGTCCGGATACTGTATTCTTGTAATCTGTTCAGTATAATGACACCATGTAAGCATAACGTCCGGATACTGTATTGTTGTAATCTGTTCAGTATAATGACACCATGTCAGCATAACGTCCGGATACTGTTTTGTTGTAATCTGTTCAGGATAATGACACCATGTTAGCATAACGTCCGGATACTGTATTCTTGTAATATGTTCAGTATAATGACACCATGTAAGCATAACGTCCGGATACTGTATTGTTGTAATCTGTTCAGTATAATGACACCATGTAACCTTAACATCCGGATACTGTATTGTTGTAATATGTTCAGTATAATGACACCATGTAAGCATAACGTCCGGATACTGTATTCTTGTAATCTGTTCAGTATAATGACACCATGTAAGCATAACGTCCGGATACTGTACTGTTGTAATCTGTTCAGGATAATGACACCATGTAAGCATAACGTCCGGATACTGTATTGTTGTAATCTGTTCAGGATAATGACAACATGTCAGCATAACGTCCAGATACTGTATTGTTGTAATCTGTTCAGGATAATGACAACATGTCAGCATAACGTCCGGATACTGTATTGTTGTAATCTGTTCAGTATAATGACACCATGTAAGCATAACGTCCGGATACTGTATTCTTGTAATCTGTTCAGTATAATGACACCATGTAAGCATAACGTCCGGATACTGTATTCTTGTAATATGTTCAGTATAATGACACAATGTAAGCATAACGTCCGGATACTGTATTCTTGTAATCTGTTCAGGATAATGACAACATGTCAGCATAACGTCCGGATACTGTATTCTTGTAATATGTTCAGTATAATGACACCATGTAAGCATAACGTCCGGATACTGTATTCTTGTAATCTGTTCAGGATAATGACAACATGTCAGCATAACGTCCGGAGACTTTATTGTTGTAATCTGTTCAGGATAATGACACCATGTAAGCATAACGTCCGGATACGATATTGTTGTAATCTGTTCAGTATAATGACACCATGTCAGCATAACGTCCGGATACTGTATTGTTGTAATCTGTTCAGGATAATGACACCATGTTAGCATAACGTCCGGATACTGTATTGTTGTAATCTGTTCAGTATAATGACACCATGTAAGCATAACGTCCGGATACTGTATTCTTGTAATCTGTTCAGTATAATGACACCATGTAAGCATAACGTCCGGATACTGTATTCTTGTAATCTGTTCAGTATAATGACACCATGTAAGCATAACGTCCGGATACTGTATTCTTGTAATATGTTCAGTATAATGACACCATGTCAGCATAACGTCCGGATACTGTATTCTTGTAATCTGTTCAGGATAATGACAACATGTCAGCATAACGTCCGGATACTGTATTGTTGTAATCTGTTAAGTATAATGACACCATGTCAGCATAACGTCCGGATACTGTATTCTTGTAATCTGTTCAGTATAATGACACCATGTAAGCATAACGTCCGGATACTGTATTCTTGTAATCTTTTCAGTATAATGACACCATGTCAGCATAACGTCCGGATACTGTATTCTTGGAATCTGTTAAGTAAAATGACACTATACAAGCATAACGTCCGGATACTGTATTCTTGTAATCTGTTCAGTATAATGACACCATGTAAGCATAACGTCCGGATACTGTATTGTTGTAATCTGTTCAGTATAATGACACCATGTCAGCATAACGTCCGGATACGATATTGTTGTAATCTGTTCAGGATAATGACACCATGTTAGCATAACGTCCGGATACTGTATTCTTGTAATATGTTCAGTATAATGACACCATGTAAGCATAACGTCCGGATACTGTATTCTTGTAATATGTTCAGGATAATGACACCATGTAAGCATAACGTCCTGATACTGTATTCTTGTAATCTGTTCAGTTTAAGGACACCATGTAAGCATAACGTCCTGATACTGTATTGTTGCAATCTGTTCAGTATAATGACACCATGTCAGCATAACGTCCGGATACTGTATTCTTGTAATCTGTTCAGTATAATGACACCATGTAAGCATAACGTCCGGATACTGTATTGTTGTAATCTGTTCAGTATAATGACACCATGTCAGCATAACGTCCGGATACTGTATTCTTGTAATATGTTCAGTATAATGACACCATGTAAGCATAACGTCCGGATACTGTATTGTTGTAATCTGTTCAGTATAATGACACCATGTAACCTTAACATCCGGATACTGTATTGTTGTAATATGTTCAGTATAATGACACCATGTAAGCATAACGTCCGGATACTGTATTCTTGTAATCTGTTCAGTATAATGACACCATGTAAGCATAACGTCCGGATACTGTACTGTTGTAATCTGTTCAGGATAATGACACCATGTAAGCATAACGTCCGGATACTGTATTGTTGTAATCTGTTCAGGATAATGACAACATGTCAGCATAACGTCCAGATACTGTATTGTTGTAATCTGTTCAGGATAATGACAACATGTCAGCATAACGTCCGGATACTGTATTGTTGTAATCTGTTCAGTATAATGACACCATGTAAGCATAACGTCCGGATACTGTATTCTTGTAATCTGTTCAGTATAATGACACCATGTAAGCATAACGTCCGGATACTGTATTCTTGTAATATGTTCAGTATAATGACACAATGTAAGCATAACGTCCGGATACTGTATTCTTGTAATCTGTTCAGGATAATGACAACATGTCAGCATAACGTCCGGATACTGTATTCTTGTAATATGTTCAGTATAATGACACCATGTAAGCATAACGTCCGGATACTGTATTCTTGTAATCTGTTCAGGATAATGACAACATGTCAGCATAACGTCCGGAGACTTTATTGTTGTAATCTGTTCAGGATAATGACACCATGTAAGCATAACGTCCGGATACGATATTGTTGTAATCTGTTCAGTATAATGACACCATGTCAGCATAACGTCCGGATACTGTATTGTTGTAATCTGTTCAGGATAATGACACCATGTTAGCATAACGTCCGGATACTGTATTGTTGTAATCTGTTCAGTATAATGACACCATGTAAGCATAACGTCCGGATACTGTATTCTTGTAATCTGTTCAGTATAATGACACCATGTAAGCATAACGTCCGGATACTGTATTCTTGTAATCTGTTCAGTATAATGACACCATGTAAGCATAACGTCCGGATACTGTATTCTTGTAATATGTTCAGTATAATGACACAATGTAAGCATAACGTCCGGATACTGTATTCTTGTAATCTGTTCAGGATAATGACAACATGTCAGCATAACGTCCGGATACTGTATTGTTGTAATCTGTTAAGTATAATGACACCATGTCAGCATAACGTCCGGATACTGTATTCTTGTAATCTGTTCAGTATAATGACACCATGTAAGCATAACGTCCGGATACTGTATTCTTGTAATCTTTTCAGTATAATGACACCATGTCAGCATAACGTCCGGATACTGTATTCTTGGAATCTGTTAAGTAAAATGACACTATACAAGCATAACGTCCGGATACTGTATTCTTGTAATCTGTTCAGTATAATGACACCATGTAAGCATAACGTCCGGATACTGTATTGTTGTAATCTGTTCAGTATAATGACACCATGTCAGCATAACGTCCGGATACGATATTGTTGTAATCTGTTCAGGATAATGACACCATGTTAGCATAACGTCCGGATACTGTATTCTTGTAATATGTTCAGTATAATGACACCATGTAAGCATAACGTCCGGATACTGTATTCTTGTAATATGTTCAGGATAATGACACCATGTAAGCATAACGTCCTGATACTGTATTCTTGTAATCTGTTCAGTTTAAGGACACCATGTAAGCATAACGTCCTGATACTGTATTGTTGCAATCTGTTCAGTATAATGACACCATGTCAGCATAACGTCCGGATACTGTATTCTTGTAATCTGTTCAGTATAATGACACCATGTAAGCATAACGTCCGGATACTGTATTGTTGTAATCTGTTCAGTATAATGACACCATGTCAGCATAACGTCCGGATACTGTATTCTTGTAATCTGTTCAGTAAAATGACACTATACAAGCATAACGTCCGGATACTGTATTCTTGTAATCTGTTCAGTATAATGACACCATGTAAGCATAACGTCCGGATACTGTATTGTTGTAATCTGTTCAGTATAATGACACCATGTCAGCATAACGTCCGGATACTGTATTCTTGTAATCTGTTCAGTATAATGACACCATGTAAGCATAACGTCCGGATACTGTATTCTTGTAATCTGTTCAGTATAATGACACCATGTAAGCATAACGTCCGGATACTGTATTGTTGTAATCTGTTCAGGATAATGACACCATGTTAGCATAACGTCCGGATACTGTATTGTTGTAATCTGTTAAGTATAATGACACCATGTAAGCATAACGTCCGGATACTGTATTCTTGTAATATGTTCAGTATAATGACACCATGTAAGCATAACGTCCTGATACTGTATTCTTGTAATCTGTTCAGTTTAATGACACCATGTAAGCATAACGTCCTGATACTGTATTGTTGCAATCTGTTCAGTATAATGACACCATGTAAACATAACGTCCGGATACTGTATTGTTGTAATCTGTTCAGTATAATGACACCATGTAAGCATAACGTCCGGATACTGTATTCTTGTAATATGTTCAGTATAATGACACCATGTAAGCATAACGTCCGGATACTGTATTCTTGTAATCTGTTCAGTATAATGACACCATGTAAGCATAACGTCCGGATACTGTACTGTTGTAATCTGTTCAGTATAATGACACCATGTAAGCATAACGTCCGGATACTGTATTGTTGTAATCTGTTCAGGATAATGACACCATGTTAGCATAACGTCCGGATACTGTATTCTTGTAATCTGTTCAGTATAATGACACCATGTAAGCATAACGTCCGGATACTGTATTCTTGTAATCTGTTCAGTTTAATGACACCATGTAAGCATAACGTCCGGATACTGTATTCTTGTAATCTGTTCAGTATAATGACACCATGTAAGCATAACGTCCGGATACTGTATTCTTGTAATCTGTTCAGTATAATGACACCATGTCAGCATAACGTCCGGATACCGTATTCTTGTAATCTGTTCAGTAAAATGACACTATACAAGCATAACGTCCGGATACTGTATTCTTGTAATCTGTTCAGTATAATGACACCATGTAAGCATAACGTCCGGATACTGTATTGTTGTAATCTGTTCAGTATAATGACACCATGTCAGCATAACGTCCGGATACTGTATTCTTGTAATCTGTTCAGTATAATGACACCATGTAAGCATAACGTCCGGATACTGTATTCTTGTAATCTGTTCAGTATAATGACACCATGTAAGCATAACGTCCGGATACTGTATTCTTGTAATCTGTTCAGGATAATGACACCATGTTAGCATAACGTCCGGATACTGTATTGTTGTAATCTGTTAAGTATAATGACACCATGTAAGCATAACGTCCGGATACTGTATTCTTGTAATATGTTCAGTATAATGACACCGTGTAAGCATAACGTCCTGATACTGTATTCTTGTAATCTGTTCAGTTTAATGACACCATGTAAGCATAACGTCCGGATACTGTATTGTTGCAATCTGTTCAGTATAATGACACCATGTAAACATAACGTCCGGATACTGTATTGTTGTAATCTGTTCAGGATAATGACAACATGTCAGCATAACGTCCGGATACTGTATTGTTGTAATCTGTTCAGTATAATGACACCATGTAAGCATAACGTCCGGATACTGTATTGTTGTAATCTGTTCAGTATAATGACACCATGTAACCTTAACGTCCGGATACTGTATTCTTGTAATATGTTCAGTATAATGACACCATGTAAGCATAACGTCCGGATACTGTATTCTTGTAATCTGTTCAGTATAATGACACCATGTCAGCATAACGTCCGGATACTGTATTGTTGTAATCTGTTCAGTATAATGACACCATGTAAGCATAACGTCCGGATACTGTATTCTTGTAATCTGTTCAGTTTAATGACACCATGTAAGCATAACGTCCGGATACTGTATTCTTGTAATATGTTCAGTATAATGACACAATGTAAGCATAACGTCCGGATACTGTATTGTTGTAATCTGTTCAGGATAATGACAACATGTCAGCATAACGTCCGGATACTGTATTCTTGTAATATGTTCAGTATAATGACACCATGTAAGCATAACGTCCGGATACTGTATTGTTGTAATCTGTTCAGGATAATGACACCATGTAAGCATAACGTCCGGATACGATATTGTTGTAATCTGTTCAGGATAATGACACCATGTCAGCATAACGTCCGGATACTGTATTGTTGTAATCTGTTCAGGATAATGACACCATGTTAGCATAACGTCCGGATACTGTATTCTTGTAATATGTTCAGTATAATGACACCATGTAAGCATAACGTCCGGATACTGTATTCTTGTAATATGTTCAGTATAATGACACCATGTAAGCATAACGTCCTGATACTGTATTCTTGTAATCTGTTCAGTTTAATGACACCATGTAAGCATAACGTCCTGATACTGTATTGTTGCAATCTGTTCAGTATAATGACACCATGTAAGCATAACGTCCGGATACTGTATTGTTGTAATCTGTTCAGTATAATGACACCATGTAAGCATAACGTCCGGATACTGTATTGTTGTAATCTGTTCAGTATAATGACACCATGTCAGCATAACGTCCGGATACTGTATTCTTGTAATCTGTTCAGTATAATGACACCATGTAAGCATAACGTCCGGATACTGTATTCTTGTAATCTGTTTAGTATAATGACACCATGTCAGCATAACGTCCGGATACTGTATTCTTGTAATCTGTTTAGTAAAATGACACTATACAAGCATAACGTCCGGATACTGTATTCTTGTAATCTGTTCAGTATAATGACACCATGTAAGCATAACGTCCGGATACTGTATTGTTGTAATCTGTTCAGTATAATGACACCATGTCAGCATAACGTCCGGATACTGTATTGTTGTAATCTGTTCAGGATAATGACACCATGTTAGCATAACGTCCGGATACTGTATTCTTGTAATATGTTCAGTATAATGACACCATGTAAGCATAACGTCCGGATACTGTATTCTTGTAATATGTTCAGTATAATGACACCATGTAAGCATAACGTCCTGATACTGTATTCTTGTAATCTGTTCAGTATAATGACACCATGTAAGCATAACGTCCGGATACTGTATTCTTGTAATCTGTTCAGTATAATGACACCATGTCAGCATAACGTCCGGATACTGTATTCTTGGAATCTGTTAAGTAAAATGACACTATACAAGCATAACGTCCGGATACTGTATTCTTGTAATCTGTTCAGTATAATGACACCATGTAAGCATAACGTCCGGATACTGTATTGTTGTAATCTGTTCAGTATAATGACACCATGTCAGCATAACGTCCGGATACTGTATTGTTGTAATCTGTTCAGTATAATGACACCATGTCAGCATAACGTCCGGATACTGTATTCTTGTAATCTGTTCAGTATAATGACACCATGTAAGCATAACGTCCGGATACTGTATTCTTGTAATCTGTTCAGTATAATGACACCATGTAAGCATAACGTCCGGATACTGTATTGTTGTAATCTGTTCAGGATAATGACACCATGTTAGCATAACGTCCGGATACTGTATTGTTGTAATCTGTTAAGTATAATGACACCATGTAAGCATAACGTCCGGATACTGTATTCTTGTAATATGTTCAGTATAATGACACCATGTAAGCATAACGTCCTGATACTGTATTCTTGTAATCTGTTCAGTTTAATGACACCATGTAAGCATAACGTCCGGATACTGTATTGTTGCAATCTGTTCAGTATAATGACACCATGTAAACATAACGTCCGGATACTGTATTGTTGTAATCTGTTCAGTATAATGACACCATGTAAGCATAACGTCCGGATACTGTATTGTTGTAATCTGTTCAGGATAATGACACCATGTAAGCATAACGTCCGGATACTGTATTGTTGTAATCTGTTCAGTATAATGACACCATGTCAGCATAACGTCCGGATACTGTATTGTTGTAATCTGTTCAGTATAATGACACCATGTAACCTTAACGTCCGGATACTGTATTCTTGTAATATGTTCAGTATAATGACACCATGTAAGCATAACGTCCGGATACTGTATTCTTGTAATCTGTTCAGTATAATGACACCATGTAAGCATAACGTCCGGATACTGTATTCTTGTAATCTGTTCAGTATAATGACACCATGTAAGCATAACGTCCGGATACTGTATTCTTGTAATCTGTTCAGTTTAATGACACCATGTAAGCATAACGTCCGGATACTGTATTCTTGTAATCTGTTCAGTATAATGACACCATGTAAGCATAACGTCCGGATACTGTATTCTTGTAATCTGTTCAGTATAATGACACCATGTCAGCATAACGTCCGGATACTGTATTCTTGTAATCTGTTCAGTAAAATGACACTATACAAGCATAACGTCCGGATACTGTATTCTTGTAATCTGTTCAGTATAATGACACCATGTAAGCATAACGTCCGGATACTGTATTGTTGTAATCTGTTCAGTATAATGACACCATGTCAGCATAACGTCCGGATACTGTATTCTTGTAATCTGTTCAGTATAATGACACCATGTAAGCATAACGTCCGGATACCGTATTGTTGTAATCTGTTCAGTATAATGACACCATGTAAGCATAACGTCCGGATACTGTATTGTTGTAATCTGTTCAGGATAATGACACCATGTTAGCATAACGTCCGGATACTGTATTGTTGTAATCTGTTAAGTATAATGACACCATGTAAGCATAACGTCCGGATACTGTATTCTTGTAATCTGTTCAGTATAATGACACCATGTAAGCATAACGTCCTGATACTGTATTCTTGTAATCTGTTCAGTTTAATGACACCATGTAAGCATAACGTCCTGATACTGTATTGTTGCAATCTGTTCAGTATAATGACACCATGTAAACATAACGTCCGGATACTGTATTGTTGTAATCTGTTCAGTATAATGACACCATGTAAGCATAACGTCCGGATACTGTATTGTTGTAATCTGTTCAGGATAATGACACCTTGTAAGCATAACGTCCGGATACTGTATTGTTGTAATCTGTTCAGTATAATGACACCATGTCAGCATAACGTCCGGATACTGTATTGTTGTAATCTGTTCAGTATAATGACACCATGTAACCTTAACGTCCGGATACTGTATTCTTGTAATATGTTCAGTATAATGACACCATGTAAGCATAACGTCCGGATACTGTATTCTTGTAATCTGTTCAGTATAATGACACCATGTAAGCATAATGTCCGGATACTGTACTGTTGTAATCTGTTCAGGATAATGACACCATGTAAGCATAACGTCCGGATACTGTATTGTTGTAATCTGTTCAGGATAATGACAACATGTCAGCATAACGTCCGGATACTGTATTGTTGTAATCTGTTCAGTATAATGACACCATGTAAGCATAACGTCCGGATACTGTATTGTTGTAATCTGTTCAGTATAATGACACCATGTAACCTTAACGTCCGGATACTGTATTCTTGTAATATGTTCAGTATAATGACACCATGTAAGCATAACGTCCGGATACTGTATTCTTGTAATCTGTTCAGTATAATGACACCATGTAAGCATAACGTCCGGATACTGTACTGTTGTAATCTGTTCAGGATAATGACACCATGTAAGCATAACGTCCGGATACTGTACTGTTGTAATCTGTTCAGGATAATGACACCATGTAAGCATAACGTCCGGATACTGTATTCTTGTAATATGTTCAGTATAATGACACCATGTAAGCATAACGTCCGGATACTGTATTCTTGTAATCTGTTCAGTATAATGACACCATGTAAGCATAACGTCCTGATACTGTATTCTTGTAATCTGTTCAGTTTAATGACACCATGTAAGCATAACGTCCTGATACTGTATTGTTGCAATCTGTTCAGTATAATGACACCATGTAAACATAACGTCCGGATACTGTATTGTTGTAATCTGTTCAGTATAATGACACCATGTAAGCATAACGTCCGGATACTGTATTGTTGTAATCTGTTCAGGATAATGACACCATGTAAGCATAACGTCCGGATACTGTATTGTTGTAATCTGTTCAGTATAATGACACCATGTCAGCATAACGTCCGGATACTGTATTGTTGTAATCTGTTCAGTATAATGACACCATGTAACCTTAACGTCCGGATACTGTATTCTTGTAATATGTTCAGTATAATGACACCATGTAAGCATAACGTCCGGATACTGTATTCTTGTAATCTGTTCAGTATAATGACACCATGTAAGCATAATGTCCGGATACTGTACTGTTGTAATCTGTTCAGGATAATGACACCATGTAAGCATAACGTCCGGATACTGTATTGTTGTAATCTGTTCAGGATAATGACAACATGTCAGCATAACGTCCGGATACTGTATTCTTGTAATCTGTTCAGTATAATGACACCATGTAAGCATAACGTCCGGATACTGTATTGTTGTAATCTGTTCAGTATAATGACACCATGTAACCTTAACGTCCGGATACTGTATTGTTGCAATCTGTTCAGTATAATGACACCATGTAAGCATAACGTCCGGATACTGTATTCTTGTAATCTGTTCAGTATAATGACACCATGTAAGCATAACGTCCGGATACTGTACTGTTGTAATCTGTTCAGGATAATGACACCATGTAAGCATAACGTCCGGATACTGTACTGTTGTAATCTGTTCAGGATAATGACACCATGTAAGCATAACGTCCGGATACTGTATTGTTGTAATCTGTTCAGGATAATGACAACATGTCAGCATAACGTCCGGATACTGTATTCTTGTAATATGTTCAGTATAATGACACCATGTAAGCATAACGTCCGGATACTGTATTGTTGTAATCTGTTCAGTATATTGACACCATGTAAGCATAACGTCCGGATACTGTATTGTTGTAATCTGTTCAGTATAATGACACCATGTAAGCATAACGTCCGGATACTGTATTCTTGTAATCTGTTCAGTATAATGACACCATGTAAGCATAACGTCCGGATACTTTATTCTTGTAATATGTTCAGTATAATGACACCATGTAAGCATAACGTCCGGATACTGTATTCTTGTAATATGTTCAGTATAATGACACCATGTAAGCATAACGTCCGGATACTGTATTGTTGTAATCTGTTCAGTATAATGACACCATGTCAGCATAACGTCCGGATACTGTATTGTTGTAATCTGTTCAGTATAATGACACCATGTAAGCATAACGTCCGGATACTGTATTCTTGTAATCTGTTCAGTTTAATGACACCATGTAAGCATAACGTCCGGATACTGTATTCTTGTAATATGTTCAGTATAATGACACAATGTAAGCATAACGTCCGGATACTGTATTGTTGTAATCTGTTCAGGATAATGACAACATGTAAGCATAACGTCCGGATACTGTATTGTTGTAATCTGTTCAGGATAATGACAACATGTCAGCATAACGTCCGGATACTGTATTGTTGTAATCTGTTCAGGATAATGACACCATGTAAGCATAACGTCCGGATACGATATTGTTGTAATCTGTTCAGGATAATGACACCATGTCAGCATAACGTCCGGATACTGTATTGTTGTAATCTGTTCAGGATAATGACACCATGTTAGCATAACGTCCGGATACTGTATTCTTGTAATATGTTCAGTATAATGACACCATGTAAGCATAACGTCCGGATACTGTATTCTTGTAATATGTTCAGTATAATGACACCATGTAAGCATAACGTCCTGATACTGTATTCTTGTAATCTGTTCAGTTTAATGACACCATGTAAGCATAACGTCCTGATACTGTATTGTTGCAATCTGTTAAGTATAATGACACCATGTAAGCATAACGTCCGGATACTGTATTGTTGTAATCTGTTCAGTATAATGACACCATGTAAGCATAACGTCCGGATACTGTATTGTTGTAATCTGTTCAGTATAATGACACCATGTCAGCATAACGTCCGGATACTGTATTCTTGTAATCTGTTCAGTATAATGACACCATGTAAGCATAACGTCCGGATACTGTATTCTTGTAATCTGTTCAGTATAATGACACCATGTCAGCATAACGTCCGGATACTGTATTCTTGTAATCTGTTTAGTAAAATGACACTATACAAGCATAACGTCCGGATACTGTATTCTTGTAATCTGTTCAGTATAATGACACCATGTAAGCATAACGTCCGGATACTGTATTGTTGTAATCTGTTCAGTATAATGACACCATGTCAGCATAACGTCCGGATACTGTATTGTTGTAATCTGTTCAGGATAATGACACCATGTTAGCATAACGTCCGGATACTGTATTCTTGTAATATGTTCAGTATAATGACACCATGTAAGCATAACGTCCGGATACTGTATTCTTGTAATATGTTCAGTATAATGACACCATGTAAGCATAACGTCCTGATACTGTATTCTTGTAATCTGTTCAGTTTAATGACACCATGTAAGCATAACGTCCTGATACTGTATTCTTGTAATCTTGTAATCTGTTTAGTAAAATGACACTATACAAGCATAACGTCCGGATACTGTATTCTTGTAATCTGTTCAGTATAATGACACCATGTAAGCATAACGTCCGGATACTGTATTGTTGTAATCTGTTCAGTATAATGACACCATGTCAGCATAACGTCCGGATACTGTATTGTTGTAATCTGTTCAGGATAATGACACCATGTTAGCATAACGTCCGGATACTGTATTCTTGTAATATGTTCAGTATAATGACACCATGTAAGCATAACGTCCGGATACTGTATTCTTGTAATATGTTCAGTATAATGACACCATGTAAGCATAACGTCCTGATACTGTATTCTTGTAATCTGTTCAGTTTAATGACACCATGTAAGCATAACGTCCTGATACTGTATTGTTGCACTCTGTTCAGTATAATGACACCATGTAAGCATAACGTCCGGATACTGTATTGTTGTAATCTGTTCAGTATAATGACACCATGTCAGCATAACGTCCGGATACTGTATTGTTGTAATCTGTTCAGTATAATGACACCATGTCAGCATAACGTCCGGATACTGTATTGTTGTAATCTGTTCAGTATAATGACACCATGTAAGCATAACGTCCGGATACTGTATTGTTGTAATCTGTTCAGTATAATGACACCATGTAAGCATAACGTCCGGATACTGTATTGTTGTAATCTGTTCAGTATAATGACACCATGTTAGCATAACGTCCGGATACTGTATTGTTGTAATCTGTTAAGTATAATGACACCATGTAAGCATAACGTCCGGATACTGTATTCTTGTAATCTGTTCAGTATAATGACACCATGTAAGCATAACGTCCGGATACTGTATTCTTGTAATCTGTTCAGTATAATGACACCATGTCAGCATAACGTCCGGATACTGTATTCTTGTAATCTGTTTAGTAAAATGACACTATACAATCATAACGTCCTGATACTGTATTCTTGTAATCTGTTCAGTATAATGACACCATGTAAGCATAACGTCCGGATACTGTATTGTTGTAATCTGTTCAGTATAATGACACCATGTCAGCATAACGTCCGGATACTGTATTGTTGTAATCTGTTCAGGATAATGACACCATGTTAGCATAACGTCCGGATACTGTATTCTTGTAATATGTTCAGTATAATGACACCATGTAAGCATAACGTCCGGATACTGTATTCTTGTAATATGTTCAGTATAATGACACCATGTAAGCATAACGTCCTGATACTGTATTCTTGTAATCTGTTCAGTTTAATGACACCATGTAAGCATAACGTCCTGATACTGTATTGTTGCACTCTGTTCAGTATAATGACACCATGTAAGCATAACGTCCGGATACTGTATTCTTGTAATCTGTTCAGTATAATGACACCATGTAAGCATAACGTCCTGATACTGTATTCTTGTAATCTGTTCAGTTTAATGACACCATGTAAGCATAACGTCCTGATACTGTATTGTTGCACTCTGTTCAGTATAATGACACCATGTAAGCATAACGTCCGGATACTGTATTGTTGTAATCTGTTCAGTATAATGACACCATGTAAGCATAACGTCCGGATACTGTATTGTTGTAATCTGTTCAGTATAATGACACCATGTCAGCATAACGTCCGGATACTGTATTGTTGTAATCTGTTCAGTATAATGACACCATGTAAGCATAACGTCCGGATACTGTATTGTTGTAATCTGTTCAGTATAATGACACCATGTAAGCATAACGTCCGGATACTGTATTGTTGTAATCTGTTCAGGATAATGACACCATGTTAGCATAACGTCCGGATACTGTATTGTTGTAATCTGTTAAGTATAATGACACCATGTAAGCATAACGTCCGGATACTGTATTCTTGTAATATGTTCAGTATAATGACACCATGTAAGCATAACGTCCTGATACTGTATTCTTGTAATCTGTTCAGTTTAATGACACCATGTAAGCATAACGTCCGGATACTGTATTGTTGCAATCTGTTCAGTATAATGACACCATGTAAGCATAACGTCCTGATACTGTATTGTTGTAATCTGTTCAGTATAATGACATCATGTAAGCATAACGTCCGGATACTGTACTGTTGTAATCTGTTCAGGATAATGACACCATGTAAGCATAACGTCCGGATACTGTATTGTTGTAATCTGTTCAGGATAATGACAACATGTCAGCATAACGTCCAGATACTGTATTGTTGTAATCTGTTCAGGATAATGACAACATGTCAGCATAACGTCCGGATACTGTATTGTTGTAATCTGTTCAGTATAATGACACCATGTAAGCATAACGTCCGGATACTGTATTCTTGTAATCTGTTCAGTATAATGACACCATGTAAGCATAACGTCCGGATACTGTATTGTTGTAATCTGTTCAGTATAATGACACCATGTAAGCATAACGTCCGGATACTGTATTGTTGTAATCTGTTCAGTATAATGACACCATGTCAGCATAACGTCCGGATACTGTATTGTTGTAATATGTTCAGTATAATGACACCATGTAAGCATAACGTCCGGATACTGTATTCTTGTAATCTGTTCAGTATAATGACACCATGTAAGCATAACGTCCGGATACTGTATTGTTGTAATCTGTTCAGGATAATGACACCATGTTAGCATAACGTCCGGATACTGTATTGTTGTAATCTGTTAAGTATAATGACACCATGTAAGCATAACGTCCGGATACTGTATTCTTGTAATATGTTCAGTATAATGACACCATGTAAGCATAACGTCCTGATACTGTATTCTTGTAATCTGTTCAGTTTAATGACACCATGTAAGCATAACGTCCTGATACTGTATTGTTGCAATCTGTTCAGTATAATGACACCATGTAAGCATAACGTCCTGATACTGTATTCTTGTAATCTGTTCAGTTTAATGACACCATGTAAGCATAACGTCCTGATACTGTATTGTTGCAATCTGTTCAGTATAATGACACCATGTAACCTTAACGTCCGGATACTGTATTCTTGTAATATGTTCAGTATAATGACACCATGTAAGCATAACGTCCGGATACTGTATTCTTGTAATCTGTTCAGTATAATGACACCATGTAAACATAACGTCCGGATACTGTATTGTTGCAATCTGTTCAGTATAATGACACCATGTAAACATAACGTCCGGATACTGTATTGTTGTAATCTGTTTAGGATAATGACACCATGTAAGCATAACGTCCGGATACTGTATTGTTGTAATCTGTTTAGTATAATGACACCATGTAAGCATAACGTCCGGATACGATATTGTTGTAATCTGTTCAGTATAATGACACCATGTCAGCATAACGTCCGGATACTGTATTGTTGTAATCTGTTCAGTATAATGACACCATGTAACCTTAACGTCCTGATACTGTATTCTTGTAATATGTTCAGTATAATGACACCATGTAAGCATAACGTCCGGATACTGTATTCTTGTAATCTGTTCAGTATAATGACACCATGTAAGCATAACGTCCGGATACTGTACTGTTGTAATCTGTTCAGGATAATGACACCATGTAAGCATAACGTCCGGATACTGTATTGTTGTAATCTGTTCAGGATAATGACAACATGTCAGCATAACGTCCAGATACTGTATTGTTGTAATCTGTTCAGGATAATGACAACATGTCATCATAACGTCCGGATACTGTATTGTTGTAATCTGTTCAGTATAATGACACCATGTAAGCATAACGTCCGGATACTGTATTCTTGTAATCTGTTCAGTATAATGACACCATGTCAGAATAACGTCCGGATACTGTATTCTTGTAATATGTTCAGTATAATGACACAATGTAAGCATAACGTCCGGATACTGTATTGTTGTAATCTGTTCAGGATAATGACAACATGTCAGCATAACGTCCTGATACTGTATTGTTGCAATCTGTTCAGTATAATGACACCATGTCAGCATAACGTCCGGATACTGTATTGTTGTAATCTGTTCAGTATAATGACACCATGTAAGCATAACGTCCGGATACTGTATTGTTGTAATCTGTTCAGGATAATGACAACATGTCAGCATAACGTCCTGATACTGTATTGTTGCAATCTGTTCAGTATAATGACACCATGTAAGCATAACGTCCGGATACGATATTGTTGTAATCTGTTCAGTATAATGACACCATGTAAGCATAACGTCCGGATACTGTATTGTTGTAATCTGTTCAGGATAATGACACCATGTTAGCATAACGTCCGGATACTGTATTGTTGTAATCTGTTAAGTATAATGACACCATGTAAGCATAACGTCCGGATACTGTATTCTTGTAATATGTTCAGTATAATGACACCATGTAAGCATAACGTCCTGATACTGTATTCTTGTAATCTGTTCAGTTTAATGACACCATGTAAGCATAACGTCCGGATACTGTATTGTTGCAATCTGTTCAGTATAATGACACCATGTAAGCATAACGTCCTGATACTGTATTGTTGTAATCTGTTCAGTATAATGACATCATGTAAGCATAACGTCCGGATACTGTACTGTTGTAATCTGTTCAGGATAATGACACCATGTAAGCATAACGTCCGGATACTGTATTGTTGTAATCTGTTCAGGATAATGACAACATGTCAGCATAACGTCCAGATACTGTATTGTTGTAATCTGTTCAGGATAATGACAACATGTCAGCATAACGTCCGGATACTGTATTGTTGTAATCTGTTCAGTATAATGACACCATGTAAGCATAACGTCCGGATACTGTATTCTTGTAATCTGTTCAGTATAATGACACCATGTAAGCATAACGTCCGGATACTGTATTGTTGTAATCTGTTCAGTATAATGACACCATGTAAGCATAACGTCCGGATACTGTATTGTTGTAATCTGTTCAGTATAATGACACCATGTCAGCATAACGTCCGGATACTGTATTGTTGTAATATGTTCAGTATAATGACACCATGTAAGCATAACGTCCGGATACTGTATTCTTGTAATCTGTTCAGTATAATGACACCATGTAAGCATAACGTCCGGATACTGTATTGTTGTAATCTGTTCAGGATAATGACACCATGTTAGCATAACGTCCGGATACTGTATTGTTGTAATCTGTTAAGTATAATGACACCATGTAAGCATAACGTCCGGATACTGTATTCTTGTAATATGTTCAGTATAATGACACCATGTAAGCATAACGTCCTGATACTGTATTCTTGTAATCTGTTCAGTTTAATGACACCATGTAAGCATAACGTCCTGATACTGTATTGTTGCAATCTGTTCAGTATAATGACACCATGTAAACATAACGTCCGGATACTGTATTGTTGCAATCTGTTCAGTATAATGACACCATGTAAACATAACGTCCGGATACTGTATTGTTGTAATCTGTTTAGGATAATGACACCATGTAAGCATAACGTCCGGATACTGTATTGTTGTAATCTGTTTAGTATAATGACACCATGTAAGCATAACGTCCGGATACGATATTGTTGTAATCTGTTCAGTATAATGACACCATGTCAGCATAACGTCCGGATACTGTATTGTTGTAATCTGTTCAGTATAATGACACCATGTAACCTTAACGTCCTGATACTGTATTCTTGTAATATGTTCAGTATAATGACACCATGTAAGCATAACGTCCGGATACTGTATTCTTGTAATCTGTTCAGTATAATGACACCATGTAAGCATAACGTCCGGATACTGTACTGTTGTAATCTGTTCAGGATAATGACACCATGTAAGCATAACGTCCGGATACTGTATTGTTGTAATCTGTTCAGGATAATGACAACATGTCAGCATAACGTCCAGATACTGTATTGTTGTAATCTGTTCAGGATAATGACAACATGTCATCATAACGTCCGGATACTGTATTGTTGTAATCTGTTCAGTATAATGACACCATGTAAGCATAACGTCCGGATACTGTATTCTTGTAATCTGTTCAGTATAATGACACCATGTAAGCATAACGTCCGGATACTGTATTCTTGTAATATGTTCAGTATAATGACACAATGTAAGCATAACGTCCGGATACTGTATTGTTGTAATCTGTTCAGGATAATGACAACATGTCAGCATAACGTCCTGATACTGTATTGTTGCAATCTGTTCAGTATAATGACACCATGTCAGCATAACGTCCGGATACTGTATTGTTGTAATCTGTTCAGTATAATGACACCATGTAAGCATAACGTCCGGATACTGTATTGTTGTAATCTGTTCAGGATAATGACACCATGTAAGCATAACGTCCGGATACTGTATTGTTGTAATCTGTTAAGTATAATGACACCATGTAAGCATAACGTCCGGATACTGTATTGTTGTAATCTGTTCAGTATAATGACACCATGTCAGCATAACGTCCGGATACTGTATTCTTGTAATCTGTTCAGTATAATGACACCATGTAACCTTAACGTCCGGATACTGTATTCTTGTAATATGTTCAGTATAATGACACCATGTAAGCATAACGTCCGGATACTGTATTCTTGTAATCTGTTCAGTATAATGACACCATGTAAGCATAACGTCCGGATACTGTATTGTTGTAATCTGTTCAGTATAATGACACCATGTAAGCATCACGTCCGGATACTGTATTGTTGTAATCTGTTCAGTATAATGACACCATATAAGCATAACGTCCGAATACTGTATTGTTGTAATGTGTTCAGTATAATGACACCATGTAAGCATAACGTCCGGATACTGTATTGTTGTAATCTGTTCAGGATAATGACAACATGTCAGCATAACGTCCGGATACTGTATTGTTGTAATCTGTTCAGTATAATGACACCATATAAGCATAGCGTCCGAATACTGTATTGTTGTAATCTGTTCAGTATAATGACACCATGTAAGCATAACGTCCGGATACTGTATTGTTGTAATCTGTTCAGTATAATGACACCATGTAAGCATCACGTCCGGATACTGTATTGTTGTAATCTGTTCAGTATAATGACACCATATAAGCATAACGTCCGAATACTGTATTGTTGTAATCTGTTCAGTATAATGACACCATATAAGCATAACGTCCGGATACTGTATTGTTGTAATCTGTTCAGTATAATGACACCATGTAAGCATCACGTCCGGATACTGTATTGTTTTAATCTGTTCAGTATAATGACACCATATAAGCATAACGTCCGAATACTGTATTGTTGTAATGTGTTCAGTATAATGACACCATGTAAGCATAACGTCCGGATACTGTATTGTTGTAATCTGTTCAGTATAATGACACCATGTAAGCATAACGTCCGGATACTGTATTGTTGTAATCTGTTCAGTATAATGACACCATGTAAGCATAACGTCCGGATACTGTATTGTTGTAATCTGTTCAGGATAATGACAACATGTAAGCCTAACGTCCGGATATTGTATTCTTGTAATCTGTTCAGTATAATGACACCATGTAAGCATAACGTCCGGATACTGTATTGTTGTAATCAGTTCAGTATAATGACACCATGTAAGCATCACGTCCGGATACTGTATTGTTGTAATCAGTTCAGTATAATGACACCATACAAGCATAACGTCCGGATACTGTTTTGTTGATTGCGCCTATTAAGGTTATATAACTAGAATTAATCTTAATTGGACGTATATGAAGATATATAAAGCTGTTATTTATGTTTAATTTAAAAAGTATTAACTGTCATAGTTTAGGCGATTAAAGATGAGTATGAGAGATATTTCAAATTTGTCTTAATTTGGTACGAGGGGTGTCTCATATGTAGTTAGCCTCAAATAGAAACATAGCTATTTTGATGTTTTGATTTAACTGATAGTATCTTTCAATCGGTAGGAACTTGTTCCTATTATAAAAATTGTATCATGATCCCCATTTTCTGTTATCTTTGTCTTCCAGCTACTGGGTTATTAACTGAATGTCATTGAGGTCGAAAACCGTTTTACCCATTTGACTACATACAATAAAAACTGTTTTTGAGGTTTAAAACAGTTACCAGTTTAATTTGTATACGAATACAAGTTTAAGCATATAGATGTATGAGTGACTAGACTGCACGTTGGAGAAAAATAGAGTCACTGGCTTTGCAGCTCATTAGTCTACTGACTAAATTTGTAGTAGATGTAATTTGTTTCAGTCTAGTGACAACATAACGTTCATTTAAGAGTATTGATTGTCATATTTCAGGTGACAGAAGATGCGTTTTCTAGATATTTCAAATTGTATAAAATGGTTAAACATTGACCCATTCGTAGTAGAAAAACGATGGAAATGTAGCTGTATTCAACGTTTCAGTTTTACTGATAGAATATCTCAACCTATCAGAAACTTGGTTCTGTAATATTATGTATCATTATCAGAGTTCTTTGTTATCTTTGACGTCCAGGTAATTGGTTAAGAACTGAATGATATCGAGGTCACAAACAGTCGTAACCATTTAACTACGTTCACTGTGTGTAGAAGTATAAAACAGTAAACAGATAAGCGTAGATACACATTTATTTAAACCAATATAGGTGTATCAGTAAATAACCTCCAAATTGGAGAAAAATTTCGCCATTGGCTTTGAAGCTCATCAGTGTTTCCATGATTTATTGATTTCATATGTTCACAAATGAAGTAATAGGAAGTAATAAGAAAGCCTAACTGATGATAAATGATAAAACACACTGTTTATGTACATATATAACTAAAGCAAAAAACAGTTTCATTGACCAAACGACAGTGTTATCGTACAAGTATACACCTCTATGATACATAATTCCATTGATTAAACACAGTGTTCCAGTGAATACACATTTAGTTATAAACATTCATGATGATACTTCAGAACGATTGTTGAAAATCCGGGTGATGCAAAATGCTGTCCTTTCTTATCAAACTTTATTCCTGCCTAACTGATGATAAATGATCAAACACACTGTTTATGTACATACATAACTAAATCAAAAAACAGTTTCATTGATATACAGTATACACCATCATGGCACCGAACTCAGTTCCATTGATTAAACACATATACAACTTATACAACAATCAGTTTCGTTGACTAGAACGAAGAGTTCTCGTTCAAGTATACACCTTCATGGCACCGAACTCAGTTCCATTGATTAAACACAGTGTCCCTGCGAATACACATTTAGTAACAAACATTCATGATGATGCTTGAGAACAATTGTTGAAATCCGGGTGATACCAATCTAGGAATAACTCAAACTTAAATATAAAAAAAAGTTACAAACAGTATAGAGTGGGTTCTACCGCCTTTTGTGTTGGATTTTTGGTGGGCTTCAAGTGAGGATAGCTTAGCTGTCGTTTTACTAACTCATGAGACATAATAAATGTATTAATAGAATATCTTCAAATTGATAAACAGTTAAATCCTTCGACTGGTCGAAAATACCTGGTAATGCCGTAGACAATCTTCCAACGATTGTTAGAACGATATTGCTTTCTTTCAATGTATGCGCAAAGTGGGAAATATAAATCAACCACAATATTAACACTTGTATCATGTTTCAATTGAATTTTGTTATGGTATTTGTCATCACAAAATTAGTTTCCAAAACAAAAACCTCTCTTAAACGTTAATACAATCTGCATAATTGTTCAAACATATTAATTATTTACATACGTAATCAGTAAAATACTTGATACATTATTTGTGTAAAAAATCCCATAACATTGCAGTAACAGACTACCTTTGTGACTTAAAGTTACTTTATTGTTCTTGCAAAGTTACCCAGGCCAATAGCAACTTTTTTATGAACAAATTTTACAAAATAAATGGCTCAACAATATCTGATCAATAGACTTACAGGTAACCTTCTTAGTCATCTTTGTCACACAATAACTCGAATAATTGATGTCTGTGTTTTTATTAGAGTAAAGTAATATAAATCATAGATATGGACATAAAAGATATAGGTCGGCAAAATTGGATTTACGTTTAATTGTGAAACCATGTTGGTTCAATATCTTTTAAGTAAATTTATTCCATACCTTAACGGGCAGATTTCTTAAATTCCGACTGAACTCTTAGAGACTTGAAAATGTCCAATGTGTAAAAACATTTACGACATTTACTACATGACAATTATAGAAACGAATATGTTATACAGAATTATTGTGAAGGTCCATCAGTATTTAACCTCATATATTTCACAATTAACAATGTAAGGATGTGTAACTTAAATAAATGTTCATATTAGGCTTGTTAATAGAGAAATATAAAAGTTGATTAGAGCGTTAAATCGGTGATAATCCAATGATGATCATGATTATTTACATTCAAAAAGTATTCTTCCGTATTACATGAAATTAGAGAACATGATTCACACCATGATTGAAGGAAACAATACACTCATGGAAGAGGAAGAAAGAATGAAATAATTTGAAACTTTTATAAATGAATACACTGCGACTTTCCATATGAATATCACTGACCATGTTATCGTAGATATATCATTTATCTATGATTTCTGTTTGTGGAGTGAACCAAAGAGCAATGATAAGAAACGTTTTGAATTTAAAATTGTTATTAAGTAATTTCTGATTTTAGGATTCTCACTTTTTAAAACAGCATCAGCCCTGTTGGTTAAAGATTTACAATTCAACTTCATGCCTTACATGCTGATAAGGGTTACATGCTGAACAAATATGCCTGTCTGTCTTATTAAGACTTACTTCATGGGTAAATGACAAGACTTTATACAATTCATGATTCTTGAATCATATCGTAAAAGTCTTTAAAAGTAAAAAACCTGAAAACAAAAAAAGTTGAAAACAGAAAGGGGCATTAGCAAATTTTTTGTAACTTCTATCATTTCAAATTGTCCCTGATCATTTTTTAACAAGTGTATAATCTTCAGTGGGTCAAAAATCTTTTTACAGAACCCGATCATCCGTAGTCGTAGAAGAAATTATCAAGTATGAAGCAAAAACCATTCGTGGCCATTTTTGTGTGAACACCTTTACATAATTTGCGTTAGGGAAATGAACTAGCTTAACTGAACATGGTACATTCGTTTAATAACTGCTTCTTTTAATCAAAAACATCTTGCAATTGATTACTTCATTTTCGTTTTTGTTACAGCACTTCTTGTACCTGATAACGCGCTAATGCCCCTTTAAAATTTCATGAATAATCAACAGAATTATTTATTCAAATTGCAAAATCGTTTTGTCAACTGAAGATGTTGAAAGTGTTTTAAAAAAAAAAAGATCGTACGATAAGTCTTGATGTTATGATCTTTGATGGAAATTGAGTAATTGTTACCAATGATTCCACCTTTAAGGTTACCTATTCAATTTGATCCTGTATTCATTATTGTTAATGAACCGAACCTAGGACTATGTACCGCAGTACGAACCGAACCCGTGCATGCTTAGAGCAGGTCGAAACACTTTTTTGTATATTTTAAAGATAACAGAAAAAAAGAAGAAACCAAAAGGTACGCGAGACAAATGTCAAAAATTGCTTTTAACAATGTTTAACATCACCTTTACCCGACAATATTCACAAAACGTGTCTAAAATCTGAATCAAAAAATACCGGATAATGTACATTCCAGGCCTCTGCAAGAAGTTTTATTTTCAAACATTCAAAGTTTATAGTAACACTATTCATTCTGCAACACAAGTATTCCCGTCACCAACAATAGGTAACGTAACATCTTTATATTTGGGATCACACTATCTTTAATAGTACAACAGCGAGGCCTGATAGACGTGTGGGTAAACTGTTCGTACTGTCAGTGCTGTCTGTGTGGGTTGGAATCCAGTAAGATGTGCGTTTTATCCCGATATACGAATGTAAAATATGTTTAATAACTTAATAGCATGTATTTCTTAACTAAAGATATCATGCACAGTGAACTTGAGCAATGTTTATTTCAAAAAGACTTCTAGATTCCGCAGTCTTACTAACTTTTAAACCGAACCGAACCAACGAAATTCCCCATTCATTTCAAAGATGTTTACTTACAAGTATCTTATATCTTCGGGCAGTTGAAAAGTCAAATTTTAACTTCATTATAAGAAAAATTCGTTGTTGCTACGTTTTCAGATCTAGATGACTCAAATACCATACTTGACTTAAATGTGGTCAGATGCCTCGATTATGTCAATTAAGTTTCGCCTTCGTATTAAACAGTCTTGCCTGTTTGTTTTCTTTTGAGAATATCTTTTTAAGCTAATGTATTTATTATGATCAGGTTGTTAACGACTTTTAGTTTGGATTTTCCGTGATGTTTTACGACATAGTGGAAACTAAAGAAATAAAAATAGATTTATTTGGTAAATTTGATTAATAATCTAATATATAGATGTACGGTTGAAAATGAAATTGTTTTCCCACTTAGTCGTGTTAGCAAAGTCTTGTCTCTTCTAACAAAAACAGCTGTTCCAATTTCGGTTAACTTTTACAATTTTTAACTTTTCATCTGATTTTTAAAAAGATGGCGATTATCTCATTTATTGATATCTGCAGTTCATATTGACTATTTCTTTCAATGCTTTTAGCGGTTTAGAATTATTATTCCAATCCATCAAACAACAGACAGAAAAAAATGACTTGAATGTACAGTGAGTATCATTAAACTTAAAGGGATTTTACAAATATAGTCTGGTTTCACTCACGAAAGTCGAAAAGTTTTTCTTTAAATATGACCTTTTTTCAAGCCACAAAGTTTTCATTGACTTTGGTTTTTTTAAAATCGGTGCCACCGATATGATGTGTGGCCCAGTTGGAATTTAGAAACAGTCAAACTAGATATGCACAAAGGAGGTTGGATCGAAAAGCGTGTGTGACGAAACTTTAACTTATATGATAGAATAGGCGAAACTATGCATAAACTATATATAGACAGCACACTACTGACCAGTCTCGGAGAGAAAGATTATTTATGGAAGGGCACACTTTGGAATACCCTCAAGAGCGGAATTACCAAGATCTGCATAACACTACGAAAAGCTGCCTGGAAATCACTGTTATGTCTCAAGTTTCGTTCGAATACAATGACGTCATCAACACGAGGAGATATGACGTCACAATGCTATTTGAACACGGTAAAGTGAGCGGGAAACTCGCAGTACGTTTATGAACACTGATATGTCGGATCTCGGATTTGTAATATTTCAGGTATTTCGATCAAAATTACATTTGAGTTATAAAACACCATCCAAATTAAGAAGGTGAACGTGAACATAAAAATAATTATCTAATTCTAAGTATAAGCTCTTGCTTTCAGTCACTCGACAGCTTTAGTAGCCTCTTGTTTGAACATTAAAGTTAACAAAGACAAACAACATCTTGAAATTAGTCTTTGATAATTTCTACTGTAATGATAACAATTTCACATTATTGTTTGGAAGAAAAATCCAAGTTCTACGTGAGTATATTAAATAATGATTCAAACGGGCCAATTCGATATTTTTAAATAAGTGATGAAACACCCTGTCTATGCACAGAAATGACGTCATCACGTTGAGCGTCCCCACGTGACAGAATCGAGATTATTCGATCGATTTGTGCCATTCAAAATCGGCGGATGTATAGACAGACCGGTAGCGATTGTTTCCGGTGGGCGTGGCCAAGAGAGCGTCGGCGAATGTTATAATCGACGAATGTATGCGGGTGTGTGTGGCTGTGATGGTGTACTTGTGTGTATGCCCTTTTGTATTCTTTTATAGATTTATTGTGACTTCGTGTCTCGTAGGCCACACGGCCGGATGCTGTTTTAAAACATTGTGATATTGTTTGATTTTATACCTTCATTGGAACTTTAATGTAATATTCAGCATGCGACACGTTAATAAAATATATTTCTTCTTCTCTCCTCTGTATAACCGAATAGCATCAGTAGGGAAACGGTGGGTGCGGTCTATCCGTTGAGCGTGTCACCACGCGACGACATCGTGGGTAAGGAGTCGATAGACGATTCAATCAGAATCCTTAAATTTATAGCGGAAAGGCGTGAACCAATGACGAGTCGGCCGGGGGTGCGGTCTATCGGTTGAGCGTGTCACCACGTGACATAATCGAGAACACTCGATCGATTTGTGCCAATCAAAATCGGTGGATGTATAGACAGAAAATTTATGGCGGGAAATGACGTCATCGCGTTGAGCGTCCCCACGTGACATAATCGAGAATATTCGATCGATTTGTGCCAATCAAAAACCGGCGGATTTATAAACAGAAATTTTATAGCGGGAAATGAGTCACGTATCGATAATATCGCGTCACCACGTGATGATACCATAGATGTGAGAATATATCGTTAAACGGTACCGAGCGGTCTACATTTTTGAACGAGAATCAATCGCAGTCCTTGGATTGAAGTCTATCCAATCGCTGAAGGAGTAGTTATGGCCGGAATAGACACGAAGAAATCATTCGATCGCGTAGTGACCAATAGTTATCGATGAACGATTGCAATAGAGTCTGACGTCAGGTCGGCTATAAAATACGGTTAGCATGGGTAGAGCATCTAATGCAGACAGAATTTCCAAGCGAGCAAATGCGTGAAATTCAATTTCGTAACTAGCGAATGGAGTAAGACAGTAGTAATAGTTTTTAATTTCGTTTAGTATATCATGAATATAAAAAGGTTGATCCGTTTTCTCGTAGTTCATTTCCTTTATGAAGAGTTTTATTCTCAACCAGTACGATGAATGAACAAACCCGATACGAGAGTCGCTACGGGTCCCACACCCCTAGCTAGCCACTCATCGTAAACGCTGTCAATGAATGGGGCTAAAAATATGACGCGAGTACGCGAGACAATACACAGTCGCGACTGGTCCCTATACCCGTAAGACGGTCTCAGCGTCGCTGTAGTGAATAAAAAAATCGATAAGTCGCTCTGCGTCGGAACCCCGAATGAGATTTTGCATCGTTACGCGGTCTGTGATCGACGGGGGCTGCCGTGATTTTGAGAAAAACAAAACAGTTTGCTAAGATGAAAGCATTGCATAAGCATAGATATTTGAGATTGATTGACACAAAGACACTTTAGCCTTTCGAAAGCTTTGATTAAGACTGATCTACCTATTGATTAGACAAATTACATAACTCGGTCTTTCTGCCCGTAGCTTTAGTTTTTATCTAGCTAATGTCGGGAATAATAACGACACTTTGCGTCTCTGTCGGTAGTATTCGAATCTATCTAGCAAATGTCGGAAATATTAGTGTGCATCGTTATAAACCTAGACTGTAACACAGACTTTTTAAATCTCGTATAGACTGTGTATATTCGATTTTAATGTGGTTTTAACATATTTTTTAGTACCGAAAAATCTGGTTTGGCAAATAAGTAAAATTATGCTTAACAAATAAATGTACAAGAACTAAACAGAATAAATGACGAATCAAGACATAATAGTATTCATACATGAGTGATTCTAGACATATTCCTTTGAAGTTTCATTTTAGAACACTTGATTTTTCAAGGCGTCTAAGTGTTGATGATGTAGTGATTAAAGGTTTATATCTTAATGTAGTACAGTACTAGTGCTTGATTTGTTATATCTCGTAATGCATTTTTTCTTTAGATAGAAATATATACATCTAGGTTTAGGTTTTAGGTTGTCAATTCGATGATATGCCTTGACTCGCCGGTTTAGTGTATAACGACAGCTAGATTGCGACGGGTAGCAGTCTGAACAAGATGATAGGAATTTGTATATAATAGGGATTAAATAATATTATTTATATTTAAGAAATAAAAGACGAGTTGGTGTGCATCTATCGTTGAATAGAAAATAGCAGGGAGCTTAAAACACGAAGGGCGCATTTGAGTTCTTCGATGTACGTATATATTAAAACACTGACATTAATTGATTGTGTTTCAGATGGATAGGTTCCATAGATGTAACCAGTGTGGAAAGTCGTATTCATCCCGACAATCCTTGCATCGACATAAACGGTCTATCCACGAGAGTAGAAACTACACGTGTACGACCTGCGGACGTCATTTTAACAGAAATGGTATAATGAAAATACATATGAAAACTATTGGGCGCAGCGAGGGAGTGGAGATTCAGTCGGATGCGACCTAGGAGCGTTAGGGGGGAACAGTTCGAGTCCATACAATACCAGGAGAAGGTCTCGGCAAGTTCGACCCTATGATATTTTTAAACAGCCACTACCAGGAGTTGAATACCGTATCGAAGGCGAGTATCAAAGAGAGAGCGGGATTAAAATGGTACTTAGCCATCAAAGTGAAGATGACTCGTCGTCAAGGAGACACTACTAACATAGCTGAGCCTATTTTCAGGGGAAAATGTCAAATAGCGCTCAAATGGGACGATCTGGATGAGGGCTTAAAGGAATCTGTGAAAAATAATCTACACCTTCTTCATCGAATATCAACGAGAGGGGAGCAACTGGACTATTGACAAGGTGATGGCAAAATACCGTCCACTGAGAGCCTCGAGCTACATCCCTCTTTCCATCAAGCTTAGTTCCAAACACGCCATTTTCAGTGTGAAGAATGTAGATAGGAAGTGCTTCGTGTGGTCTGTACTCTTTGCACTCCATCCTCGAACGTGTCACCAAGTACAAATCCTTTATGAACGATCTGGACTTTACAAACATCAACTTTCCAGTGAAGTTGGTTGACATGAATCCATGAGTCCATGAATCAAACCTCCATCAACGTGTTTGGATACGAAAAAGGACACGTATATACCCTGCATATAACCAAACAACGGCTAGAGTAGCATGTCAATCCGTTGATGGTCTCCGATGGTATCAAGACTCATTACTACTGGATCAAAGATTTAAATCGTCTTCTATTTGATGAAAAGACTAACAGACATAGAGATTATTTTTGTCCCTATTGTCTTCACGGATTCACCAAAGAAAGGCTTCTCAACGACCATATTCCCTTTTTTCAAACGCATGGCCCACAAAAGATTGAACTCCCCAGGGAAGAGGACGAGTAGCTTCGGTATAAAGATGTCAGAAAACAATTGAAGGTGCCTTATATCATCTATGCCGACTTCAAAACCTTTTAAACGATGGAATTACCATCTTGGCTTATGGTCATTGGAGAATTCCCACACTATAAAAGGATCAAATTTGTCATCTTCATCGTTTATGAGCCGATAGTCGAAGTGACTACATTATGGACAAGATGATGTGCCCTCTCTGTAAAAAGCGTTTCTCAAAACCATCCAATATGAAACGCCATATGAGAGAAGTACATTGCATTAAGCAGCCTTTGTCAGCTCCCAGTTATTCAATACCGGCTCCTATGACTAGTGTTTCTTATCCTTTGGCTCCCGCTCCTACTCCTGCTCATTTAGCTCCCGCTCGGGCTCGGACCACGGCTCCTTTGGCTCCTGCTCTTTTTGCTCCTGCTCCTTTGGCTCGGGCTCCTGCTCCTTTGGCTCCTGCTCCTCCTGCTCATTTGGCTCGGGTTCCTACTCCTTTGGCTCCCGCTCCTGCTCCTTTGGCTCCTGCTCGTGCTCGGACCATGGCTCCTGCTCCTTTGGCTCGGGCTCCTGCTCCTTTGGCTCGTGCTCGGACCATGGCTCCTGCTCCTTTGGCTCGGGCTCCTGCTCCTTTGGCTCGGGCTCAGGCTCCTTTGGCTTGGGCTCGGGCTCCTGCTCGGGCTCCTTTAGCTCCTGCTCGTGCTCGGACCATGGCTCCTTTGGCTCCTGCTCCTTTGGCTCGGGCTCCTGCTCCTTTGGCTCGGGCTCCTGCTCCTTTGGCTCGGGCTCCTGCTCCTTTGGCTCGGGCTCGGGCTCCTTTAGCTCCTGCTCGGGCTCGGAGCACGGCTCCTTTGGCTCGGGCTCCTGCTCCTTTGGCTCGGGCTCCTGCTCCTTTGGCTCGGGCTCGGGCTCCTTTGGCTCCTGCTCGGGCTCGAACCACGGCTCCTTTGGCTCCTTTGACTCCTGCTCCTTTGGCCCGAGCAGGAGCCAAAGGAGCCAAAGGAGCAGGAGCCCGAGCCAAAGGAGCCGTGCTCCGAGCCCGAGCAGGAGCTAAAGGAGCCCGAGCCCGAGCCAAAGGAGCAGGAGCCCGAGCCAAAGGAGCCGTGCTCCGAGCCCGAGCAGGAGCTAAAGGAGCCCGAGCAGGAGCCCGAGCCCGAGCCAAAGGAGCCTGAGCCCGAGCCAAAGGAGCAGGAGCCCGAGCCAAAGGAGCAGGAGCCCGAGCCAAAGGAGCAGGAGCCAAAGGAGCCATGGTCCGAGCACGAGCAGGAGCTAAAGGAGCCCGAGCAGGAGCCCGAGCCCAAGCCAAAGGAGCCTGAGCCCGAGCCAAAGGAGCAGGAGCCCGAGCCAAAGGAGCAGGAGCCATGGTCCGAGCACGAGCCAAAGGAGCAGGAGCCCGAGCCAAAGGAGCAGGAGCCATGGTCCGAGCACGAGCAGGAGCCAAAGGAGCAGGAGCGGGAGCCAAAGGAGTAGGAACCCGAGCCAAATGAGCAGGAGGAGCAGGAGCCAAAGGAGCAGGAGCCCGAGCCAAAGGAGCAGGAGCAAAAAGAGCAGGAGCCAAAGGAGCCGTGGTCCGAGCCCGAGCGGGAGCTAAATGAGCAGGAGTAGGAGCGGGAGCCAAAGGATAAGAAACACTAGTCATAGGAGCCGGTATTGAATAACTGGGAGCTGACAAAGGCTGCTTAATGCAATGTACTTCTCTCATATGGCGTTTCATATTGGATGGTTTTGAGAAACGCTTTTTACAGAGAGGGCACATCATCTTGTCCATAATGTAGTCACTTCGACTATCGGCTCATAAACGATGAAGATGACAAATTTGATCCTTTTATAGTGTGGGAATTCTCCAATGACCATAAGCCAAGATGGTAATTCCATCGTTTAAAAGGTTTTGAAGTCGGCATAGATGATATAAGGCACCTTCAATTGTTTTCTGACATCTTTATACCGAAGCTACTCGTCCTCTTCCCTGGGGAGTTCAATCTTTTGTGGGCCATGCGTTTGAAAAAAGGGAATATGGTCGTTGAGAAGCCTTTCTTTGGTGAATCCGTGAAGACAATAGGGACAAAAATAATCTCTATGTCTGTTAGTCTTTTCATCAAATAGAAGACGATTTAAATCTTTGATCCAGTAGTAATGAGTCTTGATACCATCGGAGACCATCAACGGATTGACATGCTACTCTAGCCGTTGTTTGGTTATATGCAGGGTATATACGTGTCCTTTTTCGTATCCAAACACGTTGATGGAGGTTTGATTCATGGACTCATGGATTCATGTCAACCAACTTCACTGGAAAGTTGATGTTTGTAAAGTCCAGATCGTTCATAAAGGATTTGTACTTGGTGACACGTTCGAGGATGGAGTGCAAAGAGTACAGACCACACGAAGCACTTCCTATCTACATTCTTCACACTGAAAATGGCGTGTTTGGAACTAAGCTTGATGGAAAGAGGGATGTAGCTCGAGGCTCTCAGTGGACGGTATTTTGCCATCACCTTGTCAATAGTCCAGTTGCTCCCCTCTCGTTGATATTCGATGAAGAAGGTGTAGATTATTTTTCACAGATTCCTTTAAGCCCTCATCCAGATCGTCCCATTTGAGCGCTATTTGACATTTTCCCCTGAAAATAGGCTCAGCTATGTTAGTAGTGTCTCCTTGACGACGAGTCATCTTCACTTTGATGGCTAAGTACCATTTTAATCCCGCTCTCTCTTTGATACTCGCCTTCGATACGGTATTCAACTCCTGGTAGTGGCTGTTTAAAAATATCATAGGGTCGAACTTGCCGAGACCTTCTCCTGGTATTGTATGGACTCGAACTGTTCCCCCCTAACGCTCCTAGGTCGCATCCGACTGAATCTCCACTCCCTCGCTGCGCCCAATAGTTTTCATATGTATTTTCATTATACCATTTCTGTTAAAATGACGTCCGCAGGTCGTACACGTGTAGTTTCTACTCTCGTGGATAGACCGTTTATGTCGATGCAAGGATTGTCGGGATGAATACGACTTTCCACACTGGTTACATCTATGGAACCTATCCATCTGAAACACAATCAATTAATGTCAGTGTTTTAATATATACGTACATCGAAGAACTCAAATGCGCCCTTCGTGTTTTAAGCTCCCTGCTATTTTCTATTCAACGATAGATGCACACCAACTCGTCTTTTATTTCTTAAATATAAATAATATTATTTAATCCCTATTATATACAAATTCCTATCATCTAGTTCAGACTGCTACCCGTCGCAATCTAGCTGTCGTTATACACTAAACCGGCGAGTCAAGGCATATCATCGAATTGACAACCTAAAACCTAAACCTAGATGTATATATTTCTATCTAAAGAAAAAATGCATTACGAGATATAACAAATCAAGCACTAGTACTGTACTACATTAAGATATAAACCTTTAATCACTACATCATCAACACTTAGACGCCTTGAAAAATCAAGTGTTCTAAAATGAAACTTCAAAGGAATATGTCTAGAATCACTCATGTATGAATACTATTATGTCTTGATTCGTCATTTATTCTGTTTAGTTCTTGTACATTTATTTGTTAAGCATAATTTTACTTATTTGCCAAACCAGATTTTTCGGTACTAAAAAATATGTTAAAACCACATTAAAATCGAATATACACAGTCTATACGAGATTTAAAAAGTCTGTGTTACAGTCTAGGTTTATAACGATGCACACTAATATTTCCGACATTTGCTAGATAGATTCGAATACTACCGACAGAGACGCAAAGTGTCGTTATTATTCCCGACATTAGCTAGATAAAAACTAAAGCTACGGGCAGAAAGACCGAGTTATGTAATTTGTCTAATCAATAGGTAGATCAGTCTTAATCAAAGCTTTCGAAAGGCTAAAGTGTCTTTGTGTCAATCAATCTCAAATATCTATGCTTATGCAATGCTTTCATCTTAGCAAACTGTTTTGTTTTTCTCAAAATCACGGCAGCCCCCGTCGATCACAGACCGCGTAACGATGCAAAATCTCATTCGGGGTTCCGACGCAGAGCGACTTATCGATTTTTTTATTCACTACAGCGACGCTGAGACCGTCTTACGGGTATAGGGACCAGTCGCGACTGTGTATTGTCTCGCGTACTCGCGTCGTATTTTTAGCCCCATTCATTGACAGCGTTTACGATGAGTGGCTAGCTAGGGGTGTGGGACCCGTAGCGACTCTCGTATCGGGTTTGTTCATTCATCGTACTGGTTGAGAATAAAACTCTTCATAAAGGAAATGAACTACGAGAAAACGGATCAACCTTTTTATATTCATGATATACTAAACGAAATTAAAAACTATTACTACTGTCTTACTCCATTCGCTAGTTACGAAATTGAATTTCACGCATTTGCTCGCTTGGAAATTCTGTCTGCATTAGATGCTCTACCCATGCTAACCGTATTTTATAGCCGACCTGACGTCAGACTCTATTGCAATCGTTCATCGATAACTATTGGTCACTACGCGATCGAATGATTTCTTCGTGTCTATTCCGGCCATAACTACTCCTTCAGCGATTGGATAGACTTCAATCCAAGGACTGCGATTGATTCTCGTTCAAAAATGTAGACCGCTCGGTACCGTTTAACGATATATTCTCACATCTATGGTATCATCACGTGGTGACGCGATATTATCGATACGTGACTCATTTCCCGCTATAAAATTTCTGTTTATAAATCCGCCGGTTTTTGATTGGCACAAATCGATCGAATATTCTCGATTATGTCACGTGGGGACGCTCAACGCGATGACGTCATTTCCCGCCATAAATTTTCTGTCTATACATCCACCGATTTTGATTGGCACAAATCGATCGAGTGTTCTCGATTATGTCACGTGGTGACACGCTCAACCGATAGACCGCACCCCCGGCCGACTCGTCATTGGTTCACGCCTTTCCGCTATAAATTTAAGGATTCTGTTTGAATCGTCTATCGACTCCTTACCCACGATGTCGTCGCGTGGTGACACGCTCAACGGATAGACCGCACCCACCGTTTCCCTACTGATGCTATTCGGTTATACAGAGGAGAGAAGAAGAAATATATTTTATTAACGTGTCGCATGCTGAATATTACATTAAAGTTCCAATGAAGGTATAAAATCAAACAATATCACAATGTTTTAAAACAGCATCCGGCCGTGTGGCCTACGAGACACGAAGTCACAATAAATCTATAAAAGAATACAAAAGGGCATACACACAAGTACACCATCACAGCCACACACACCCGCATACATTCGTCGATTATAACATTCGCCGACGCTCTCTTGGCCACGCCCACCGGAAACAATCGCTACCGGTTTGTCTATACATCCGCCGATTTTGAATGGCACAAATCGATCGAATAATCTCGATTCTGTCACGTGGGGACGCTCAACGTGATGACGTCATTTCTGTGCATAGACAGGGTGTTTCATCAAATAAGCAGATCTAGATATATAAATTGTCTTTTAAATTATCAAAATGGGGTGTTCTTTTCCTTGAAATTTTATGATAAATAGAATGAAATATTTTCCAAGAGATATGTCACGTTTGTGGAGAGAGTTATTAGCGGTGTCGCCTCTACGCATTTTGACATAGGTAAACAATGCAATTAGTAAACATACTAACTATCATACGACCTTATAATTTTATCAAAATATGGTAAATGGCATCTTGAAATTCATCTCTGATAACATAATGGTCATTGTTGATAATTGCATGTCAAATGTTTAAAGAAAATTTTCACGAAGCTGTTTGAAAAGTAGGTTTTGATCCGAGTCGGCCACTTTCATATTAGAAGATCTTAAATGACTCAAAATGTAAAACAATGTTTAGAAGTATACAAATATGGTCTTGTTTTTCATATTATGTTATAACAAATAAATTTATAAAACTTTGAAACAAATATTGAACAATTTTTTAACAAATCGTTTGGGTTTTTTTACACAGAGGAGAATGTCGCCTTTTATGTCTGCTTCACTCAACAAGTTCACGGACAGACATTCTCAGTGATTAGAATTGAGATTTTATTTGTTTAATTTGATTTAAAAGTGTACAAATGTATATTTGTTCTTCATATTATGTCAAAAGAAAGACAATGAGAGTATCTTCAAGCAAATATCTCTTACTTTTTTAAACATTTGTTCATTCAACATTCTAGCTGACAGGTTGAGTTTTTCCTAAGATTTAAAATAGACAACTGTGATAAAAAGGAAAAACAAAGATTAATAAAACATGCTAATTTGTTTAACTAAAAACTTTATTGTTATTTACAAATATACAAAATATACAAACAATATAACTAACTTTGTTCAGTCTGACAAGGCCTGCTGAATGAGATGTATTTTCCTGTCAGTGACGCAGATCTCGCGGCCACTGACCAGTCTCATTCTTGTAGTACAGACGATGTTGTGTGGATTAACGTAAAACATGGGGAAAACCTCTTCTTTCATCTGCAGATCTACTTTACACAAGAGTTGCCCCCTCTCCACGTCTATGAAGCCCACCCTCCCCCTCCCCACATCCAGCACCAGCCCGAAGGTGAAGGTGAACTCTACACCAGGTGTGGGGAGAGACAGAGAGACACACTCACCAACCTGATGTATCTCACTGTCCTCCTGATCTCTCCTCCACACCTGGATACAGAGACGGTCGCGGTGATCGTAACAGTTGTCCCTCACAGACACACAGACGGAGTGGGGGAGATCAGAAACACTCCACCCCTCGTCCATGTTCCTCCTCCCTTGTGTCAACCCCATCTCCAGCAGGGTCCTGCCTCTCTCCCTCTGTGTCAGTGTGGAGCTGGTCTCCCAGTAGGAGGGGGGAGTAGTGAGAGGGGAGTGGGAGGGAGGGACGGGGACGGGACTGCTACAAGTCCCCCAGAACCCCGAGAACTGATCCGGACTCTCTCTGTCTCCACTTTCCTCCAAGTTTGTCAGGACTCGACCGAAGTCTTCAACTTGTAGATCCTTGTGTACTCTCTCTGAGTTGAGAATCATCGCCCGGCCTGAAATATACAAGTTTATTGTTATTAAATATATACAAATGACATCTTAAAATCTTTATTTTTGTATTTTAAACATTTTGATGTAAGAATGATTAGTAATTGTCAAGATTTTTTAAAACTTTGTTTAACCGCTCAATCTAACAATTTGTTAACATATTTGGAGCTTAGTGTCGACTTTATTAGCAAAATATATAATCAAAACATATACAAATGACATCTTGAAATATTTATTTTTATATTCCAAACATTTTGATGATAAAATATTTCATAATTGCTTAAAAAATTAAAATTTTGTTTAACCGCTCAAGCTAAGAACATGGCTGACATTTTTCTAGAGCTGATTATCATGAAAATAAACAATTATTGTTATTAAAACATATAGGCTACAAATGGCATCTTGAAATGTTTATTTCAATTTTTGGAATAATTCTATAAGAAAATTATCGATCTTTGTGACAAAAACTATAAACTTTGTTTCACTCGGCAATACACAATAAATCTACAGTTGATTTTACCGACAGCCGGTTTTCAAAATTGTCCATTTTTATTGAGCGCTGGACAAATTGTTGTTATCAAAACGTATACAAATGGCATCTTAAACTGTTTATTTTACTATTTAAAATACTTTGATCACAAAATATTTCATAATTGCGAATAAAAATTAAAACTTTGTTTGGCGGTCAAACTGACGGATTTCTCCGAGCTGAGAGTCGCGGTCTGTAAATAACAATAATTATTGTTGAAATTTGTTGTCTAAATATGTATAAATGGTATCTTAAAATGTTTATTTTACTTTTTTAAATAAATTGATGACGAAATTTTTAATTTCAGGATTTCTTTTAAATTTTGGTAACTGACAAATTAGCTCCTTTTCGAAAGCTTTTTGTCCTGTAATAAACACGTTTTGTTATCCAAATATAAACAACTTGAAATGTTCATTATATATTATAAACATCACTAAGGGCAAAAAATCTAGACTTTGTTTAATTCTCTAATTTGGAACTGGCTTTTTAGTGCTGACAGCTTGTTTTTAAAATGAATTCTGATGTTTTTGTTACATAAAAGTAATTTCTGCATATCTATTATATCAATAATGATTTTCTAGAATTAATATTTTACTATTTGAAATAGTGTTAAGATAAAATATATGAAAGTTGTTAAAAATATTTACAACTTTTTCTGACCATTTTCTGACTGTCCTGTAAATTAAACTTACTAAACATATAAAAGCTATTTGTAAATATTGACTTCATCATTTAGAATATTTTGAATAAAACAATATGCATCAAATCTGCCACTAAAACTGAATAATAATCAAGCTATTTTCTCAGATTATATAGAGTAGCAATACTCTTCACTTTGTAACAATCGCAGTTGATTCGCAGACACTGCCGCTTTCCAAAATAGATCAGTTTTCATAAAATGTTAAAGCAATATTTTGTAACGACAGACAATACTTCTAGTAATGATATTCTGCTGAATTATTCTCAACTATTTTTTACATGGATACCTAGGAGCATTTGAGGTTATTCCAGTGCAATTTTGATTATTAACAAACAATCAATAATAATGAATGCCCCTAAAACAAGTATAAAATTGTGGATTTCCGAGAGACGAACTTTAAGGACACGCCAGCCATTATCTGGAAATGAAAAAATGTGTCACAGAACCCATGATCAGTTCATGTAGGAATTGTTTCAAAATATTTCAGATCAATTATATTTTTAACAAAATGTGCTTATCTTTTGGCTAATTACTTTTTAAAAAAGTGTAATTATTTACATCCGCTATGTGGAAATTGTGAGAAAATATTGCAGATAAAAAACATATTTTCTAACAAAATGTGTATTTATTTTGGCCTATTATATCATTGAAAGGTGTATTTTTGTGCGGGGTATGAGAAGTTGGTTTACATTTCCTACCAGAATCACATCGTCACTATCCAATGCCACTTTTAATTTCAAGAGATAATATTTCTTTTTATTTTCAACCTGTGTGACAGGTAATAGAAACATGATGACAGATGGGGTGTATACGAAATACAAGCGAGCTATCATCAGCGAGTTAGAGATAGCAAGCCAATGGGTAAAAATTTGCCATATGAGACCTTTCACCTGACATCGGTTCTCAGCGATTATCGGCTTTTAGATTAGTCTGAAGAAAAAGCCAAGAGACAAATTACCCTGACTTCCTTAAAGTGACACAGAGTATGTTTCAAAATACTGTATTTGCTTAGGTAATATCCTATATACCATGTGTCCTTCTTAAAGTTCAAATCATGTCGAAAACATTTAATTTTCAGCTCTTTGAAGCCAAAATTATTATAGTTAGTTGTTTTCATAATAATCAACTAACGGCAATATAAATGTAATGATGTTGAAATTCAATGTCCCATTTGCTTGTATTACACTTATAATGTGATATGCTTCACTCAACCATATCATCTTTGTCGTTGTGTCCGATGTAGAGAAGTTTCCGAAATTACGTTTGTCATAATCACAAAACACAACTCGAAGCTGTTAATTCTCACTATACTGAACTGATAAGCCTTAAACTGTAGTTTTCAGATACAACAAGTTGTTTTCGAGATAATAGCACCATTTTCAAAGTTCTGTCATCGTGTATTCGTTGGGAAATCTTTAACGAAAATATATTCCAAATTATTCATTTGAAATCTATGTACAATTATCTTCAAGTTGTTCCTCTCTCTATCATAAGCACTCGCCAGTCAGGCCACATGTACACGGGCACAGATGGCGAGATCATTCGATTCACTTAAAACTAATAATTATCTAATTACACATTCGACCGCTTGACCTCTCGCTTCTCAAACCTCCACGTAGGTACCCGTCTTTCATAACCAAATTTGTACACGCATGTGCTGCACGCTAATAAAGTCTCGTGCACTGCTGCAAGAGATTAGCTTGGGCAACGGCCGGAGACGGACTCGCCGGCTGTCCGACTGTCCACTCTCAACATCATGTAGTTTTTAGTGTACACCACTCGAGTCGGGCTCAACTTGGTAACACGACAGGTTTGGGGAATGCCCTGGCGTGTACACCGACTTGTGCGTGTATGTACCTCCGGCTCGAGTTCATGTTGTAACATGCACCCGCATCAATAAAGAAAATGGTCGACCATCACCAAAGCCTGTCAAGTCGTCATTTCAACATCGTCACTGTCGTTGCCTTCATCGTCCCTCGTCGACGTAGTAGTCCTTGGCGATCAAAGTTCGATGCATTTGATCCAAACAACATACTCGGTGCCACTTTAATGGCGCTTTATTCGAACCTGTAAATAGTTGCACTGGTTTGGGTAACTTAATCAGCTCTCCACAAGTTTTCGTCTTACATGATGGCTGTTTGGATAAAGAATCTTTGTTTTAATAAATTCATTAAGTACCGACTTATCTTTCAATAGCTGTCAATTTATAGATAAGTTGATAAAAAGTAAAATGTTTGTTTGCAGTTTTAATTCATAGTATTGTAAACACACGTCAAAATTAATATTTTCATATTATATCGATATCTTTCGTAAATAGCATATTTTTGTTAACTTTACCCCATGTAAAAAATGCAAACGCCTGTTCGTTCAGCCGATATCGCCTTAGTCAACGGTCAGAGTTTTCGTCATTTTATGTATTCGGCCTTTCAATCTCTTAATAAGCTGTTACAGAGCCACTCCGCGGGTTGATGGAGTCACATATGCCAATCTAAATCAATGTCGTCATTTGATCATTTTAAAGCTAATTGGTTTTGTACAGTGACAATACGAAGGTAGAAAGTCGCAATTATGATCGAAAACCGGACAGTGACGCGCGTCAAACAGCCAAACGTAAATTTGGAGACTTATCTAAAGCCGCCAGGTCAGTTTGGAGTTGATAGTGTTTGTTAGTTTATATAACTAGTATCCATGTAAATTGAACATGTGATTTCCGCCTCTGTGTATTTATAAGGCTGTTTTTAGATTTCCATGGAGAAACAGTATTTGTCATATGTTTGTCTTTTGGAGAGGAAAAGCTAAGATGTTTTGAATTTATATCATAACATATGACATTTAGGTTCGTATCAAAGCTAAATAATATGTTATGAAAATCACGGACTGGCTCTTTAAGCTCCCTTTGTCCAGCATCCAGCATGTGGCATGCGAAACAAGTTGCATAGCAATAGATTGGGTGTAATGTAATATGTATCTGCTAAAAGTGACACAGAGTATGTTTCATGAAGTTTGTATGTGGCTTAAATAGAGCCAAAAACTATATGAACTCGGTTTAGTTCAAATCCCCTATCTAAAGTTGCATCTTTATCTCTTAAATGCCACAATATCAAAAAATTGTTTTCAATTGTTACTTTAAAAAGTCATATAAATGTTGAGAATTCGACGTTCAGCGTCCTATTTAGAGTATATTAGTTTAATGACCTATTAAACAATACTAACTATATTTCTCGTTGTGTTTGTTATAAATAAGTTTCCAAAATTACAATTGAGTCATTGTCCGGTTTTCGATCATAAACCTCACCCTTTTCCCTGTTTTTTGCAACTATGCTAACTGATAAGCACTGATATGTAAATTTTCAAAAAAACAGCCATTATTTCTCGATGAAATAAAACAATTTTAAGAATTTTGACACATTTGACCCCAACAACATACTCCGTGACCCTTTAAATAAGTAGAGTGGTTCTCTCTCTTCAGACTCGGTTAAGACAAAACTTGCTGTCGGACCTGCCTGTGCACCGTTGCTGTAGCCAACTGTGACATTGTACACCCCATCCTGGACACAGTTTGGAGTTGAGTCTTCACGACAGGGTCCTAGGGATGAACTCTGTGGTGTAATCCAAGTTGTGAATGTACCACCGGATCGGGGATAAACATTGTACCATGTACCATCACGCTAAATAAAATAAACAAATAGTCGACCACAAACAACAGCCTCCAGTCTTTTCTTAAATTCATCTTCATTTGTCTCAGAGGTTTACACGTCCAAAATATCAGCAATTCTGGTCGTTCCATCTTTCAGGTTTATTAAACATACATGTTTCCAATGCGTGACAATTAGAACTAAATAGTTGCGTATATAAAATTTCCGGGATTCATTGTTATTCAACACCTGCAAATTAAGTTAAAAACCGACGGCGTTTTGAAACGCAAATATTTATTGATATTGTAACATGACCGTTAGTTAATAGAAGTATAAGAGCGAACTCTGTTTTGCTTACTTTTTTTGTGTGGAAAGGACTTTTCTATTTCTGTTTAAAGGTCTAACCAAATGTGAATTCCAAGAATAATTTACATTACAAACATCGTACGGATAATACCAATTGTGGAATTCGCAACAGCGATATCTTATAACATTCTTGTTTAATTCAAGGCCGAAATCAGTAACTATTTATATAAATTCATAGAAAGATATTGCAAAACCTAAAGAACAATAGTTTCAAACTAGCCTTGACCTTAGACCTTAGTGGTCCATGACAAAACAAGCTTAAGCGATCAGATTTCTGAACCATCATTGGCGGATTTAGAGAGGGGGTGCGTAATCACTTCATCATTTAATTTTCTTTAAATCTGATTGTTTTACTCTCCCCTTCAAGATAACGGAATAATAAATAAAGTATTAACCTGTATGCAATAATCAAGTGAACATATGTTCAAATGATTCCGTTAAAATATAAATCTTGCAATACACAGGTCTACCTACATGATACACAGGTCTACTTACATGATACACAGGTCTACCTACATGATACACAGGTCTACCTACATGATACACAGGTCTACCTACATGATACACAGGTCTACCTACATGATACACAGGTTAACTTACATGATACACAGGTCTACCTGCATGATACACAGGTCTGCCTACATGATACACAGGTCTACTTACATGATACACAGGTCTACCTGCATGACACACAAGTCTACCTACATGATACACAGGTCTGCCTACATGAAACACAGGTCTACCTACATGATACACAGGTCTGCCTACATGATACACAGGTCTGCCTACATGATAGACCGCTCTGCCTACACGATACACCCCTCTGCCTACATGATACTCAGGTTTACTTAGATGATACACATCTCTACTTACATGTCAGTTTGAAGTGTGAACTCTGTAATCAGGTACTTAAATCTAATTGTTTAAGGTAGATACTTGTACAGCTCATGAAGTCCACAGGAGGGGGTAAAAAAACTACCAGGGCTAAAATTTGAAAAGGGACAAGAGAACTAAGGTAAGCTTCATTGCCATTTCCATTCTGTTGCTATCTAAATTCTCTTTTCTGTAAAAAAAATATTTGATGTTATTGGGTTTACAGGGCTAAATTTATTTAGAGAAAAGTGTATGTAAATAATATGAAAATCCTGTTAAATATTTAAAAACAAAATGCATGTTGCAAGATGTGCCTACAGTGAGGTTTTATTAAAGCAGTGCTTTCCCTATTATTTTTATAGGAAATAAAGAAATGTGACAGTACAGAAATTTCATGAAACAATTGACATACAATACTTCATCTTAGAAACACTGTTTGTATAGATTTTAAAGAATGCAGGGAGTTAACTTAAATTATGAATTCACTAGACATAACCCTTCATTCCTTGTGATATTTTAAACAAGTTATAAAATATCCTCTTACCAAAACAGTAATGAAATAGAAATCATGTGGTGCCAGTAGACGTATCACAATATATGATCAATTAAAAAAACATACGCTTGATTGATCTGGAATTTGATCATATACTGTTATTTTGGACTGGATTGCATTGGACTGGATCATTTAGCTATTAGAACAGAGGTTGTATAGGACATAATGAAGCAGCTTACTTTGAGGGGAGAGAATGAAATATACCATCTGATCAAAAATTATACTTCTGATTTATTTGATACAAATGGATTGTATTGGATTAGATCGTTTAGCACTAAGGCTTACATTAACCTCAGAGAAAACCTACCAGTTATTTGGAGTTTCATTTTCAAAATTCAAATAAGATAATTATTCATCATTTTGTTAAAGAATTCAATAAATTCATGATCTAACTCTGATGATTTTTGACGCAACAAAAGTACCAAAGCATTAAATCCAGAGATCTAATGAGCATTCGTGCATTACATTCTTTGATGATTCTTCAACCTTTTTTAACCTGAGACGTCATGCATAAATCAACCTACGCTGCATAAATTAGCTGGATCCGGGTTCGATCCAGGAAAGCAGGTTCTCGAACCCCTCCTTATACTACTGATCAATTGTCAGGAAATCCTGAAATTTATTTGATTCTCTGAAATCATTGACAAGTTGAGATAAATTGTAAGAATGTTTTCACTGAACTTTATTGTTAAATTACTGTAATTTATTCGACTCAAACTATGTTTGATAGTTCTTCAATATCATAAACGTTTGTTTGCTGATTGGGGACAAAAAGGTTTAAAGTCAATTCATAGATCTCAGGTGTTGCATAATCTGTAGAAGAAAAGAATTTCAAATAAACATTTATTTATTCTGTAACTACCTTACTATACAGTTGTATTATCTTTCACATGATGATCCACTTTGAGATAAATGAAGAACACCTAATGGTTTATGTTGATTCAAACCAGCTTCTCTCCCCTTAATCATCAGTTTAAATGTTATTTATCTAATGTATTATCTTTCACATGATGATCCACTTTGAGATAAATGAAGAACACCTAATGGTTTATGTTGATTCAAACCCGATTATCTCCCCTTAATCATCAGTTTAAATGTTATTTATCTAATGTATTATCTTTCACATGATGATCCACTTTGAGATAAATGAAGAACACCTAATGGTTTATGTTGATTCAAACCCGATTATCTCCCCTTAATCATCAGTTTAAATGTTATTAATCTAATGTCATTTGCATAGTATGGTTTATGGTAATATTCATCCCTAAAAGTAAAAGCCTGAAATAAAAACATCAAACTTCTCTATTGTTTATTTGTTTGAATATGGATGATGTGTATTTTGATTCTTCAAAAAAAATCCTTGATAATAAGTCTTTTATCAAAAGTAATTAAAATATCAAATCTCAATTTCGAAGATTGAACCCTGAAAGAGACAAAATAATCTTTTTAGTAAAAAGAATTATAACAGATGTTGAATCATTTGAATCATAATTTTTTGATAATTTTTGCAAGAAGTAAGGGGCTGTGCATTTGGTGCAGGAAGGGGGTTGTTGGAAGCAGTAAAGAGTTAAACAATTATTTCAGTAAATTTTTGCAAAAGGGCATCTTGAAATGTCAACTTTATATCATGCATATTACATTTATGTATAATTTTCTTTCTCAATATTTCACATTCTTTCAAAAGAAAAAATGTAACAATTCAGACAAATTTGAAACTTAAATTTGAAGTCTTTCACAAGTTTTCATCTTTCTAGGTCTTTTTCACCTGAAGAAGATGAAAATAGCTTTTATAGGGCAAAGTTCCTATGATCCTTAAAAGTAGTCACTGGGTCACCAAATCTATAAATTTGAATCCCTATCAGCTTAGGAGACTGTATGCATGGTTTGACCTCTCTAGGCCATTAGATTCTGGAGAGATGAAAATGGGTTATAACTATACTGTTAACAGGGTCACCAAATCTATAAATCTGAATCCCGATCAGCTAAGGAGATTGTACACACAGTTTCAGCTTTCTAGGTCTTTTGTTCCTGGAGAAGAATATGATAATAGGTTTTTAGGGCATGCCACTGTGGCTCTTATTAGGAACCCTTATAACACAATGTTTCTGAAGAAGAAAATGACATAGTTAAAAGGTTACAGACGGACAGATGGATGCCAGAAGCCATATCAAGCAATAATCCAATCGGGACTTTTAGGCCAGGTGGGTAAAAAGTTAGCCTGAACCTCGCCCAGGGGAGGAGACCTAATTACTTTTTTATAATGCCCATGTTTAATCTAACTTTTCTGACACAAACAGCAAAAAGAGTTTTAATAAATCATAAAAAAAGATATATGGTCTCCGTAAATAATAGTAGTAATAAATAATCTTAATAATATTTATCATAATTGCTGTTCAAACATGGCATGTCAATGTGTTTCTGAATTGTACCCTCTGTATTTGTAACGGACGCTGAAACCGTATCAATCTACCTCAACTATAAACATGATTGCTTTTGATAGAATTCAAACAGTTAAAAATAACGATCATATTACCGATCCTATGTAAGTGTTAAACAATTATTTTGACTAACGCTATTTCAACAAATTAGACTGTATCTAATATTTCTAGGGATTGTTTCTCACCTCTATCTAAATAAAACAATCTGTGCAAACAAAAATCACATCAAATGTGAAAAAAACCAAGAAAGGCTCATCAGTCAAAACAAATCTTAAGTTTAAACAATGAAAAAAAAGAAGTAATATTTATGTTATACTCTGAACTGACAGAACTTATAACACAGCTTATTATAATGTTAAATACATTACCAATACAAAGTCACTTTGAGACAATAAATTTAGTTTCTGTCTGCATTTTTGCAAATTGAAGAATTTGATAACCGTTTTCAACTTAATGTTTAAACCCTTCCAACTAGACATATTTTTGTCAATCACAATGCATCTTCCAAAACAAGGTGAAATTGTATCCGGATAGACTCTTTATGAAAGCAGGAAGTGTTGGCAATCTTTTTGTTTCACCCGTTTTGTTATGAAGATGATTATAATGTAAAGTACAACTGTTTTAAAAAAACAGTACGCATTAGTTATAACATCTTCATCTGCATGGCCTTTTATAATCACTGGCTTGTCTAAACCTTGCTGCCAACAAGTTAAAATCGTGTTTTAAATGAAGCGCCCTCTTTGGCAAAAAGTTGCAATTCTCATTGGACTATCAAAATCTATGGCAGCAGCCTGGACGACAAGTAAAGAGAAGTACGGGAAAAGCGGCAGGGTTTATCTTATGTAGTCTTGCGCAGAAAATATCTATACATGAGAGATGTAGTATATAAAAATAACACAAGCCGAGTCAACCGATAACTTAATGCATGTTTAAACAAATCTATAAGTTTTATCCTAAAAGAGAATCCTCAAATTAGAACTACAAGCCACAACAAGATCTATAGACAATTATTGAAAAACACAAGGTAAATTGCATGATTATATGTCCAAAGTAAAAACTACCTAGACTCTGAATATACAGATCTACAGCTTCTTAACTCTTTCATTGTCAGAGGAAAAAATGGAATTTGTTCTTTCAGATATCTATTTCTTTAACACTTATTTTCTGAAATTTATCATAACATAAAATATCATCGAACATTCATATTTTATTTCTATATTTTAGATGTAAGGTGCTTTTGAAACCTAACTGTAGAGAAAGTAACAACTAATATTAACATATATATGTATTCTGTATAAATAAGAATATTGGTATTGAGAGACCTGCCTATAGGACCATTGTGATCAAAGAAGTCCTCAATCTATCAAAGAGGCACTTATAGGTCTCTAATCAATTTTTCTTAATTCATACAATATTGTCATTATTCTTTTCATAAACTTCCAAAATGCCTCACAGTCGCTATTTTATCTTCTTATAACTAAAAGGATGGTTTAAATTATCATAATATTATTATATAATTACATTAATGTTGACACAAAAACCATACCTCCGTTATAGAAGGACCTTAAATAAAGTTTCAGCCAACCAAACCACTGTCATCCAGTGGTATGATGGTCGACCTACGGCGTAGAGGTGTAGTGTTATGTAGTGAGGTTGAAAATAAGTTAGATTATGGGTTTTTAAGTTTAGAATAAGGTTTTAGAGACATAATATTTGAAAGTAGCAAATGTGTAGACAAAAGAATTAATCGAGCAGGTGATGAAGTTTAGCACAATGCGTGTCAGGGAGCTATCAATTAGGAGAAACACAAGTAAGAAAAGAGTTCTTGTCAAGGGTTGTGACATATTTGAAGGATTGTCATTGGAATTAATGGACACACCTTCATCTAGTCATTTCATATGTCAAATACGACTAGGTAAGAAGAAGTATTGAGAGATAAAAAAAAAGCATTATTGTGCAGGGATTGAAATTCCCTTCATTTCAGTGCCGAACGCACGGGTAAATATCACAGGGCACGGATAAAATCGAACCTGTGGGCATGTCAAAACAAATCGCTTAGAATCATGAAGTTTAATATTAGACTGTCAAAATCTTTGATTTTAAACCTTTCAGCATGTTCTAAGAATGATTTTTCTGAGGCCGTGTTACCTATTTTCTATTTAAATTGTTTGATTCACAAAATTTCAAACTTATGAATCTCTTTTGGTCGAAATCAAAACAAATATTTTTCCGAAATACGATCGCAAAAGCACGTTGTTATTGAACACCGGTGATTCGAGAATTAGTTACTGAGTAGTTTTTAGGATATAACAATATCAATATGATCGAATAATAAAGATCGACGACATACCTCTCAAACTTCAAAAGATTTTATAATCGCACAAATTACCGAAAAAAGAACGCCGAAGTCGGTAACATTATCTTACAGAAGCTATGAAAAGGAAACACCGTTTGGAATATCGATGCCTTTTCTGAACTGCAAATAATCTAATATTAAAATTACGCTATCGGGTCCATGATAATCTTTTTGATTGTCTTTATTCGAGTAATATGTGAATAAATTTAAGCATTTATTTCTGTCTCATTTTTTAAATAAAATACGAGTAACTGCTAAACAGTTTATTCAAACATTTTATATTGTATTTGTTGCCATGAAATTATCACGACCACGTGTGTCAAGCAACTTGTAAAATTTACTTCGGTAGTTCGGAGTCGTATTTTCGTACATAGTTTTAAAAACTCGATCTAATTTATGTTTTTAGAAAAAAATATTTGTAAAAAAAACGTATTATCGATGTTTTGATAATGCATGTACGAATAAACTATTTGAATTTTCGGTTAAATTTACCTGAAGGAAACGCGCTCATTCATTCAGGCACTGTCAAAAAACCACTGTTCACAAACACTTCGAACTCTTCTTGCAAGAAATGCATTTGTATTGAAACCAGATTGAAGTGATAATTCAATCTAAGTTGATTAAAATAATAACATAAAGAAATGTTTTCCCATGACAGACACAATTAATAAAACTTCTCATGTTAATCATGAAATATGTTAGAAATAACTTTCTAGATTCTTATGGATGGTGACAGTAAAGAAACTCGGGCAATTCTCCAGAGCTGGCCTCTACCAAAATACAGTAAATGGTTTGTTTGTGACAGGGGAAACAATCTCCAATTTTGTAAGGTGTGTCTGCAGATTGGTTTCCCCTAGGGAGGGATGTAAAGCCTACCGGTAAATACATCTTGATGCATTTTCTACAATGTCTGTACAAATTCTTTTTGTGCTGAATTTAAAACAAATTCAGTCAATCAATTTTGAATCTTCATTATTTTGATCTTATGATCCTGATCTCTGTTGAGACACACTATTTTTGTTCAGGGCACACACAAATTTTACAATGGGTACCTTGGGGCACACTTAGAAAAAAATCTCATTTCTATCCCTGTTGTGACGTAATGCATAACTGAGCATTTGCTAAAGTGTATTAACCAATTAGAGAGAGTAATTCGTGACGTCACGGAGGTCAAGGTGCAAAGTTATCGAGGTCATAGGTCAAAGAGCACTTCTTCGGCCGGGTCAAGCAGAGGCAGGTAAGCAGATGGGTAAAGTATTTTAGGAGTAGAGTAAGTAAAGGGGTAACAATAGGTTAGTAAAGTATATGTAAGAGTAGGAATTGTATGTTCATGTAAAATGCCTTAACTTTTTTATAATCAAATGATGAAAAACCTTCGTTCGTATTTATTCATTGCCGTGTTACTTACTCCGTAAGGAGGGACGTTCCAAGATGGCGATCAAAACAGTACAACAGAGATAGGTTTAAATGGTTAAATTTTACTGTGAATAGTCAGGATATGAATAAGCAATATATTGGTGCAGCGTTTGGTTGCACAAACTTCAAGACAGCGTAATTGCCATATAAAGTTGAAGTTTATCGCACATTTTCGAAGCAGTTATGACTACTCTAAAAGTGTATTTTCCTACCCTTAAGGAGCTTGAAAATTATAGATATTTTTACACATAGTTGCTATCATTCGTAATAAAGATGTCTGTTCAATTAAAAGTGAATTGCTTGAGTAATTAATCAGCTATTGCCAAATTAAAAAATCAACAAGGCAGCAGAGGGAATTCGGTTTTAAATCGGAGGAGGGGACCCAGAAATAAAGGTATGGAGGGAATTCAATTTCAGAAAATTTTTCTGTAGATGAGAGAAAACTCCTGATATTACAATTTTGAACCTGACCACCCATTTCAAACCAAAACTGACAAACTGAGTGTTTAGACCCCCAAACTGGCAAAGTTGTTATTTTTACAAAAGACTATCATTCAGTAAAATTTAACCATTGATACCTCGATAATTAGGAGAAATGAGCAATGGCATCAGACCCCTATCTTTGTTGTACTGTATTTGTCGCCATCTTGGAACACCCCCTCCTTACCGAGTACACGACAGTGTTATTTAGAAGTGTAACCTCTCGCAAGCTCATAAGCGAGTCCCCAACATCAAACCAGTAATTGTGACAATAGGAACTATTTGAGTTCAAGCTGACATATCATCAAAGCAATTGCAATTTGAAATTTGAATTATTTTCAGTAACGTTGGTGGAGGTCTAAAGATATTATATCCCAGTTTTGTATCCGACTTCAATCCACATTTTCATAAAGACAATACATTCAAGTAAATAAAACACCAAACAGAGTTTCGATGCGTCCTGTTATTAAAAAGATATAACGGTTCAAAGTGCGTATAAATTGGCCACCTCGAAAGCCCAATTAAAAAAGTCCCTGAGCTCTCCTTCGGCATATGTGACGTAATAGACAGGACTCGCTCCGCGTTTGCTTGTAAACAAGTATATATCAATGCAGATATTGGTCGCATTTGTCTACGTTTTTATTGAGAATGAGACATGCCTTCTTCATGCGTTGTTGCCAACTGTACTTATAAGAAATCAGGAGACATTTAAAATTTCTTGCTACAGCTTCACTTTAGAAGCAACAAAAAGTAAAATTAAAGTCATAAAGCTGTCCCGGAGAAACATTTACCATTTTATGTTGCTTACAGTGGATAATTTATAACCTATTTGATATTGATAAACATTGCAGTATGAAATAATATATTTAGTAATACAGATTTGTTATTATTTTGTCATGTGTCACGTGTATTGACAAACCTAATTACCTTCATCAAGTTTCAATAAAGGCTGATGATCATGTGTGAGGATAAAGTTAGATAACTAATCAGTGTCTTTTGTATTACTTAAAACTGAAAAATAAAATTCATATTTACAATACATTTCCAAGCAGGCTTTAACTTACATCACAATCAGCAATAAATGTTGTGTTATTATTGACAATATTGGCCTATGTCACTCAAGATTAGTAACACACTCTTTATCTCAAACACTGACCATTAACTCACACAAAACAACAATAATCTGTATCCTTACTATGCAAAATACATTAGTACGTAAGTCTAAGTTTTTATGAAGGTGGCAAATCGCTAATCAAGAGGTACATTTACTAAACACATAAAAAATTTGATGTTCATTATCACTAATAACTGGTTAATAAGGCCAAAAACAGCTGCTCGGAACGGTCGTATCCCAATGACGAGATCCGGAAGTTGCCGAGAGGCAGTCCATCGGAAGCAAGATCTCATTGTTATTGTCATGCAAAGCATAACACGGAGCTACGATATTGAGTTGACACTTTAAAATGGCACAAAGTAGTAACTAATATTCTACATATACAATGGTCAATCAACTACACAGGAGGATAGTCGATTTGTCTAGGTGTTCAAACAAAAAACAGTCACAATGACGGCAGATATCAGTTTGTGTTCACTCGATCGGCATTATCGGAGATTAACAACCCAAACAAATAATTAGTTAATTAATGTCAAACAGAATATGTCGATGTATTGATATTCATAGCTTTGGTGACTTAGGGGCTTTTTTATAAGTACAATCAGTGAAAATATATACGTTCACGACCGCTGGAATCTATAATGGAAACAAGGACACAGATCAGCCAGTCGTTAACGAGTCCTGTCTATGTCGTCACAACCCCAACTGATTGGCTAATAAAACGTCTGGCGTCTGTTTCCCGGAAGTGTTTATAAAACACGATATTTCTGCTATTTTCAGGTGGATGTGAACCTAAATAGTTGTTGATATTTATTCTTAACTATGTTATTTCCGCTAATCATACCCCATATGTGGATATATTATCTTTAACGTGATAATAAAACACATTTCCTACATTATTTCAGACCTGATTCAAGCAACACTTTATTGAAAAAAGGTATTGGAACATTGTGTAGATTGTGAAGGTATTTTTAATTTTTACCCATCCAACTGTCGCATCCAAAATACAAGCAGCTGTCATCATCAATTGTCAGCAGCTTACAACACAAACAATCCATTGACTAAAAAATAAGAAATACTATGACTACTGTTGCTGTTGATAATGATGTTTATCAAAAGTATTCTAGTTAAGTACTATATTTACCAAGCACATAGATCCAGTCTTCTCCAAGTTTCAACCTACACAGCACCAGGTCAGCAGCAGATCTGGCTATCATCCCGTCTGTCCAGGGTAGACTGTCATCTGGACAATACAGAAAGGTACAAAATATCATTAAGTAAGTTAAGATCAAATTTGTTTAAAGAGACTTTCAAAAAATAATCTATTGAATTTACTTAAAATAATTTAAGGTATATTGACTATTTCATCATGAAAATGAATATAACTTTCTGTTTGTACATAAGTCTCAATGTTATGTGATGTCTTGCACTATCCAATTAGTGACAAAGTGTTTACAACATTACTTGAATTTTGTTTGAAGAATGTTTAGTACACTGTTTGATCTGTACAATTTTGAGACTCACTTTTATTTCATCCTTACACATTTTTTAATTGTTATTCAAAATAGATATTTTATCCATTCAAATATTTCAGAAACCGAAAGTTTTCTTCATATTCAATTTAAAACCTAACACTACCAAAAAGTTAATACAGTTAATATGTAACGGACTCTGTAGCTCATCAGCCGTTGTATTGTTTGTTATTGATGATTGATGACAAACGATATTACACAATGATGTCTGTGATGTCAAGGTGACTAATATCTAAATTTACTAAACATATTATAGATCCTGAGGATCTGAAATTGACAGAATTACAAAATCAACTTTGTTAATTAAGCACCACGAAACAAGTAGAGAAGTGAGCACAACTCACATATCCCTGCTTCAAACTATAGTCTGGCTTTCTTGAAAGAAAAAATCCTGTCAAATCTACTGTAAAGATTAACATTTGTGTGACGTTGGATGAGAGTAAAACTAGTTCAGAAGATTTACTCCGGGCAAAGGACTATATCACGGTTTTAGTCATGTTTCCATGGAAACCGCAAAAATAAATTTGTTGGTCTAACCCTCAAAAGGCTCATCTGGGGATCATGGTTGATAAGTGTCTGAAGTTTGGTGAAGATAGCATGAAAAGTTTAGGAGAAGCTCAGAATAATAATGATATTTATTGAAGCATACGTAAAAATTGAGGCTTTTGTCTATGTACATTATGATATTAATACACATAAACTTGATCTAAACCTACATCAACAAGAGCATCCTCACTCATATATATATAAATTTCCACTCATATATTCCTGCTTCCTGTAGTGGTCACATAACCTTTAGATACAAATTTTGTACTAGGCTTCAAAATAATTCAAAATTTGCGTAATTATGGAAATAAGCAATCTGAGCATACAAAAGGGCCAATCTATCCATTATAGTGAAGTCTTAAATATGTCAAGTTTCTTTACAAAGCAGCATAAAGTGCCTGAGTTATGAGAAGAAACAAATTTGACAAAAAAATAATTAATTATACTAATTCGGGCGGAAACAAACAATCAGCAAATTAATACATGAGAGGGATTAAATTGTGTTACATTCCAACATTGAGTCTTAAAGTAATGAGCGAAACAAAAAAATTTATTAAAATACAAAAAGGTTGCATAAAGTATGTGAATTAGAAACTGAAAGGTGCAGTCCAGCATATTTTGAGCTTTTTAAAAACAATGCATTTTATGTCAAAATGAAAATCATGGATTTACTCATTTATAGCTGTAGTGGCGTAGCATTTTTGGTCAAAATTTTTTTCCTGTTATTTTTAGTCAAATGACAGACGAGAGACTAGAGGGTCAACGCCAATTTCTTGGCAGTTTGTCTGTGTTATGGATGTATGGACAGGTCTTATGCGGCTTTACAGATGTCATGACCTGAACTTTAGATGGAATGCAGAAGACTGCCCAGTCTCTCAATAAGTTTTTTTGCCTGTTAACTTCTTATCAGTGAACTTCACCAATGACTTTTTTTCACAGCTGATAATATCAGTATAAAAATAAAAACAACAGATGTTGAAGACATCATGTTATTTTGAAAAAAATAATTTAAAACAACACTTGGTTTACTACACTACTGTCAAAATTCATTGATATATGAAGAGCTATAATTATTATTCATGTAAAGAAGACCTAACACACCTATAATCATGTAATAGTTTTTGTTTGTTTATTTGGTAACCAGTTCTTTTAATAAATGTATCATACTCTGGTAAGCCCCCAAATCCCCCTATGGAATTTCGGGCACTTTGCGCCCTCACATTGTTGGCCACCACCTCCGGGCTTACACTTAGGATAAAGGCAATATCCACCACAAAAATTGCTGTCTTAATTATGGGAACGTTTCCATAAATATGGCGGCTAAACAGAGATCGTTGATGATGACAGAAGGGTAATCATCAGTAACAAATCATAAATGAAGTTAACTTGAGAGGAATAACAAGTACGGTCCCTGCCACCAAAACAGTGGACAACCCGGCCGCTTCCTGGATGACAGCCGTTTCAAGGGCCGAGTGAGAAGCTTTTCAGCTTCAGTTGAAGCAAGTAAGAGATCTAATTATGACATTATATAGATATTTAAAAGGTATTGTTTTTTGCTTATATTATTTGTTATTTATTAAAAGTAATATTTTATAGATTATGATTAAAACCACCATTCTCTCTCGTAATTTCACTGTCTATTCACTGGAATAAGTTGTCAATTTATTTCTATTTTGTAATGAATCTATTTGTTTAGAATTCACCCATCTTCAACAATTACCAGAGAGTCAAGGGACATTATTATAATCATATTAAGTTACGTATAAAGTTTACAAATGTTTTATTATTAATGTTCTTATTTAAAGTATTTGTAGTGGATGACAAAAAATAAGCAGTAGGACTATGAATACATTTTCAATGTCAAGAATTTTTCAAATATAAATCAAGAAATATTTGTTGAATTCAGAAATATATTTTAATTATTATAAACATTTTTGTACAGATATTATTATCAACATTAGTGCATTGATTGGACTATATTTCAATTATCAAAAGAGATGAAGATACAAATTGATGTGAAATAAAGAACTGTTTACATAATGATTTAAATTAATTCATATTCTGTAAATTATCAACCTTTTCAGGGATTTAACTATCTATGATTTTGAAATGTTTAACAGTTATTCCATAGCTCATTCTTAAAAATACTATAATTTTTAAAAAAGTTATTCTGATAACAAAATGTAAATTTACATCATTCATGATTCCAATTTTATTCTTGTGTGTGGACATTGAGTGTTTCAATGACAAAAAACACAATTAAGTTTTTTAACTACATGACAAAAGAACAGTAATTTTTGTTTTTTTATTTGGTCACTTAATTAGGAAAATGTTAGTAAAAAGTTCAGTGAGGATTAGAAATATTTTGTTTACTTTGGACATTTCAACAAGTCCTCTTCATGACAATTACTCATAATGTTTTAATCAAATAATTTAGCAACCTAAAAGAAACAACCTTTGTTACCTTTATTCATCAATGTCAATGTATCAACAGGTACATTTCTATCACGTGAATCCTAACTTATATTATCAATGTAACCTGTAATTTATATCACCAATATCTTCAATTTAAACTTTATACAAGTTTGGAGACCAAACTTCACAAGCGAGGGGAAGATATCATGTTAATACACTTAAGAACTTAATTGACCTCATCTAATTAGTCTTCAAGTTTTCCAAACATGTCAATTTATAATTCCAATGAAAACGATAACTGCCTAGAATATTAGTGACACTGTTAAAGAGATTAAAATCTAACCAATGAGAGATCACCTTCATTTACCTTCATAAACCCAGATAGAAATTAAATCTTTAGTTAGAGTTTGGATATCATCTAGACACATCTCAAATGAAGACTCCAGGGGCTGAGTGTATATATATAGATTGTCATGCCCCTGGAGGGATCATCCAGCTGTTATCTATATATGATTATAATTCTGTTCTTAAAATTTTTCCTGTGAATACATTTGTTTTGGGTTTTTTTAAATGTTTTTATTCACTGTGAATACATTTGTGCATAACTATTCTACGGACTTTGGATTTCTTCTGCCTAGAGTTAATTCCCCATTAAAACTAGACAGCAAGACCATCATCCCGGAATATCCAAAGTTGGGGCAGATGAGGAATACCTACAACCCTGCTTCAGCTTTGTGATAATACTATCAAAAAGGTTGACTATTGAATAATCAAAATATTAAAAATCTAGGTAGTATGATCAATATCAATAATAATAATCAATAATATATACCTAAATATTAGTGCTCATGTCTTGATCATTAGCTTATCAGGCTGTTAAATTGGTAAACCTCATTTCGACTGGGGCAGTAGTATTACACATTTCAGCTTTCTTAGCCTTTTCCTTCTTAAGAAACTCTTTTTGTGTGGCTTGCCTCCCCTCACTTACAGGGTGACCAAATCTTTAAATCATAATTAATAGCCCCTTAGCTAAGGAGTCTGTACACACAATTCACCTTTCTAGACTCAATGCTTTTAAGAAAATGAGGAAAATATATTATAGGGCATGGCCACTGTGATCTTCATTATAATCCTCACTAATAAAAGAGGCTATATAAAAAAAAAGCTTTCTGGAGAAAATGAAAAATGAGTTTCAGGGTGTGGTCCTTGTGACTAAATCTATGAACTAAAATACTCACTAGTCAATTTGTTTGTACACAAAGTTTCAGATTCTTAGTGTTATTGGTAAACAAAGTATAAAAGGCAGACACCATATCAGGTCAAAAGCCTCTAGACCTTTTAGCCCTGATTATGTTAATATACTCTTGTTATGAAAATTTGATAATTTGATTTTATTTGATACACTTAAATTTTATTGGACCACTTGTCAACTTTTAAAAGATGATGTCAAAATGCAGAGTGAAACCTAGCAGCCAGTAGGTTCTTTTCAATTTCTGTCAATTACTTTTAACTGTTGCTTATTCATCTTAAGCTGTCAATATGATTTTTTAAAACTTTCTTTTCAGGAATCCATCAGAGTTGAATCAAATCCAGAATTGTCAGTTGATTAATTGATTTGGCAGCTTTGTTGCCCCTGTCACAGTTTATAAAATGAATTTTGGATAGCTTGGTGAGCTACAGAGCCAGTGGGTCTATTTAGTAAATATTTTACATTTTAAACGGTTTACAGGTTGATTTAATGAGTTATAAATGAAAAGCTGAAGGCAATGGCTCTTTAGTTTACTTTAGGTATCTGCAGAATGCATAGCACTTAGTTCAGTAGTCTGGATTGACAGCTAAGGGAGATAATTTCAAAAGGTGTTAAATTTGCAGATAATTGCTTGGGTTAATATGTTGATTCTTTCAAAACATTTTGTGTGTTCCTTTTTACTCCAGATATCAATGAAATGAATGTTTGATAAATGAATCCTGTATTGGGCAATTTAGAACTCTTTTTGCCTCTCCATGTATAATTAAAATTTACTTTCAGCAGATCTCATTGGAGCAGACCTCTGTTTTTTTTGGAATATTTTCAAATGTTTTATAGAAATTTTCTCTTTATGTCACAAGTTCTCAGTAGAAAGGTTTACTAATTCCAATGATGAAGTTATTTTGAAGTGATGATCAACATCTGTATTTTGTTTTGTAGGGATTGGATACAGATTATCTCCCTACTTTATGAGATACATGTTTTAAATATATATTTAACTATGTGATCATGTTAATTCATGAAAACCTAAAATAAAGATACATCATTACAGTCTCCTTTGTTATCACTATCTAAACTAAACAAAATACGAAACAAAACATCAACCTACCAGATCAATCTCATCAGATAAAATATCTGTGACGTGACGTGATGGCATCTTGTTATAAGAAATGAGGGCGTATTGTTACACGCGAGTAACAAAAGTCGTGTGACGTCATGTTCTAGAATTATTAGTTTGCGGACCACTAAATGACATGAAAATAACTTTTTAAAAAAATGATTTAAAATTTCGTATTTTTGGTTCTTTTGACTAGGATATATCATTAAGGATTTCAAACAGTCAAAAGTGAAAACTTCAAAAACTTGCCGCACTGCTCTGTTAAACGGACAAAAGGCACACCTACAAATCAACTTGATTGAATGTGTCAAGTTTGTAATTAGTCTATGAGGGGTGAGTAAAATATAATTTGATTGGAAAAAAAAGAAAATTTGCAAACATTATGCATAATTTGGACCGAAACCTGCAAAAGGCACATCCACAGATCAAAGTGATGACTTGTGTCAAGTATAGTTACATTCAAACAATTGGTCTTTGAGTTCCATTAATCAAATCAATTCGGGCATCTGATTTGATCAGAAAAAGTGACCTTTAACAGGTAGCACAGTGTTACATGTGATCTGATTTTATGTTTTTGCCTCTAATTTTACTCTTTCAAGTATATTTAAACATTGTTAAAATTGCTTATAAACTGCTTTTTCAATAGATGACATCAGCAACACAATTTTTCTGTCAATCGTGACATTAGCAACAAGTGTGTCCGTCAAAAATATTACATTAGCAACACTAAGATATTAGGATTTCAAGACAAGATGAACAAATTCATAAATAGTGTACATGTCTATGGTCTGTTTGCAGAATATTTATCCTTCTTCTAAAAGATTATCAAATTATGACATTAGCAACATGTTTTAATTAAGTCACTTAATGACTTTATTATTGGGGGCAGTGTTTTACTTGATATTATATTGCATGAATGAAGGCCTTATCAAACAAATTTATTTGGAAAAAATAAGAATATTATATTTTGATAACTTTGACCATTTGATGCTACTGTGAGCACTTTTCAATGGAAGATGTCACCTGCAAACAGCCCATCTACAGATCAAAGTGATGACTTGTGTCAAGTATAGTTACATTCAAACAATTGGTCTTTGAGTTATGAGCGGAAAGTGTGACGGATGGATAATCGGACAGTCAGATGGACGCGCTAGCCGTTACATACCCTTAAATCCTTCATTAAGTTGGAGTATATATAGATAATCTTACTGTCTTCTTATATCAAATATATATCAACACAAGTTGACAAAAGTTAAAATATTTTTAATTTTATCAACGAGTGTTGATTTATTTGGTATCAGAAGACACAAGGGTGAGATTCTATTTATCATCCCTTAATAATTTTTTTCATTCTTATTAAGAGGAAAATGTTAATTTCTGAAAACTGCACTACTCTAAGACCCTCAGTGCGGTGATGTCATGCCACTGTGACATCATTATGTTTATGACGTCATAGTATTTTGATGTCATTACTGATGATGTAAAACAATTATGATGTCATGAACTTGACTGTAAAAGGGCATATTTTGTTCAAAATCTACTGTCAAAACGATATCTACCAGGAGATATCACTTGATCTCCCACAAGTGATATCTCCTGTGGAACACAGTTTTGGATGAAAATATTACATACAATAACAGAAGGCGGGAAACAAAAGAAAAATGATTAATTATGAGTGGATAGAGATTCGTTTAGGTTAAAGTGCAACTCCCGGGTGAATTTGCTCCAAGATTCCCCGACTATATACACTTTGCTTCGCTTGTACATCTGATAGACGTGAAAAATACATTCATTAGTTAAAAGGCATCAATATCATTAATACCTTAGCTATTCGGATGAAGGACGTTTTTAGCAAATCGTTAAAGAAGTTGAAAACTGTACCGTTTACGCATCGGCCATCTTACTTTACGGAAAAAAACGGAAAAAACTCGATTTTGTCCGATGAAATGTGTGACGTCACCTGTGTAAAACAGATGTCCTCTGTCGTATCTTTACACTGTCGGACAATGAAATATCGCGGGTTGTAGGAGCCATACCAGTCGACCAATTCATGTAAAAACTGGCAAGATATCTCCTTATGAGAAAAGTAAAAAGGAAATGATATAACAATGATGATTAAGTTGAAAAAATGTCCATTACATAACCCAGAAGTGAGTCTCTTCTTATATTGAACTCGAACGACAAGACAGTACTAATTTCGGTCGAATAAACAACGGCAAACGTACGTGTTTCTACAAAAAACCTTGTCAATGTATGGACAAATGATGATTTAAATAAATATCTGTTGTGTTACTGATTTTTGTCGTTTCATTTAACGAAATACCGCTTGGTTACGTAAGTCAACTTGCACGTACAATATGCAGCAATATATCGATACATGAGTGTGAAATGATTTTTAAAACCAAAACGTATCATGGACATGTTCAAAATGAAATTAACAGCTACAAAATTGTTACTTATTATAAAATTGAAAATTTTGATAACATGTTACGAATGCATAGTAAAATCATAATAGTTTGTGTTGTTGAATCTGGCAATTTTTTTCAATTATATATGCTGATTTCGCGAAAATGATTTATATGTGCATGGCCGATGTTCGAAATGGAATTTTATTGTAAGCTTTCCATGAAATTTAAAATCCATGACCAGTCTTTATTTTTCTCTGAACAAAGAAAAAAATCTTCAAATATTCTGACCCTTCATTCATTCATTCGTCCATTTTTCATATTACCTTTGTTAGAATTCTAAAAATAAAGTAGATGGAAATAAGCTCATCAATCGCCCATCACCTATTCACTAGGAATAAATATAAAAAATATTAAAGTAGTTCTATCACAATATATGATATTACAAACCATGTATTGGCAAAAGAAATACAGTGAAATAATTTTCAAAAAAGTGGTGCAATTAATTTTTCTTTCTGTTTTGATGTTGCAATAAAAATAGAAAAATTATTACTATAATAAAAGATTAGAAATAATAAATAAGAATTCTCAAGCACAGGTTTTGTTTGTGATGTTATATACTTGCATATTGATAGCACACAGAATGTTCTTGTTTAATTTAATCGCTATTTTCCTCCTAAAATAATAAACTGCTATGAATGCTGAATAAATTCATGCATTGATGTCTATAACTAAGATATTTAACTGATGACATTGCATATTTAAATTGAAAAAATTAAAAAATTTGTTCAGTCATCTAAAGACATCTTCTGTGTACAAAAAAAGTGTTTTGGTTTCCAGACCCTCCACCCTAAGTATCACAACTTGTCATCATTCTGTCACAGCATTAAAATATTGCTCAAGTGAATACTTTTTTGACACAATAAAAAAATATAGATTTTAAATGCTTGTGATAAGATTCATATTACAAAAATAAAATATACAATATATTTTTGTTAATAGGTCTTAATGTTATGTCAATCAAAATTAAGGGGGAGAACATGCATTGAGATGATTGACTTTCAATAATTTTGAAAGTCAAGTTTGGCACACACAATTATTGGGCTTGACATAATTTCCAAGCATTGCACAAAAGTATATTTAATTTCCTGATTAAGGAGAATAATTTAAGCAATATTTAATTGAATCTGATTGAATAAATTAAATTTTATAAATCACTTCTGTTTAAATAATAATAAATTTTATTTGATTCACTATATTTTTCTTCGTATTTCATAGTTTATTTTAAAAAATTGTTGAAGTAAATAAAGAATATAATTTTATAATTTAGAGTTGAAAGACTAAAATGTAAATGGGGTCATCTGCTAATTTTACCCTTTTTCAAAATTCTAATATCAACAACAAATTATCTGTGTGCAGTTAACCCATGTGATTTTGCAATTTACTCAAAATCCCCAGTACAACAAATTTAACTTCACCGATTGTTCAAATGTGTTGTCACACATGTGTACAGATGTTGATGGAGGCCGCCTTTCCCAAGTCACGGCTGCGAAACAAAAACAAACCGAGGCGACCGACGAGGGCTGCGTTCGAGGCCTTACGATGACAAATCAGCTGTTTCATTGATGCTGAATAATGAAGTGATATTGATAAATTCGACAGTAAACTGACGAAAAAAAATTATTTTGAAAATTTTAGGAAAATTAGAACAAGGAGTCACTCACCGGTGTTTTTAATTGGGTGCATTATCCGTGTAGACATGGAGAAAAGCAGTGGTTTGAGACTGTGAATTTATCGTATAAATTGTTTTCATAATAACGTATAAAAGTCATCAAATAGCTTTTTCCTTTTTTGAAATGTACGTACAGCACTTATATAAAACCATCACCCTAAAACACTCTGATTTTTCAAAAGACACAAGAACACGATGAACTAATTATGAAACGTGTTGTTGTTTACATTTGTTATGGCGGTACGCGTGTGTTTTCCACAGTTGACGTCACATCCGGTTGATTTCACGGAACAACACGATCTGGGAAGCAATTTACTATCCTTTTTTTAATCGTAATTAATTTCATCTAAACTTGTTAAAACCTGACATAAATTCATTTCAAGAAGGATATATTATGAAAATATGCACATAAGTGTACAATTTGGCTTGGTTAAATAAGGTTATTCTACTCGGGAGCCCCACTTTAATACTCTATGGTGGTGTGTTAATCCTTTATGCTATTAACAAACGAGAGAGAGTGTGGCCGCGCTGCTTGACAGAAATAGTATCCTTTTAAATTCAAAGGGCAATACGTCTTAAGTTAAATGACATTTAGAGGCCCTAAAAGGGTTGTGGAGGCCACACAGGGTTCTACGCATCACATGACAGTATATTTGAAGAAAGCTGAATAAACATCATAATTATTCCTTATATCGAAATATAAAATGGACAAAAAATTGGGGCAGATAAGGATTACAAGTTCAGAGCTCCCGATAAGCCTTTGCCTGTGTGGGAATTAAACCCATATTTTAAGAAACTAATTTGGTATATAAATCTTTAAATGGGTAGTCATATCTTTTAAACCCCCCACTTTTCCAAATTCAGGGTATTTTTCTTCAATTTTAAAAGTTTACATGTCATACTTTTTAAATCAATAATAATATTAACTAGGACTGCCAAGGCAGTACTTAGGTCTTCAAGACTTCCTGCTTGAACTTCACACAGTGTTTGATCTGCGCATGCTTTTTTGTTTTAGTGGTAAACGGTTAGTTAAAATTGAACCCAATGTCATAAGCAAAGTGTGATTATTGCAAAGAAGTTGATAATGCGGGAAAACTGTGCTAGTTTTGAATTTGTCATGATTTACTTTTTTGTTTGTACTGTTATGACGCTTCATTCAAAACAAGTTTCAAGTGTCTAGGTGCATTTTGAAAAATTACCCCATGTTAAAGTTTGGTCAAAAGATTTTTGCTGATTTTGCTGGTTAATTGTGAACGTAAATGACTGTTCGCGATCGATGTTTTAACAGTTGCGTAATGTGCACATACTGGTCTTACAAGCTTGAAGAATTAGTGCAATTGTGAGTGTAAGTTTTTGAGTTATCGCCCTTTGAACATGGTCACATGAGCTATGTTGCTCGAGTTTGAAGGGTTGCTGAGAAAAAAGGTTTTATGTTAGAACCTTGAAAAGGTCAAATTCAGAAATACAATGCTTCAGCTACATTCAGTATGAATGTCAGCTCTTAGATGCAAGTATCTTCAGAGAAGAAGATTTTCAAAGATGCATCGGTTGCGAAAAAGCAAAAAATTCAAATAAAGCAATATAGCTGCGCAAGTACGCAAGGTACGAATTTGCCATGATTTACTTTTTTGCTACAAATGTAACTTCGCATCTTTTAAAAAAAGTTGCAAGTCTCTATGAGCATTTTGAAATTTTTTTCAATGTTAATTTTTGAAAGTTTGAGTGGTACTGTGCCTTTAACGCATAATCCGATCAAGCTGAAAAGCTTGGCAGGACTATTCCTCAGTAAGGGCTATGAGCTTGCAAAGTTTGGTCGAATTTGCATCAGTAGTTTTGGCTGAATATGATTCACAAAAAAAGTACAATAATAATAATAATAAGAAGAAGAAGAACTTGAAGAAATCGGATAATAACAATAGGTCTTCCAGACTTTGTCTTGAAGACCTAATAATCATCAGACAAGCTTTCTACACTGATTGTCATTATCAAAATATGAATTGAGCAGAACGCACATGTGAAATAGTATATTGTTCAACAGTCAGTTTTATCAAATTGGCGACAATTGACAATTGACTTGTATTACTGGTGTCGGATTTTCTTTCATAGCTTTCAAATATATCCACCTGAAGAAGGGAAAAGAAATCAGACGCGTTGTGTGAAACAAATAAAGAAGTTAATTTCTAAAAACATATTGTCTTGTAACATACAACATAGGCATTTTAGCATGCATTTAAATGTTCTTTTCTTTTTACCAAAATTATTAAAATCTAAATATTTTAGATATTTAAAAATACTTCCCCCACTTCTTTTATTGCATATTACCTATACTTCCGATAAACGATTGGAAAACGTGTTGGAAAATGTCATCCTGTCTTCATACTGCAAGTCGGGGAATATGACAATGACAACACGGCCTCGTAACCGGAAGGTAACGATCCAATCCGTCATGTGACCACGTCGACAAAATCACATTCCATATGCAGGTCCAACGACGGCCCCCTGAGGGGAGGAAGTGAGACATCGCTGGGCGGGCTTAATCCCAGAAGTGGGGTAAGTATTTTTAAATATCTAAAATATTTAGATTTTAATAAATTTTTAATACTTATCCCACTTCTTATATTGCATGTTAATCCGTCAGACAAGGATGGCGGGCAGGCCGGCGAACGGACCACCCGTCAGGGAAAAACACACAGAACTAACGTCAGAAGCCCCCTGCAAGGGAGAAACATAACGTAAGCCCAAAAAGAACCCTAGGGGAACGCCACGACAGACCGTGGGAAAGCCCTAAGGTTATAGACATCCTCAAAAGATGCTTCCGCCAGTGGGTCGTACGGAGGGCCTCTCAAATGCCGTAAAACCAGGTTGAGGTCCCAAGCCGGAGGACGAAACTTCAACTTCTGATCCTCCAGCTTAAAGGACTTGAGCATGGCGATCAGTTCCGGCGTCTTAGAAAACCGAACCTCCTGCTTAACAGCAAGAACCGAGTTCAGCGCCGAAAGATAAGTGGAGATGGTACCTCCCTTCAGATGCTTCTTCCTGCGAAGGTAAAGCAAGAATTCTGCCACAAACTGTGGGGGAGCCCGCACCGGATCCTGTGACCTCTCCTCACAGAACCGCACAAACGATAACCACTTATCATCATACAAGGATCTTGTTGACACCCTATGGGCCCGGGAGATGGCACTTGCGACCCGGGACGAATAGCCTAGCGTCTTCTGCAAATGGTCCATACGGAGAGATGAAATCGTCCTGGGTCGGGATGAGGCGACTGACTGTGTGGATGGACCAGCAGATGAGGCCACAGAGGGAGCGGACTTGGTGCCCTTATGACGAGGCCGTGCAACTCTGGGTACCACGACCTCGTTGGCCAATAAGGCGCGACCAAAAGCAGATCCATTTCCTTCGTCGCCTTGATCTTGGCAACGACTTTGGGAAGCAGAATGGGTGGTGGAAACGCGTAAGCGTCCAGACCCTCCCACGACATTGAGAGAGCGTCCACCGCCCACGCTGCTGGGTCCGGTAACGGGGACACGTACACCGGTAGCTGGGCGTTGAGTCTTGTTGCAAACAGATCTATCAACGGCCGGTGATAGAGCTGGCATAGGAGCCTGAATGCTTCGCCGTGAAGCATCCACTCCGTCGGCGACGGCTTGTCTGGTCTGAACAGGGCATCGGCCAGCACATTCCTGCAACCTGGTATGTGCCGGGCCCTGATCCTGATGTCGTTGCTGTCCAGTAAGTGGAACAACTGGAACGTCTGGTCCAGAAGACTCTGAGACGACGTTGTCCCCTGGTTGGAGATCAACCAAACTACCGTGTAGTTGTCTGTTGCTACTAGCAACTGCGACCCGCGCAGAACCGGCAACCAGTGTGTCACTGCTAAGATGACCGCCTGCAGCTCCAGATTGTTGCTGTGCCACGACCTCTGGACCTCTGACCACAGGCCGGCTGCTGACTGGTCGTCCATGTGAGCGCCCCAACCCTGAAGCAAGGCGTCCACGAAAAGTTGCTGATCCGGGGTCCAGTCTGTCAAACAAACGCCTTCGCAGACATTCGATGGGACTGTCCACCAGCGGAGGAACCCATGAAGGGCCTCTGGCAAACGAATCCCTGATTTCAGATCGTCCTCCTGAATGAAGGGAGTCAGAAACCTCTGCAAAGGTCGAAGCATTAACCGACCTCTGTCGGTGAGGTACTGAGCTGATGATAGCAGACCTAGCAGGGACTGCCACTCCCTGAGGGACAATGCACTGGCCAAAGATCGGTGCACAGACGTCACGATTTTGGTCCACCTGTCCGGCGGCACCCTGACAAGGTCTAGGTCTGTGAGAAACAATCCCCTGATGAAAGTCAACTGCTGCGAAGGGACTAGTTGCGACTTCTCGTAGTTGACGATCCATCCTAACTGGCGAAGCAGGTCGAGGGCCAACTGCGACTGTCTGACAAGCGACCGTCTCACACTGTGGTTCATCAGACAGTCGTCGATATACGGGTCGAACTCGATCCCTCTCAGATGAAGAAAGCGCACTATCGGTGCCGTGATACGTGTGAAGAGCCACGGGGCCGTAGAAATTCCAAACGGCAGCACTTTCCACTGGTAATGCGTTCCCCTGAAGACGAACCTCAGGAACTTCCGGTGAGGTCCGTAGATGGGCACGTGTGGGAAAGTGTGGCGGCTCTGCCATGTAGAGTTCGTTGAACACCGCCATGTTGTGGATCATCCTCAACTTGTCCGAGTTCTCCACGCAGTGTCTTGATGTTCGAAGCCAACTGCTCTTCCTGGGCTAACGGATACACGCGTGACCGGGGCAGGTGGGTCAGAGGTGGAGACCTGACTATTGGCAACTTGTAGCCGGTCTTTAGCACTTCGGTAACGAAAGGGTCTTCCAGGATTGTCCAATTGGGCCAGAAGACTCCTAATCTCCTGCCTACGGGGATATCTGATATTGGGACGACTGGAGGCGGGAGTGTCCAATCGTGATTGTCTACATCTTCAACGTCGCTTATACAGAGGCTTCTGCTTCTGTTTCCCAGGAGTGCGGGGGAACTTCTGCGACTTCCGCTGGAATCCAGAAGCGTTTGTGGTAGAAGAAGCTCCTCATCGGGAACTCCGATTCGAGCCCCCCCTGCCACGGAGGGCTCCGCGGACAGACTTGCGGCGTCCGGAGTACACACGGCCCGACGATGACGTAGACGGGAGGTTTGCCATGACCATCTTGGTGGCCTGAAATGTGAAGTCAGCCTGAGATACCGCCAACTGTTCACGATGGACCTCCGGGATCCTGTTGGCAAAGAGGGAGGAAGACGAGAGAGGGACTCGGATGAGGGTCTTCTTGAATTCCTCGTTCCATTTGCAGGGGGTGAGCAACCCATTCCTCCTGATAAGCATAGTATGGGCCAACGCAGCTCTAACGTGTGCAACCACTGTAGACAGGCTGTTGGCCTGCCATCTGAACATAGTCGCCAAGTGGTCTAGACGAGACGGGTTCACTTCCGTAAGATCCTGCAAAAGAGCTTCTGTTGAGGACGCTAGTGCCGAGAGAGGCTTCAAGGTGCGGCGCAACTCCGTGTCTATGCCGAGGAGCTTGGCATCCTGCACCTTGAAGAGGGCAGGCGAGGCATCTGAGAGCCGGTGCACTGAGTCGTCCTGAACGGCGCCGGTGTCAAAAGCGTCCATGGAGTGAACTTTGAACCCCGCAGTCGTATTCCGGGCCAATCTGAAGGACGGGTTGAGCGACAAGCGGGCGAAGTCCTCATCCAAGTTGTCAAGGGCATCCTTAACCAGTGGATGTGGTGGAATCAGAAGCTCCGGTTCATCCCAGATAGCCGAGGACTTGTCCACCCCTGGTCCCGGGGAAGGACATGTAAGAAGGCAGTCCGCTATCCAGGCGTAGACCCCGGATAACTCCAGGTGAGTTTCCTCATCTTCGGACACGTCCTCAAAGTACTCCTCGTAGTCCGGAACAAAGTCATGCTCCTCCCGGAAGACCGGAGAAGCCGTCCTCACTCGGGAAGATCCAATAGTTGACGACACACGCCTGAGGGGCGACCTAGAATGAGGAGGCGAGCGCCGAGGAGAGCGCCGACGCAATGGAGATCGTCTAGGAGAGCGATCAGAGGACACCACCGGAGCGAGCGGCGTCCGACGAGGCGAGGAGCGCCTAGGAGAGCGTCGGGGAGAGCGCCGTGGGGACACTACCGGAACGAGAGGCGTCCGACGAGGCGGGGAGCGCCGAGGAGAGCGTCTGGGAGAGCGCCTAGGAGAGCGTCGAGGGGACACCACCGGGACGAGAGGCGTCCGACGAGGCGGGGAGCGCCTAGGTGAGCGCCGGGGAGAGACTCTCGATACAAGAGGCGTCCTGCGCGGCGAAGGGCGTCGAGGCGAGGGGCGCCGAGGTGACCGAGGCGGCGTACGCCTGGGCGAGGGGCGCCTAGGAGATCTTGGGGGAGTCCGACGAGGCGAGGGGCGCCTGGGGGACTTCACCGGTGATCGACGCGGAGGCGTCCGACAAGGGGAGGAGCGCCGAAGTGGGGAGCGTCGCGTCGGAGACCGTCGAGGCGAGCGTCGAGGTGATGGAAGTGATCCAACGTCGGGGTGGTCTGGTCTACCCTGGCCTTCTCCCGAGCTAACTCGTGGGCTAGCAGAGCCCTCGAGACCAACGACTGTATCAACTCGATGCTGGGGGCGCCCGGGTTGACAGCCCTCTCAAAGTCGTCCCTCGAGAGTGACGGCTGTCTGGGGGGAGGAGGAGGCGGCAGAAGAGGCGTCGGGTCCTCTGGAAGCGGCGGCTGGATCACTTCCGGTAGTGGAACCTGTGCTTCCACATCCTCGGGAGGAGAGGTCGGAGGGACAGCGGACTCCATCGTCAACCGCACTGTCTTCCTTGCCCTCTGGGTAAACCTCTTCCTCCGAGCGGCGGCAAAACGCTTGAACTCCTGTGGGGACAGAGGTCTGCAGTAGACGCAGCGAGAGTCAAGCCCGCAAACTGTCGCCACACAGTCAGGACACAGTGGGTGCGGGTCCTTTGAAGACTTCAAGAGCTTGCACTCGCAACAAAACACTCGCGGCATTCACCTGTGAGTCAGACAAAAGCCATATAATAAGCATAAGGAGCAACTGGCAAAGGCCAGTAAACCACATAGCTTAAAACGAGAAAATAAGAATATAATTATGTGAAAGAAGCAATGTTACACATAAAAATATTTGCGCAAAAAATCATATTCAAACATGCCTTAGCATGAGAAGATAAAGCGCAAAAGCAATACAAAGTAAAACATGAAAAAATTTTTTTTTTTTTTTTTTAATATTTATTTACTTTATGAGAATTATCACTCTAATAACTAGAGTAATGCCACACATTACCAAAACTCGCAAAAAATGAGCAAAAATATGCGAAAATACGAAAGATAAAGCATACATAAAATAGCCCCTACGGGCCACCGTAATGTGGATAAACAAGAGCAGTACCGCACTCAGTCTCGCACAAACTCACGTTGCCGAGAAAAGTGGTATCACAATAAGAAAAAATTAAATAACAAGAATATGGAAAATGAAAAATCATTTCCAGTGCTAGAAAGTTACGAAAACTTTGAACACAATAAACTTGCTTGAAAAAAACACGCGCACGTGCGAAACTGACACCAAACAGACCGCCATTTTGTTAGGTGACACGTAGTACAGAGAGAAGACATTTCGTGGTGAAAAGCGTGAAAAGTTTCAAAAACGGATAATGGATACCATTAAACAGCCACAACCGATTCAAGCAGTGAAACAACATGCGAGACGTGACGAGCACGGCCCAAAGAGAATTACAAGCGAATCGAAGCGAGGTAGGTAACCCCTGCATTATTCACATCAGGCACCAAGATAAGGATAACAAAGCGAACATACCGTGCAGCAAAAGATAGACTTTTAAATCACAACAAAATCAACACAGTTAGTTCAACTACGAAACACGTCCATTCGCGAAGCGATAAATATGGAATGTGATTTTGTCGACGTGGTCACGTGACGGATTGGATCGTTACCTTCCGGTTACGAGGCCGTGTTGTCATCGTCATATTCCCCGACTTACAGTATGAAGACAGGATGACATTTTCCAACACGTTTTCCAATCGTTTATCGGAAGTATAGGTAATATGCAATATAAGAAGTGGGGTAAGTATTAAAAATTAAGTTTTTATGAATAAGAAAATTATCAATCAGATATAATTGAATTGCAGCACAATAGTCATTGAAGAAACATGTGTTGTAATAGAAAAGGTGAGGCAGGTAATCAAGCTGTTGACTTAATTCAATGAACTAGGTGCCTGGAATGTTCAATCATTGTGTAGGGGTGTCATTTGATTGCCTGTGAAACATTGAGTTTGGAAAATATTTCAAAATTATATTACATTGAACAAACAATGATGGAACTTTGACTTTTCTTAAAGATCCATTTTCATCTTTGCATAATGTTCTAAGTAATTTTAACGTATTCATTGCAAAATTAGAAAATGTTTAATTCAAACAAAACGACAATCGGACCAAAATTCATTAAAATGATTACAATTAAACGAAAGGGCATTCCCGAATCGACGTGGTACTATAAATAGAAGGGGCGTATTATTTGCAAGATCGCGAATGATTGTGGGACGTAAACAGAGGATGTAAACAAAGATGGCCGAATAAAGACGTTCGCGGAGACCGAGTTGAAAACTCTTAGAAAGTTTGATGGTAAGGAAACGTTTTTATTTATTGGAACAGCATTTAGTTCGATAGAATATATGTTTATCTGCTCAAATAAATAATAAATAAATATCCATCATCGTGATCGGAAGCCATAACAATGAGATCGCGATAAACAGGAAGTATGGTAAATCCTACACATAAAACTGTGACGTCACGGATTGTGGGTTCGTTTATGGCTACGGCAAGTTTTGGAGGGTGGTATACTTTGAAATTAAAATTAAATACCTTCTCGTTGATTACAAATTCTTTTTATGGTCTCAAAAAATTGTTGAAAGATTTTTCTACAGAACTGTATAGTCGTATGTGCGATATATGAAAACGGAGTTATTACGAATGCAAAGTTGAAAATGGATCTTTAATTAAAATATTGGGATAGTTTTTATACCACATTTACATCATTTAGAATATAATACTCAAAGTTGAAATTGACTGTTCCAACCAATGAAAGATGACTAAAGCATGGAATTACCATCATAAATGCCGTAAATAATAAACTCAGTAAAAGTATATCTAATAAAGACCATAAGACTGACTCGGTTTAAGAAACGTGACAATTCTATGTAGTAGTTACTTCATCCATAAACGAGAGCTGGATCTAGTTACACCACACCTGATCGCTGTTTGATTGACAGCTGGATTCGTCGAGGACGGTACCACGCCCACATTGCACGTTGTCAAAATCTGAACGAGATCTGCGCGGGATATTTGAATTTGTAATCATTCAGTTTCACACCGCCACAATGTCGAGTCACGAGTGGGATGACATGATTGACCTTACATTGTCACAAATAATGAAAAATGGATTATCTTTGATAGTTTCATTTGTTTGAATGTGTATGGTGCACGTTGCCATTAAAACTTGAATTACTTGTCATTTTTTCGAAAATTTACATCCCTTCAACTATTTCCTTAAGGGCGTGAACAATAGGCGTGGCTTGCTTAAGTGCAGCGAGCCAATGAGATAGCTACGGTCAATGGTTACTTCAGGCCGTGGTGTAACTATTAGATACACCACGGCCGACATCAAAAGGACCGACTCGTAGGCATGGTACAATCTATTTTATATGAAATCAAATGTTTTCAGTGGGATACATAAAGGTCCTAAAGGTACATAAAACGACATTGATAATTCTTGAAAAACTTATGACATAGCAGAAGGTTAATACTGAATGGTGAAAGTGAGCAGCTAAAATGCAGCTTATCTGGAGCTCTACAAGTTGAAACACATGCATGCATTTCCTAGCCAGCAATGATAAAATCAACACATTTCAATCCAACTAAGTTTTTAAAAATCAACCTAAATCAACATAATTTATATAAATACACAGATTTTGATATCACTATTTTGAAATTTGAGCAGTAAGAATAAGATTAAGATAAAACTGAATACAAATTGTTGAAATCACAAGTTAAACTCTTAAAGTTTTTTGAATGATTCATTGACAACAAAACAAAACAATCTAATGAAGATGCAAACACCGTTATCAAACTGGAAATGATCTGAACTAATGACATGTAGACAGCTAAGTGGAAAATAACACAATGCAGAATTTTACCTTGGTCAGTGAGGTAGTCCAAGGGTGTGTATCCGAGGTTGTTTTGTTTCCCCCTGTCTGTTTCAGGACGCTGCTCCAGCTGCTGTTGTAACACTTCAGCATTAATTCCTCGCCTCCTACACAGGAAGTGGAGTGGAGTGTTTCCGTACATGTCGGCCTTGTCTCCCTGCTTGATCAATGTCAGAATATTTTCCATCGGAAGTGATCCCTTGCAAAGAACATGCAGTGGTGTTATTCCATTGTCATCTTGCTTGTTGATGTCTCCCTTTGCTGTGGTGACAACCTGAAGGACTATGTCATGTTCAACCTTACCATTATCACAAAGATAATGTAATGGTGTAGTTTCATGTTCATCACCTTTTTTGAAGTCACCTTTCCCCTCCTTGATCAATACACCTACTGTGTCTAGTTGTAGGTCTGAGTTTGCACAAAGGTAGTGCAGTGGGGTGCTCTTATGCTGCTCACACTTGTTTAGATCACCTTTACCTTCAGCAATAATCCAATGAATATCTTCTGTAGTCAATGTGCCGCATTTGAAAAGATAATGCAAAGGTGTCTGACCATACCGATCTGTAATATTGATATCCCCTCCTCCGTCATTGATAATCACACGCACTGTGTCCATGTAATCAAAGTAGTCATCATTATGGGTGTCGTCATCATCTTCGGTAGCAGCAGGGGCAGCAGCATTTTGATTCATAAGCTGACAAAGATACTGCAGGGGTGTTCTGCCTCTCTTGTCCCGTATATCCACATCTGCTTTAGCCTTCACTAAAGTCTGTACTGCAACCATTCGTCCTCCCCGCAGAGCTGTCCACAACATGTTTTGTTTATCCTTTCCTGATCTGTTGATGTGTTGTTTTGAGTGTGTCTGGAAAAGAAATGAAAGCACTTCTAGAAAATGCTCTATTCATGTTAAATAAATTTGATAAATTTACTCATGATTTTTTCACAATAAAGCCCTAAACTGATCAGGATATCAGCTGATTTATTATTTAATATTATCATTTATAGATGCTATTTATTTCAAGCTATACACTGTTGAAATGTTTATCAAAATGCCTGAATTGGCTATGAAAATAGATAAGGATGTGTCTCATATAAGTTAAAATCAATTTGTGTGGCTTCCCAAACCCCATTTGAACAAAACAGACAGACAGACAGACAGACAGACAGACTGACAGACAGTCTGACAGAAACAATTTAACCTCTAGTCCAACTAATCAGTATTCTCAACTTCTAGCTGGGGCTACAATAGAAAATATGAAGGGAATTACTTATTCTGGAAGAGAATATCTTCTACAGGAAAAAATAAATATATCACTTGCTATCACACCAAACGTTGATAACATTCATCTCCATGTGAGAGATTACTCAAATGAAATTCTTAAAATTTGAGATTCCCAACAATACTGTTTCTGAGAAAAAGACAACAGAAGATTTGAAAATGTACGACCCGCTAAACCCATATTTGAGGGCGGATCAAGACCAAATGTACAAACTTAAACATCAATGTAATATTTGAGCTTCCTACATTAACTACTTTTTGTTATTGTCTTTAACCAACCTAGAGCTGCACCTTGCAAACGCCTTTATTCTGGGATAGGTTATAGGACAATGCAAGTTCCTCATGTAAGTCTCCATACTACAAATATATTTTTAAAGTTTTCAAATTCTTGAATCTACTTATATCTGGAGATTAGACGAAAATAGGATTTTAGGGTGGACACCCTGCCAATATTTGAAGGGGGTCAACACCAAATTTACAAATTTGAGACTCCACGTCAGAAAGATGTTATCTTTTAAAGGTACATCATCACAAAAGTTAAGGTTTGTTGATAAGAAGGCGTGAGAAGAATTTGAATATATATTAAAAGTTTGCGGAGGACGGGCGCCATTTTATGTAAGATCGAGTACATTCTCATCATCTTAAATAGATTATCATAATTTAACATCACTGAATATTATCAGAAAATAACCGACTTGGTTCAAGTGAATACTGTAAGTTATATCCTAGTTAAGAAATATTCATTAACAAAAGCCTAGATGAAATCAATAAAAATCCGATAAAGGGAAATGCTTCAGGACCATTTAACCATTAATGCAGCATTTATCTAATGAAATCATAATAACATAAAGTGATTGGAACTGAAGTTTATTGGTCTGTGCATGATATTTTCTATATCGTATCTTGTAAAATTTATTGTGAAATAATAGCTGAATGATATTCACTGAATCTTGACCAAACATGCAACAATATAAATCTGCTAATCAATAACTCAGTATTCTTGTGCTGTTGGTTATTCAGGTGAAACATGATAACATATCATTTCCCTGTTATCCTTATATGTGGTACATAAAATTGTTATTAGTCCCTTCTCTAACACAAGTTACCTCCTCTTTATCTGTGAGGAACTTGCTGCTGTCTTCTTTATCACATGTTGCAATAAGTGACGGATGCAAAACAAACACAACAGAGATGCCACTTTAGATCAAACTTATACATAGAAGGATGAGCAAAGATCACATTATTATCATATACCTGCCTTCTTTCTCCTGTACTACGTTTAGTAAAATAAATATTCATATTCAAAGGAAATTGAGTCTATCACTATGACGCAACGTTTGATTGAATAAATCAGCAATAATACATCTACATTACCTCCATGTCATTTGTATAGACACCACAGCACAACATCTACATTACCTCCATGTCATTTGTATAGACACCACAGCACAACATCTACATTACCTCCATGTCATTTGTATAGACACCACAGCACAACATCTACATTACCTCCATGTCATTTGTGTAGACACCACAGCACAACAGAGCTTCACAGAACTTGTGTGTTGAAAAATTCTGGAAAAGAAACAGTTGAACAAATATTTGCCATGCTCTGGAGTAAAAGGATCCTCCTTGGGGTACTACTGTATAAAATCTGTCTATTTTTGTTTATGACAGGATGTGACTGTATTTTGAATAAAAAATATACAAACAACACTTAAAAATATGTTTCTTATAGATCACCACCAAAAGGCCGAAACCCATTTTGTATATTGTTTATTCAAAATATAGTCACAACCTGTCATTTAGCAAAACTAAACAGATTTTATGCATTAGTACCCCAAGGAGGATCCCCTTCTGAAAAAGAATATGTCAGATAACATAATCTAACGAATTATTACAGAGGCATAATTCTAATATCTTACGAAATAAATCATTCCATACATAAGTGAGTAATTGATGAAATGTAAGTTTTTCCAGGAAGAGTTTGTTATTCAATCATTATATAAATAGGTTCACTTATTAAGAAGAGTTTTAAAAAAGGTCACTATTTACCTCTGCAGTGACACAGCAGGAGACAAGAGCTTCACAGAACTCCCTACTCTGACAAAGTCTGTGTTTGAACACAGAGTAATCTCCCTTGAGTAACTCTTCTTTGAACCTCTCAGCTAAAGCCGTCAGTACAGCAGGGATTGGCTTAACTATGATGTAACATGGAGATCTACTTTTGTCTTCTTCATCAGATGTTGAGATGATCATCTTCTGTCGTATAACAGAGAGTGTTGCATACTGAACACTGTACAGAGGGTCAATGTCATTGATGACATTCAGTACACTCTCATACACAGAGGGATGAGCAAACTGACAGGTTCCGTTCCTCCACACAGTGATATAGCTGCCTTCTTGCTCCTTCTCTACCTGAAGAAGTTTCTGTCTTTTGTCTTCATCCTTTACATTGTAAACATCAAACTTGCCATCATTCTTTATCATCAGTTGGAACAAGTCCTTACAGTTGTCTTTGTACAGAACTTTAGTGGTCATGTCCAGAAACTTCAGGGGAGATTCAAAGAATTCTTCAATATCAACCACATATCCATTAGACCTTAGCTTTGAATACATCTTGCAACAGTGCGGGAAACCATGAGCCATGTCTTTATTGCACACTTTCTTCATGAGTTCAAGATTTACAGTCACATTTTCCTGCTGCAGATGGTATTCAAGGATCTTCAGTCGTTCTTCTATCTCTTTTCTTACACTCAGGTCAACAACACATTTTGGGTCAAATATCTTATCAGTATATTGTCCAAGATAAATCTTAGATTCATTCACAACGTTCTTTCTGCTTATGAAGATGACATGATTTTTTAATTTATCATTTTCACGGAAGCTTAAGAATTTTCTTATAACATCCAACCAGCTCTTTATCAGCTGTTGATCTGCAAGAAATGCACCAAATCTATCGTCAAACATGATGGCCCTGTTTTCTTTCATCTTTTCTATCTGATCATACTCTTCAGGTTTGTATACTGTAAAGACGTTGACATTCTTCTGCAGGAACTCCTTCAATACCAAATAGCCGAGTGTTGTCTTGCCGTCCCCAGCATTCCCTGTTATAGTGACCCATCGCTGACCTGCCTTCAGTTTGTCTACAACTTCCTCCACAGCAGACACTCGAATCATCCCAATTGTGAATGACTCTATTTCCTCCCTGGTTCTAGCTAAAATGTTAGAATTAAACATTTACAAGGTAGTAAGTATTGGACAATCTTAAATCATTCTTGTGTTCAGTTAAATCTTGTTCAATAGTGTATATTACTTGATAAAATGTCCTTCTATCAAATATTATGTGAATTGCCTCTTGAAATTGGTTGAATGAATTGAATGACACACCCACATGTAAATCTTACTTACTTTTCAGATGCTGTACTTCCTCAGGGAGCTGCTGAGGAGCTTCTGCGGTAAAACAGAAAATAGTTACACCATACTGAAAATCAGCAAATTCCTTAAAATTTGAAAATCAATATCAATTTTACTTTTAGCCTTTATGAAAGATTTTTTTAAATTTGTTCTAGAAGACGAATCAAAATGAAACTTTTAAACTGATCAATTATTGCATCGTATGATGTGCAAAACTCTACTGGGTATGAACTGAATTAATCGTCCAAACATGTGGTGTGAGGTGAAAGTTTAACTCACTTTTCAGATGCTGTACTTCCTCAGGGACCTGCTGAGGAGCGTCCTCTGTAAAACCAACAAAGTGACACCCGACTGGGTGAGTAATTGGATCAATCTTGCTATAACAGCAATTTATCTTATTTGATATTAATATCAATTTTAATTTTTACCTTTATGAAAGTTTTTGTCGTAATTTGTCCAGGAAGACTTATCAAAATGAAACCTATAGCTACATTTGTACATGGTGATAGTCACAATAACTTGAGTAGTGAATCTTTGAAGAAGTCCTTATTAAGAACTTAATTTTTATTATTCAAGCTATTCCAACCAAACTTGTTACAATTGTCAAACATGATCCCTTATGAGTATTTTGATGGTTAGACCTAAATCTGAACATTAAGTTTGCGACTTGCATAAAAACATGATTAAGCAATGACATCTTAAGAAAACCTATTGTCTATGGCTTATCTAACAAACTGTGCAAACCGTCTTCAACATACTTGATAAACATGACTACTAAGATCCCTTGATGTTCCGTTTGAAGGGAGTCCGATCACAATTGACCGTTTTCCAAGGAATAAAAGTGTTAAATAATTGACTCTAGCTGGAACAGAACTTATCTATCTACCTAGGGGCTCACTGCTTCATTGACCAGAGCAGAGAGTAAAGTTACAGTGTTACAGTGGAAAGTGTTGTGTTGTATTACGTATTGCTGATGCTACAGGTATGACTTATAGTCATTTGAAAGTTCATGAACATGGCTATTTGATTACATTCAAAATTTTATCATAGCCATGAACTATTTATTTTTGGGAAGAGATGATGTTCAATGACCTAACATCAGACTCATCAACGCAGTTTTGTAGATATGAAAAGGTTGTAATAAAGATAATAATCTTAAAGTTTGATCTCATATTTCTCCTAATCTTAAAGTTTGATCTCCTATTTCCAAATGGTATTGGTTATGATCAGGCACCCTTATTCTATTTCATTTTATTTCATTTTATTGTAATAACAATGAAAAATTAGATTTGTAGATCTTAGACTCCATCTTACAAAGAAGATATTGTCTCATTTAGCTATTCCTACTATGAAATGAAGGGTGTAAGCCCAAGAGTTACACACTTGTACACTCGTTCCGTTTAAGTCACATGACACACTGCCTCGGTGATAATCTCTATATAATCAACCTTCTATATAGGCATCAAGGGGGTACAGGTTATTCATATGAGTTCATATGGGTTTTTAAAAAATATATTTCACCTATTTTTTGATCAGCTTTATTATAAACTAATGATTGTTCAACAAACAAAGGATGCACATTTTATACATATTACAGGAAAATGCCTCGACAATGATTTATATATTTTTTTCATTTGGTTTAGAAATATTTCCTGAATCAAGGTCTCAAAGTTTTGAAATTATAACATCTGAATTACAGAAAATTTTTAAAAAACTGCACACATGTTAAACATTGAGGGTTATCACCAACTCTGGTAAAAGTCTTTAGAAGTTTACATATCGCACCGGTCCTCAATATATCTTGTAATCATGAAGGAACATTTTGATAAAACCATTGAGGAGAGATTCGATAGACTGGATGTGCATTCTTTTGAGTTTTTTCTCCAGAAATTGAGAATTACTGTACATTCTACTTGTTTCCGTGGAAACAGAAAAAAAATAATCTCTGAAAATATTAAAAGGATTCACTTAAGTTAGTTGGTGAAATACACGCAAATTTTCAGTAAGACCCTAAGAATTGTTTTTAAGCTCTGCACCAGAGACAAAACAGACGGATAGAGCAATGACATTATCCCACGGTATTACATACAGTGATACTGGTGGGATAACACGGTAAATGTATCATTGCACTATTTGTTTGAGACACATTCTTTATGGTATTAAAGGAAAGCAAGGGTACTTTCACGGATGAACATTGTACTATTAAGTATTTTCTTCATTTGCCCAATCTCCAGAATTGTAATTACCAAATACATTTTACTTGACCATTATGTCAATACCTTAAATAAAAATCTTAAAGTATCAGCACAAAGGACGACTGTGTAAAGAAGAATTCTCACCTCTATGAAGCTCTGCTGGGACGGATTCGTCAGACAACAGCTGGGCAGACTCAGGATCTGTGAAAGAGGAGTAAGTTTTAGTCACAAAATTAATCACCTTGAAGATGTGTAAAATACATAGCTAAATTGATGTTAAAAACGACATGACCTTAGAAAATATAGCATTATTTCATTCATTTCTCATCATAAACATATGCTGTGCTTTATCAAGAGGTGTCATTTGATAAACGGTACTTACTTAAAGGATTGCCATTTGAAGATATATAAGTTTATTGAATCGTATATGAATTAATTAAAATATCTCACCTATTGTTGGATCAGCTTGTATTGACCGATCAGGAACCTGCTGAACACTGTCTGTGGCTGAAAAAGATTTAATTGTCATAAACCAGTGGAATAATACTGCAAAATAGGATAAAGTAAAACCATTTGAAATACTCATTACATGAAATAACTCAAATCCTGAAAATTTAAGAAATAGAATATTGCAAAAAACTGTCACATTTATTCAAATATATATGTAATTGTACGTATCTCTCTCAGTGACAGAGTACATTTAACAGAGGACTAGAGAATGCGTGTTGGCCTTTGATATCTCTATAATAGATTTTCTGAAACATTTTTATTATTCAAGCAGAAGAATTTGATAATTTGAGAATATGAATTTATCGATACACCGTTTATGTTTGTAAAAATAAAGTCTTCATTGAGATGTCATGAAGTAAGTTACCTTTCTTATACTTCAGGAGAGGATCAACAACATCAGTACCGTTCATGCCTGTAAAATATCATATATATAATCATGGAATTGTTTTTTCTATTTCACTGTCAAGTAGAAACTAAACATATTAGTTTTCATTAAACCAATGCATTTTTACATATGTTACTTGCCATCCCTTATCGTGGTGTAATTTCACTTCTAAGCTCAAATAGCCCTGATTATCATTGTCTGAATTGTTGGTAATAGACTGTTCCACACATACTTACCCTTCTTACCATGTTCTGTCTTGGATCTGTTGGGTCTGTAATAAAATTGATATCATTGAACTTAACAACTTACAAACGTGATCAAACATTTACATTTCTATCAACATTCAAGCTATTTTCAAGTAAAAACATGCTTTCTCCCAATAATTACCTGCATATCTACCTGAAAACATACATCCAAATAATTTTCTTTTGGTAACATCTACTTTCTCAGAAAAATAGTAAATAGAACTGGATGATAATTGCAATGTAAGTTCGAAGGAAAAATTCAATGCAAACATGACGTCAAAACTCGGCAAAATTGATGGCACTACTTTATTCCCAGCCTCCATACTTTGGTCGTGCGGCGAACTAATTTTTTAATTGACATCAAAATACATTAATTTGTCGACTAGTAGAACTTCCGGTTTTAAAAAGACGAGTCGATGAAAATTCAATGTTGTGGTTTTCGTAAGTTTTGGGAAGTTGAGGGTTGTTTTTGTGTTGTTATTTAACGTTTTGACGCTTTGTTTACGGACAGTGGTGATATTTATTGCTTTCAAACTCAAAAAGTGGAGGGTTTCAAGTTATAAATTACATATAATCGACAAACTGATGCATGGCGTGTTTGATTAGACATTTGCCGAATGCTCGGAAAACGGCGTATACTAATCATCGGACCAAAATGTTCACTATACGTCGATCTACGTATGGTTTTCTACCTAGATCGGCGTATTATACGTCGATTGACGTACAGCCGTGTCAGGTAAAGATACACTTTGGATAAAGATACGCACTCGCACAAAACTTAACCTAGTAAGGCAGGATGAGTGTTATCTTGTAATAAATTTATGGCTATGCATCTTTAGGCAATTTAGAAGATAGCATGAAATTTTTGAAATGGTAAAAAGGACTTAATTGTTGATTATTGGCAAAACATCGGTAAAACTGACAAAATTCCTGGAAAACATATCGTAATCAAGCAGTTTGTCTTCCCACATAACAAATGTTATTGGAAACCAAAGTATTGATCCCACTATCAGTCTGTCCTAACCTAGACTTCAGAAAACAGTTTTAAAATCTATCAAAATCATAATATTGGAAGTGTATGGTGCATTCAAACCCCGCGTGCGTATCTTTAGCCTACACGTGACCACCATCATCATCGTAGACTGCAACATCATTGTGACACACAAACCTCATAACAGTGTCACATTAAACATCGCTTCAATGGGTTCATGACAATTCTATTTTAAAAATTAAAAAAATTAAAATTTAGATATATATATAAAAGTGCACGTGCCAAAATTTTACACTAGTTATATGCCCCTGTAAACGCTTGTCTGCAGTAGATAACTAAGTTTAACAAATTAGCTTTTGGGTATGCAATTCACGGTACATTATATTTCGATTAAAACTCACAAATTAAATCATTATAAAACAATATGAACTAAAATGTTGATTCTCGACAACCCTAAGTTCCTTTCTGTGGAATAACACCATTGACAACGAATGTCATATTTGACCCCGACAACATACTCTATGTCATTTCTTTAAAGAGCCAGTCCGTGATTTTCGTAACATATAATTTGGCTTTGATACGACCCTGAACGTCATATGTTATGATATAAATTCAAAACTTCTTAACTTTTCCTTTTTCGAGCTTGTGCATACTCTGTGTCACTTCATGAAACATTTAAAAGTCTTCACATGCTTTGTGGCAAAAGAACGGAAATATATGTGAAAGTAGGTACCATATTAGGCATCAGGAGATTTTATAACAAACATATTTACATCGTCACGGAGATTAACCATTACCTTCGGGATCGACGTCTCCACCAAATAAGAGCAGCAGTCACCATCCCAGCAAGGAGGCTGAAACACATTATCATGGAATTCTGGGCCTTGTCACTCACAAATATATTACAAGATTGTAGATGGCGCTGTCTTGCTTGACGCTCACCAATACCTGATTTGAACATGGTTTGAACTGAGAGCGAATATTCGACATAACTTTGTAACAAGAAAGTTTTGATACAAAGAGTTATTTTTTTTTTCATAATCTTTTGTAGAAGAAGGTCTTCGATTAACTGCGACGAAGGCATCTGCATTTAAGCTCAACTTTGGCCTCTACAAATTTTATAAAAATGCGGTGTAAAAGCGTTAGTTACAACAGCAAAAATGGATATAAGTTGTTCTTTTGTACCAAGCGACGAATGACATCATAGTAACTGTCATTAGGGACCGGTCATTTATTACCTGGGGGGATGGGGGGGGGGGGGGGGATTTTCTGCTCAATTCATTGTTCTTAATTCTTGTAGAACAAAAAGTAGAAAAGTAGTTCTGTTGGACTGAGAGTTTATACAAGAAGTAAACAGGTGTTGGCTATATTTTTAATCAACAAAGATGCATATTTGATAACTAATAGACTCATAAAGTTAAAACAGCTAGTGAAATTATTAATATCTGAATGATTATATTAATCGTTCTCAATGATACAAAGTTATTAAACCTTAACACTTTATAAGATGGCTTGATTGGTACAAATTTGTTAATATAGCCATACTTATGAAAAATATCTTAATGCATATTAATACATATAAATTCCAATGTTGATACTCCAAAAATTGGGAACATTTGCTATATTCACACTTAAGCTTCCATACTTTTTGGGTTTTACATTTTATTGTTTAAATATTATGTAACATGTAGCTAAAGTGACATATGTAATTTCTGTGAAACCTAGATGTGCCTTTACAGTATTATCCTTATGTTATGTACCTTCAAAATTCCATAGATTTCTTGTGCTACTAACTTAATGTAGACGGTTAAATTTGTTTTAATCAAATTCATAGTATACACAAACAGTTTAAATGTAATGAAATTTTATAATTAAATTCCTATAAAGTAAAGATTTGACATTTTACATTGTTCGGTCCTATACTCTGAAGTGTTTGTAGATAGATTTTAAATCTTTTTTTTTCCTTTAAAAGATAACATTTTGTCAAGAGCTTATCTCCCAAACTGATCCTTCCATGGTTTCATCAATTTATGAATTCATTGTTTCAAGTTTTCAGTGGAATAATTACGGCAAGATGTGTATTTTGATGGAATTTTTAACTAGTGCAATATCTTAGGCTTTTTATCTCGTTGAAAGTAAATTCAATAAAGAAGTTGATCATCCATAAAAAAATTCTTCTCTCCCTCAGTGCGAACCTATTTTGATATTTAAAGATAAAAAAGACATTGTGATTTGAATTTTAAAATTAAATAAAAAATGAGCCTTAAAAGTAAGATAAAATTAAAAATAGAATTGACACTATGTCAAACATATGTGTGTATTATAAGCAATAGTATTCAAAACCTATTTTGATATACAGTTGATGTAAAAAAAAGTTCTAATAAAACTGATTTTAAAACACTATAGACCATTATCAGATATCATGTTAAACACATCAATGGAAGAGTAAATCTGTTATTTCTTTCAACATTATTTTAAGCGTTACTTTAAGAAGTTTCTCTTTTGGAAATATAAACAAAAAATTGAATGTAGAACCGACCATAATACTTCAAAAGACCAATTTCAAGAACTTTCGTACATATGATTTGGGGGAGGGTCATGAAAAAAATAAGCTTAAATTGGAAGGGCCATGAATAAAATTGCGACGAATTGGGAAGGGCCACGATTTTATAGTCAATTCAAAAAGAACCCCCCACCCACCTCCCCCCCCCTGTAATAAATGACCGGTCCCCTAGTTGTTAATCGAAGAACTGAAAGTAGTCTCAAGATATTTAGTATATCATATTGATCATCATAATCAATCACGACATTTCCAGTTCATTCGAATTGTTCAAGATAATATTCGCGTCCTCCTGTTCAAAAAAGAGTTTCTTTCAGACGATGTTTCCATTTCGAGAGGAAATTACAAATCAAAATGACTTGAGTGATTGGTTATTGTTTCCCGCGACTGTTACACTGGATTTATTCAGACATGGTAACAGTATAGATCTCACTCACTCCTGTATTGAATGTTGGATGTCAGGCTTCACTGTTGCTTTCTTATTGTGAACACAGAAATAACAATATATGAATAAAAACATGCAACTCACCAGACTAAAGTAATCGGTACAGCAATGGCTACAGCTGTGTGTGAACCTGAAAACAAGGAAATATGTAAGAACTAGTGTATAGCATTCTTTGAATTAATGAAGGGAGACAAGCATGATAGATTTATATATATATATATATATATATATATATATATATATATATATACACACATTTAACCCTTAGAGCCCCCTTGGACCATATATTGTTCCCCTTTTACATCGTCATTTCTGCAAACCTAATATTTGAAAAGCGATTCCATGTTGACAACTTCAGTTTTTTAAGTTACAAAATAGCTCGAAATTCATTTTTAGATTTAAGGAACTATGTTACAAGATGCAACAGGTACATAGTAATTATTTTGTCAATGTCCTCATTATTCACTGTCCGAAATTTTGAATTCTTCTGCTCATTCAAACTTAAATCTTTGTGTCGGTAGCGGTAGCGGTAACTCCGTTACCCATTTTGGATCTAGCTGCATAATCAGTACAATTAATAAAAAATGAGTTACGTCTTCCTGAATTTTTAGTCACAATTTCGGTTACTTTATTGTGCCCCCAATTGTCAATTCTTAATTGATCTCCATTAGAATTAGCCGTCGAAATGTTTGTTTACACGAAAGTAGTCCCGACAGTTACCTATCTTATTTTCATCCCTATCCGCATATGACCACGATGGAACAAGAGAAAATGAGACCTTGTATTGTGTCCTTTGTACAGTGAGTCATGTAAACATACAACTCAGTAACTTTCATTCATCACAAATATAACGGGACCGTAACGTTTTAAATGTAAACAGGCAGACAGAGTGGGTTATTTTAGCCGCCAACTGGAACATATAGTAAACAATTATAATAAAGTAATATTCTTTGATTAACCTTCGAGCTCTGACTTTTTATTTGACAATTGCCATTAAAAGCTAACAAAATCATTCGAATAAACCAAATTTTTCAAAGAGGTGGGCCTCACGGATTTTAAATTATGTTCTGGAAACAGCCAAACTCAAAATCACATAGTCAACAACATCCCAGCTTTCATAGCGAGAAATGAGCGTTTATACAAATAAAAAACAAAAAAGGAACTGAATTTTTACATAAACATTTTTGTACCATCATTTAGATAAATGATAATATCTATAGTATGTTCAGTACAACAGGTACACTAATTGTTTCTTCGATCAAGCTGACATGAATGTTTTAACAGTAAAGCCCCTGATTAAATACACATGTATCTGTTAAAAAGACATTTTGTTTGTTAATGAATTATTCCTTTAAATCCTAATTCTAATATTTCCCTGGGTAACAAAGGTAACAAAGAACCGAATTCAATTTGTGCAATGGAAATTAAGCTTCGTTGAAGGTTCTACAGTTGAACAATACATTCTTACCATCATTGTCGTATTTCTCACACAAATCTAAGTTGGGTTTGTAGCCGCTGATGCATCCAGATGTACAGACCCCGTCATGCTGGTCACATACCTCGTCCACACAAAAGCTATTACACGTGTTGTTACAGGTCAGTCCATGATATCCAGACACACACCCAGCAGAACATTCTCCTGTTGCTCTGTTACATCTTCCAGAAAAACAGTGTTCATTGCACGTGTAGTGACAGGTAAGTCCGTGATATCCAGACACACATCCATTAGAACATTCCCCTGTTGCCCTGTTACACCGTCCAGGATTTTCACAGCCAGTTGAACATCTTATTTCACAAGAATCTCCATAAAACCCAACCGGACATGTCTCTGTAATTGAGCATAAACAAACACGCAAAACTTCTTTTATACAATGAAATTGGTAGATCGTCAATCACAACAAACACCTTTGAAACTAAAAACAACAACAGCGAGTCACTATGATGTTTGGTTACATTAGATAAGGAGGTTTTTGAGGAATGTAAGAAACCATCCTCAAAGCTTCTAGATTGTCAATTGCGTGAAGACCTTCAACGAACTGAAGTTCCATTTTTCATTTGATTTGTCATGTTTAACTTAGTCAGGAAAGGCCCTTTGATAAATTATTGACAAGTGAATTATCACTAAGACACAAATTTGGGGTTACATTTAGAAAGTCATTACATTTTTTGTAATTCTAAATATTGATGAAACAATATTTCATAAGAAAGCAAACGATCTTACACACACATTATACCTTGTGAGGCATATCATTCGATGCTATAACTGTAACAAATAGAGTACCATTACCTTCAGTTTGACATATCTCACACCCGGACAAGCAGGTGTCATAGATGTTATCTGCTCGAGTGAAGCACCCCGTACACTCCTGCTTACACTCGTCCCCGAAGAACCCTCGACTGCATATGATGCACTGTCCAGTCTCTCTGTCACATCTCTCATACCTTGGGCTGCATATCTCACTACACTTAGTTCCATAATAACGTTCTGGACAGAGAGTCACATTGCAGGAGCCACACTGTCTGTCACAAGTCACACAATCTCCTGGACACTCTACTTCACACTTGATATCACAGTAGCCTGGTTCACACCCATCTGTGCAGGTGACAACACCCGAAGATATGTGTACGTGACACTCTCCGTTGAAGCACCTGGGTGGACAGGCTTCATCACAATATTCACCGACAAACCCAGGTATACACCCGATGATGCACTCTCCATTGTCATGACATTGTTCTTCAACACAATTTGAACACAGTCCAGACACATGGGAAAGACTGGCCAGAAGAATAAGAAAACCTGTAAAACACATATTTTACATTTGACAAATGTACAAATAATTTCCGATAACATAACACTTACAGTACTGTAAGAATATATTCAACCGAATGCAGTTTTAATACAAAATTTAAAGATTGGTACTGTTGAAATATAGAAGACATTTCCATTTGATACTATTTCATATCCACAACGAGTTAATGATTTCTTATAAATCGATTAACAAAGAGTTTGATACCAAAACATTCACGACTGTGATAACATTAGCACTTCATGACAGGAAGTTTTATATTCTGCTTCTTACTCGTCCACATAAAACAAGCCTTATTGCCGATAGTGTTCTGCAACTTTCATTTCTGAGATTTGGTTACCATTGTGAGGACAGTGCTTACATTAGGATGTCAAAACTACACACTATTGTGACGTCCTGCGTGAAACAACTTTACACAACAAGAAATAGAGTATTCTCACCCATCAAGTATTGTGAAATTAATGTACCCTTATCATATTACTAAATTATATTATCATAGCTAAAGCACGAGGACGATAGTTTGGCGATATAACAAGAATGTGTGTAACATAGAACTGTGTAACAAAACTCACATCATGTGTGACAGGCAAAATCATTTTTATCTCATGCTGGTGCTTTTCCTTCTCAATCATAAAACACAAGTGATGATTATATATCATTACTAATATCCTGAATTTACTGATTAAACCCGCATGTAAAAATACAAGTTCATGCGTACCAATTAAACAGCTAGCAGAAGCCATCTTCCACTTAATGGTGATCTGAAATCAGAAAAAGGTATATTGCATTGATAATCATATTGTTTTTCTTTGTGTCAATTATTGTTTATTTGCTAAAAATGAAAGCTGATAGCAACAATTTGATACAGAGTTGCTTCATAATTAGTCATGATACGGAAACAATTAAATAGAAAATCTACTGGCCCCAGTCTCTCACTGCAGTCACCGCGATGAAGCTATTGAGAGTAGTCGTGCTTTTTGTTGTCATCTGTGATATATCTGGTATGTATTTACAATTAAATTCCTTCGACAGATTACTTCAAACATAAGTAGTTCCGCATAAACATGACAAATTATCTATTGGATAAATACTGATACCTACAGTCAATTTCATCATTATACTCCATATTCACAGGGATGCTTTTTGGCAAAGAAAGTTTGTTTGACGGAAACAATGTCTACCATTGGCGGTCTGCCTGCTGACCTAATCTCATTCAATTAATGTTGTTTTAAAGTTAAAATGGCTTTGAAATTATTAAATTCATACTTTTATATTACATATGTTTTTGCTATAATACGGAAACATGGATCGGATATAGGAAATCAAAGTTGAAATTGACAAAATATGTTTGCGATATATATAACAAGTATCAACCTGTGCCTCGATTGTTACGTGAAATTAACTGCCTCGCTTTTCTCGTGGTTGCGTTACCTTACTATCTACTATCAAAAGATAGAGGGGACTTTATGACTATACTGTTTGTGTCCAGGTTAGTAGTTACAAATATAATTACCCCCATCCCAGATATGAGTCCATTTGTTGTTGAAAGTAAACAAGAACATTGAATTTGAAGCAGAAATGTTTTCTTCACTATTTCCTTGTCATGTTCAACACCAAAGTTCTCTACTTCAGTTGCAGGTCTCCGACCCTGTCCAGAGAAATGTAAGACGATTCCTCCGCTCTCCACATGTAACGCAGACACAGGAACCTGCTCTCAAGGGTGTATACCTGGTTACTATGGAAACACATGCAACTTAACATGTGATGTTCACTGTGAACAAGGGACATGCCAACAGCGAGATGGTCTCTGTTTCTGTAAACCAGGATATACGCTCAACGCAGGGTCTTGCGATTCCCATAAAGGTAATTAAACAAATGGTGAAATGTCAAGTAAAATATGTTTTAGTTAAGTCTTAGAGATGTCTCATTATTCAGGTCAAGCGACACCTTGCCTCCTTTTCTTCCTGGTAAGGCTCACCAGCAGTTCATTTCAGGTCATGGCCAGCAGACTAGATACTAAAATCACGGACAATGTATCTAAATCTAGATTGCAGAATATGTTTATTCAACAAGAACATGTGACAATATAAATTTTATAAAAAATGCCACAAATCAGCTTCCGCTATGAACGGAACAGTCTCCGATATTGGACTGGAGATAAAAAAATTCAAGTTCACTGTCATGACTGATCCCGGTGCAAGGAAATCCAGGTTCAAAGTGTTGAAAACAATTCACATCCCTTGCCACAAAATTAGCATTAACCCTTCGACGCATAGATAAAATCAAACTTCTGACGTCATTACGTGGAATGCGCTGCCATTCGTCTTGGGGAGCTTTAGCAAGTTGCTGGTGGTAATCTGGAGGTGGTCGTGGTTGGAGAATACAACAATCCAAAGCGTCCCAAAGATGATCAATTGGTGACGTGTCAGGCGAGCATGCGGGTCACGGCAAAACGTCGATGTTGTTGTTCTGAGTAACTCGAGCTGTGTCCAATCGTGCATTGTCTTGTCGAAAGATCACACCCAGTGCCTGTTGTCGAAGAAAGGGACAGATGACCGGATGGAGAATGTCATCGACGTACCGCTGAGCCGTTAGATTTCCATTCACGATAACCAGCGGCGTCTTCTCCTCACCAAGTACGTCACCCCAAACCATGACACGTCCTTGTCCACTTCCTGAACGCAACATTTAGCGGTTCTCTCTCCCCACGTCCTATATCATCTGCTTTGAAGAGACAGAACTGACTTTTGTCAGAAAAAAGCACCCTTTGCCACCGACGTGGATGCCAAAGTAAATCGATCCTCGCCCATTTCAGTCTTCGTTGGCGATGTTCGGCTGTCAACAGCTGTCCCCGCAACGGTCTGTATGCCCTGATGCAAGGGGACCTTTGACGTCTGGCCTCTGTGCGTCTGCTTACCCTGTGACCCAGGGCATATGACGTCGATGACGTCACTGTCAGGAAGCGGTTTCTAAGGTGTAACATGCGCAGATATTGGTCGTCCTGGTGGGTTATGACTATCTGTCGACCTGATCTTAGTCTGTCTGAGGTCTGTCCCGAATTAGGACAACGTTGCATTAGTCTTGTTACAGTTGTACGGTAACAGCCAAGCGTTCTTGCAACATGGTTGTGGGTTGCTCCCATTTCAATCATACTGACTTGCCGCTAATGTTGTTGTAAAGTCAATCTTGTCATTCTTAAAGTGTTTTTCTTACAAAGTGGGTTTTCTAACAACAAATTCGCATTGTTTTTATACCCGTCGGGCATGGGGTTAGTTTGCTTTGCATGAAAAAGGTGAAAACAATTATTTGAAATTTTTTTGGAAAAGATACCACAGTTAATTACGAACAATCATTGTTGTATTTGGGCGATGACTATTCCTGCGATTGGGTTTGAATCTGAATTAGATTTTTTTAAATTCATTTTCTTTCAAATCTAAAGTGGTAGCGTTTCTTTTGCCCGTGAGTTTAGAATATCTCAGCTGCAGAACTAACAAATTTCAAAAGCATCATATAGACAGCTTCACGTGTTCTTTCAAGCTTATGTCAGGGACATATTGTAACTCTTCTAACCAACATGAACACTGATATATGTTGATGATAAACTGCTTGGAGTTCTTCGACCTAAAACTAAGATGGTGGAAACAATATGATGGTTTGCATGGCGTAAGGAGTCCACACAAATTACGTTAGCTTTATAGCCCTTTAAATTTGTCAGCAGAAGATACAAGTATGGTTTAAGAGAGTTGAATCTTTGGTCATTATTCGGGGTTACAGAATCACAAAATCTAATTTTTATAGTCCACATTGGCTTAAATACCTGTAAATAAGATTTCTTTGACTCGATGGTTCAAGAACAGAAATAAAAAAGTGAAAAGTTTACGGATTTAAGGACGGACGGATGTCAGATGGTCTGCCCTATGATGACTGGGACTAAATAGTCCTGATGAGCTGAAACGTGAAAGATTTACAGACAGACGGTAGGGTGGATGCCAAGCCATCTATTGGGCGTCCATTCTTTTATGTCTGATAAAAGAACAATACAAATCTTATAGGAGCTGTACTATGTGTACATGTGATTATGTGTAGAAGTCTCCAGTAAAAACTTAACTAAAATTTTCGATCATATCTCATTCAAATTTCATACACCGTTACACATTTTGTAGAAAGAACTTTCTTCCAAATCATTCATCTAAAAAGATTGATTAACACCCTTAAAAACTTTTATCCTGACGCCAATGTCTAAAAGACACCGTAAACTGCAAAGTGCTGAGCTACAAATACTAACATTGCTGGTTCGATTCGACAAAGGCGAATAGGATTTACAAAACAAGATGCTTATAGTTAATTTCTAAACTAGGATGTTACACCTATTTGACCAATAAGCTATAAATTTAATAAATCACATAAATTCAACACCGTCCAAACAGGCGGCATCGCATAATTGATAAATCGTGATTGCTTAACTTCAACATTTTTTATATTCTGAGATGAAAAATGAAAATGCTAACTGATAAGAATTATACTAAATATATATGCAATATAAGAATATATATATATCAAAAAGCAACATTTCAAGACTTGTTATACTATTGTGATTGACAACCGCTGATGATAATTAACTCATTCCGAAATTGTGAACAGGCATAGCTTATATAAAAATAATTAACTGTTTAATTTTTTCAAATAACCTATCAAATAATCTATTTTTTAAAAGTATTGTGAAAGGCTTTTTTAAGTCAATGATATCAGACGAGATAGGCTGCCCCTTTTTGTATCCGTGATTTTAAATCAAAATTCTGATTAAGTGATAATCAAAGATGAGACCTTTATATTGACAACAGGTGTGAAATGCGAATCCAATGACCACTGTGTGAACAACACATGTGTCTCTGCCAGGAGACCGAACTGTTTGGAAGGCTGCAAACCCGGATGGTTCGGCGAGTTTTGTCAGCAATCTTGCTCTCCTCATTGTAACTGTGAGGAAGTGTCCGGGATCTGTACCAGTTGTATCCAAGGACGGTATGGAGACGATTGTGGGTCTCGCTGTAGTCCGGGCTGTGTGAATAAGAATTGTCAAAAGAACGGGACATGTGTTAAGAGTTGTACAAGAGGATCTTACGGAGATAGATGTGACCTGAAGTGTTCCCAACACTGTGTGTCTGGGTGTGTTCAGCTGTCTGGAGAGTGTGTTCAGTGTAAAGCAGGTTGGTTCGGTCAAACCTGTCAGTCCGAGTGCAGTGCAGGGTGTAGAGGGACCAACAAACACTGTAACAGAGACGGGATATGTACTAATGGATGTCTGCAGAATTACTTTGGAGAGAAGTGTGAGTACAAATGTCCCGAGCAATGTGCCTTTGATTCATGTGATATAAATGAAACCTGTAGCGCCTGCAACAGGGGATTCTTCGGGACTCGTTGTAACCAACTTTGCCCTAAATGTAAAGACGACGTCTGTAAACAGAAGACAGGAGAATGCATCAGGGGATGTGAGACCGGCTTCTATGGATCCTTCTGTAACCTGACATGTGAGGACTGTGTAGATGGAGACTGTGACAGGGCCACGGGAGTATGCAGTCATAAAGGTATTGCATTGCATCTGTATATCTTGAAGTTAAGAATGTTTAGGTAATTGATAGACTTTCTCTTTTTTATGAAGGTGTCAAATGTTAATTGATTACGCGTCATGTAGACGAAAACTTAAAGATAATGATTATTCAAATCACAAAAACAAATGCATGAATTCACTTCCAGGAAATTCGTCGTACATAATTGGAGGGAGTGCGTTATTTCTCGTCTTCGTGCTCGCTGGGTTAACCGCCTGCTGCTTGAAACGGTCAGTATGCAATATAAACAATAACAAATATTTACAAAGAACATTAATCTTCTTTCGAAAATAACTTTGAATAAAGTGTTTTAAAATCGGAGAAATACATGGTTCACTTTTTAAAATATCTACAATGTACATCAATCAACATCTAATAACTTATTGATAACTAATTTTGTTTTATATTCAGGATGCGAGACATAGTAAAAGATGGCGTGGACACGATTGGTCAGAACACAGCAGTGCAGTTTCTACCAGGCCATGGTACTCCGCTGAGGTCTATAGAACTAGGTAACACTGACAGCGAGGCTTCTGTAACTAACCCCGATGACACGTACAACCACCTCGGCGCTTTCAAACCACCAGAGGCCACCTTCACACTAGCTCATGATGATCTAGAAACAGCATCCGGCTACTGCGCAGTGCTCCCCTTGTTCAGTGGTCTATCTTGTCAGCATCTGGATGAGAGTGTTGATGGAAGTGGCGGAGGAAGTGATGAAGAGAATGATACTGAGAGGAGCTTGATCTCACTCTGTGATATAATGCTGGAAGAAGCTACAGGCGTCGATAAATTTCATGTTCTTCAACCAATTCAGATAGTGGCCTTACCATCTGATAAAAACGACATTGTCCTAGAATCAATCAATATACCGCCCGTAAGTCTTCCCGGAGAGACCCTTATCCCAGTACCTCTCCAGATAGTGGATATACGTCCTGACAGAGAGAAATGTACACCAGAACCTCTCCAGATAGTGGATAAACGTCCTGATAGTGTGAAACGTACACCAGAACCTATCCAGATAGTGGATATACGCCCTGACAGTGAGAAACGTACACCAGAACCTATCAAGATAGTGGATATACGTCCTGCCAGTGAGAAACATACACCAGAACCTATCCAGATAGTGGATAAACGTCCAGACAGAGAGAAACGTACACCAGAACCTCTCCAGATAGTGAAAAAACGTCCTGACCAAGGGAAACGTACACCAGAACCTATCCAGATAGTGGATATACGTCCTGACAGAGAGAGACGTACACGAGAACCTCTGCAGATAGTGGATATACGTCCTGACAGTGAGAAACGTACACCAGAACCTCACCAGATAGTGGATAAACGTCTCGACCAAGAGAAACGTACACCAGAACCTATCCAGATAGTGGATATACGTCTTGACCAAGATAAACGTACACCACAACCTATCCAGATAGTGGATAAACGTCTTGAGCAAGAGAAACGTACACCTGAACCTCTCCAGATAGTGGAAAAACGTCCTGACCAAGATAAACGTACACCAGAACCTATCCAGATAGTGGATATACGTCCTGACAGAGAGAGACGTACACCAGAACCTCTGCAGATAGTGGATATACGTCCTGACAGTGAGAAACGTACACCAGAACCTCACCAGATAGTGGATAAACGTCTTGACCAAGAGAAACGTACACCAGAACCTATCCAGATAGTGGATAAACGTCTTGACCAAGATAAACGTACACCAGAACCTCTCCAGATAGTTGATATACCTCTTGAGCAAAAGAAACGTACACCAGAACATATCCAGATAGTGGATAAACGTCTTGACCAAGAGAAACGTACACCAGAACCTCTCCAGATAGTGGAAAAACGTCCTGACCAAGGGAAACGTACACCAGAACCTATCCAGATAGTGGATATACGTCCTGCAAGTGAGAAACGTACACCAGAACCTATCCAGATAATGGATATACGTCCTGCCAGTGAGAAACGTACACCAGAACCTATCCAGATAGTGGATAAACGTCTTGACCAAGAGAAACGTACACCAGAACCTATCCAGATAGTGGATATACGTCCTGCAAGTGAGAAACGTACACCAGAACCTATCCAGATAATGGATATACGTCCTGCCAGTGAGAAACGTACACCAGATCCTATAAAGATAGTGGATATATGTCCAGACAGAGAGAGACGTACACCAGAATCTATACAGATAGTCGAAAAACGTCCTGACCAAGGGAAACGTACACCAGAACCTATCCAGATAGTGGATATACGTCCTGACAGAGAGAGACGTACACCAGAACCTCTGCAGATAGTGGATATACGTCCTGACAGTGAGAAACGTACACCAGAACCTCACCAGATAGTTGATATACCTCTTGACCAAGAGAAACGTACACCAGAACCTATCCAGATAGTGGATAAACGTCTTGACCAAGATAAACGTACACCAGAACCTCTCCAGATAGTTGATATACCTCTTGAGCAAAAGAAACGTACACCAGAACATATCCAGATAGTGGATAAACGTCTTGACCAAGAGAAACGTACACCAGAACCTCTCCAGATAGTGGAAAAACGTCCTGACCAAGGGAAACGTACACCGGAACCTATCCAGATAGTGGATATACGTCCTGCAAGTGAGAAACGTACACCTGAACCTATCCAGATAATGGATATACGTCCTGCCAGTGAGAAACGTACACCAGAACCTATCCAGATAGTGGATAAACGTCTTGACCAAGAGAAACGTACACCAGAACCTATCCAGATAGTGGATATACGTCCTGCAAGTGAGAAACGTACACCAGAACCTATCCAGATAATGGATATACGTCCTGCCAGTGAGAAACGTACACCAGATCCTATAAAGATAGTGGATATATGTCCAGACAGAGAGAGATGTACACCAGAATCTATACAGATAGGGGATTAAGAGAAGTCGACTGGGAGGGGAGAGACAGCTGACAGCTGGAGATGATCTGTCTACAGTCAATAACTCCCAATCTGCTCTCGGTGGTATCAAAAGAGATTTCGTCAACAATGAAGCCTTAAAATAGCAATCAGACAACACATTATTGCAACAAATTTCTAAGCATATGTCGAAGACAAATTTCGGAAATAGTTTGAATATTTATGTATATACAAGATGTTGTTCATGTTTTTATTATTTTTTTATGTTTTTATTCACGTCACATAGTTTTTCACCCTTTCACCAATGCTGCTTTGCAACTTCACTGTGTCATTCGTTGATATTGTATGGTGGTTTACAGGTTTTCTAAAGCTTTGAACTTTCGCAGAAGCTGCTTGCACGTGTGAGTCGGTAATCACTTACATTTCCTTCCTTCCTTTATATTTGAATGATTTTGTAAATATAAACAACAGATGTTTTCATAAAGAGGCTGCATGATCTATGGTAAATTTTCATCCCATCATTATAATTTCTCTCATTGCTTAGTGTTAGATGTTTTTGTTGAACACTTCATGATTCTATAATATAATAATACTTGTCACACTGTCTGGATCATTCTATTTTCATTTTTATATTTTTATTTTTGAATTATACTTTCTAATGTTCAAGAGTTCTAAATGATCATCATAATGATGGAGTTACTTATTCTCAACATTATCAAGCTTTTTTCACAATTATACAGTTGAATTCTGATAAGGTATACCGCAATGCCGTATGCCATAAAACGTAAGCAAAGGTTTTAATCATCAGAATGCAGATTTTTTTTTCAAAAAGAAAATATTTATGTAGGTGATTGTTCTCTTTAAAATCGTTAATATTTCAATAAGTTTTGTTTACAACTTTTTTCCAATCAATTTTAGAGAAAGGTATCACAGAATAAAAGCGAACAACAGAACATACATCTCTTTCAGGTATTCTTTTTAAGTAAATAAATGACTAATACGATTGGTTAGTTTATATGTTTTTATTCCAGTTCAGAAGGATTTGATTTGGTAGTGGTAGTTAATTTTCATTTGAAATTGATATATTTCTAAACCTACAGTTAATAATGACAGTATAAGTATTTAGCAATGATGATAAGTATTCCAGGTACCTTGAAGGTCGATCGTTTGAATAATGAAAAACAAACAGTTGATTTGCAATTGTGTCCGTCAGTAACAAGACATTTGTTACGGTTAATGTCATCCAGATGTAGCGATACTATGATAACTGATATAGCGGCTGGTACCCCAAAAGCGATTGATACACATGAAATAAAAACTAGGATTCAAATATTCATAAGGGGCAAATTATTTGGTGGTTCAGAGACAATGTTTTGTAATCAAAAGACACTGTTCAATGTTCAGTTTGATAATGCAAATTCATCTTCCGACTTCAAATGATTAAAAGATGGCCTCCAATGTTTTTGCCCTTAAACTACATTGGTTTGAGTACTGAGTAGTTTTAACCCTCTAAAAATAGTACTTATGGTTCTACCTCATGTTTATTGGGGAACTTATGAAGGAAATTGTGCTACTGGCCCAGCATTTGAACACGGGTGGGTGTACTGATTTCTGTCAGCTACTATTTGCCTAATGACACCTTGTGATGACTGTTAGAAGAGAATCTGTAAGAAGATATTATGACTGATCTATCTTTTAAGAATATCAAGTTCTTGAAACAAATATTTATGGCTATGCCACGTTTCAAAATGCAGAACCATAACGTAACTGCTTTGTTTAGAGCACATGTGTATTACCCTGGTTGTATTTGAAAGTGATTTTATAGATTTAAAGATATAATAACATAACATACGTGACAGAGTGGTTTGATTTAAAATATTGGTTTAATGTGAAATTTTTAACACAAAGTTGTCCTTCCATTACTTCTTGATCCTAACGATAACTATCAGAGGATGAGGTTAAGGCACAATGCTTTTATTGCATATCCATATTCATGGAGCATGTACACATACTATGATTTTCTCTCTTGAAAATTAATAATTGATTTACGCTTTCAAGAACAATGATTTATTTACAACCTCTGAAACAACGGAGTAACAGTTCCTGTAGATTGAATTTCATTTTTAAAAAGATCTCTGCCGTTTATACTCAACGTATTTTCATTTTAGATTTGAACTTTTTCACACATAAATACATTGACCAAATTGTAATCATCTCAGCATTAAATAGTTAAAATTTCATTAATATAGGAACAATTAGAACGCATCAGTGACCTTTTCTTGTAGAACATTGACCAATATCTTTTGTATGCACAACATGGGAGTGGCACTGAGGTTCAATTACTGGGCATTGAGAGCATATAACCGTAGAGATTGGACCTTATTTTTTTTCTTTTACTTCACTGGCCTCTCCTATTTAACCTGTTTGTTATATTCTAAAATGGTGTCAAGTGACTTGCAATCATTCAGACGTAGAAAGAAGATTTCAGGTCAAAATAAACGTATCTGACAATATTCAAATAGTAAATCATGTAATACACAAAAGAAAGTAGTCAGCAATGCTGGGTTTATGATATGTTTTCAGACAAGGGGGGTTCAGTGCAGTCCTGGGTTGGTGGGGGCGTGGCTGTCCTCATCCTCATCATCATCATTGCAGTTGGGATCTACGTGTCCCGTCGCTTGAAACGGTAAGTGTTTGGCAAAGTTTTCCCTCATAGCTATAACCATAAGTGGTTAAACACTAAATAAAATAAAAGAATTCGCTGTAAAATGGCATTGTGAAACCTGACTATGTTTATTTTGTTTAAGTCAATTTAGTAGGGTAAGTTAGTAGTGTATATGCACAGTTGTGACATTTTCCTATAAAGGGAATCACATCTTTCAGAAGATTGTGTTTTTATGTTGAACGCTAAATAAATGAAAACATAGTCTTGCTAAATATAATTTAATGTGTCCTTCTGGCTCTAATTCTTTTCAAGATAACTGCCACTAATATCCTGAAGCAAAACATCTGAGTTCGCTGAAGACTCGACAGAAAAAGCAAAGTTTCCTTCTAATTCAGAGATTGATGGGGTAGAATTATATCCCATACGTGTCACAAATCCTTTCGAAACAAAAGCCAAAAATTCCTAAGGAACAAAAGAATCTGAAATCTCACTCTCAAAAGCAACACTCTCCCCAGAACCATAAGAAAAGCCGTAGGTGTGATAGACACAAAAGCATTAGGGGAACCTTATGACCAATTCTTCAACTTGAGTTTGGGACATGTAGAAATCAAATGACCTGGCCTCTTACGATAAGTACAAACAGGACCAGAACCACTGAAAATGTGATGGCTTGTCAGAAGAATTTGAAGCAGTCTTATCACCTTTTGAACCTGCATACCCTGCAGTTTTACCCGGGAAAAAAACTTTATTGTAAAAAAACTATCCAGAGACCAAAAAGAACTCTTGTGAGTCAAAAGTAGTCATCTGCCAACACCGCTGCATCATGTAAAACATCAACCTTCTGCTCATCCAAACAAGTCTTAAGGTCAGAACTAAGACACTGTTTAAAATCCTCCATCATAACAAACAGCCTCAAACAAGCATAATCTAAAACCTCTTTAGAACCACACCATCTATCAAGCAGACAAACAGACAAACAGACCAACAAATTTATTCGATAACGAGGCCATAGGCCAATACTACATGGCAAATGCACATATTATTATCCTGTATGCATTAATTTAAGTTTCTGTTTCCATCTATCAAACAAAGTCTCCTAATCTCTAGCAAACTTTACAAAAGCGCCATTGTCCCTTTTATGAGCATTCCTTAATTTCTGACGATTAGCTTCGAGCACTAACTCATAAGCTTTCAGAAGGTTCTTTTTAACAAAATCATTATTTAAGCTTTGCTGAATGGAATGGACCGAATATGCATCCTTTATCCTTTAACACAGTTTGCAATGACAAAGTCCATGACTCGTTTGACCACTTGAGGTATTCAACAACATTTTCAAAATGTAAAAGATATTTTTCTATTTCTTTTTCAATGAAAGGTGGGACCAGTCTGGCGTGCCTTGTAATGTCAATAAGGAAGGGATTGAGGGAGGAGATGAAACTCCAAGCTTTTTAATTCAATTTCTCTTTCTTTTTCTTTTTCCTGAAATTCTCTTTCTCTTTCTCTTTCCCGAATTTTCTTTCTTTAGCCCTTTCCTTAAATTCAAATCTTTTTAATTCAATTTCCTTTTGAATTTCGAGTTTCTTTAATTCAAAATTATCCGAATGTTCCTCTTCAGAATTCTGATTTTCCTCGTACCTGGTTAAGCAATTATCTTTCAAACTTAAGTCTTATTTATTTTTTTAAGTCTCAAATGCCAAATGAATTTGAACCTAGACGAGCCCCCAGGAAAATATAAAAATACAATTGTACATTAATTTCAATCATCCATTTTAATCCATCAAATAATAAACAAAGGGTTTACAGTTACAATATCAAGCTAATACAAGTTATGATATAATATCAAATTAGTCACACTAATTAGCTAACTAAATATATTCACCAGTCCTTATTAATAACACAGTTGATGAATGTAGGAAACAGTCAGTGGGTCTTAAACTGAGATAGATGAATCCAGCTTGTAATGGTATCGAAAAACGGTGGCACGGCAGATGATCGCAAAGTTGATCGATGAATAAGAGTTCTAATGCCGGCCTTATATATAGGTTAGATACTTTCAAGAATGTTCTCTAAAGTTTGAATCCCGTAAGGGGCTCGAAAACTTTATCTGCAGTAGAGAACTGTTCTAAACGCAGTCAGAGTTGGGTGCCATGCTACACTGAGTTTCAGCGCAGTACCACCCATGGTTCGCTAGTTCCAGCCGATGCTCGCAGGTTTCACTGTAATGCATAACCAATATTCCCTGCAATAATACTAGCAGCTGCAATATAAGTGAAATACTCTTGAAAGCAGCGTTGAACCCCATTTCACCTCACCTCTAAAGTTCGACCAACTCCAATCAGAAGTGTCCAACTCAAGCAATCATGAAATACAAAGAACATTCTAGTACATAATACATTTTTCTAGACACTGTAGAACATTCAAAAATAGCTGATTCTATACAGTGCCAGCTATCAAAACAAGTGCAAGTGTGACCAACTATACAATACAATATTGTTTAACTATGTGTAACTTATGAACAATCACATACTCATAACATTACAATTTGCTCTCTACAATTTTTGTCTTGTATTATCATGTTTTATTATTAATTTTGCCTTTTTAGTAAAATATACTTCAAGATCTGTTACCATAATAGTATGCTGCAGGTGTAACATTTTATTTTTTTCAGAAAGTTAAGTCATGCCAATCACTATCACTTGTGACGCATATTTCTAATCATTACTTAACAATACAAACACTTCTTATTATAATTTGCTTACAAAAAACAAAAATCATCTTACAATATACAATATACATGCCTAAAATACCATTGGCTGAAATTTAAAACGTTGTAGTAGGTTACAATGGTGTGGAGTCAGGAATTATTTGTATGTATACATGAAGATGCATGTTGAAAACAAATGACCCAAAAATGTGCTGTCTTGTGACACTTGCAAAACAATAAACAATAAATAAATCAAATCTAGTGGTAGCTCGAAAAGGTGTTATTGAATCAGAAGACTAAAATGACTATGCGTATTTTGTTCAACTGGAGACAGACAAACCACATAATAGCAAAAGGAATCATCATTCAAGAAAATTCACATGTAATGTTTCTGAACAATATCCATATCAAGCTACTACATTTCCAAAATGGTCTTCTTGAAACAATAAAAAAATCAGGACTCTATGGTTGAGAAATCAGCTGTGTAAGGAGTTTATTGGTCTCACCACAGTTGAGAGCTCTTCAGATGACAGACTTAGATGTTTAGACGTGAAGACAAGTGTCAAGATGTTAATGAGTCAAGCAAATATAGAAATTCCCTTGCTCTTAGTTTGAACATAAAATAGATGATTTATTATAAAGCAGCGAATCGTCACAAAACAACCAATCAAAAGCTGGTCTAGGTATTTTGGTTAGATACAGAAACTCTTTGTCACTTATTTTTAACTATAAAAATCAATTTAGTTTTTAGTGAAATTAAAGAAACAATAACTATAAGGAATAACTTTAAAGACCAAAAAATTACGATTCGCTTTCTAACAACCCTTTTCCTCTTTATTTGGTTTAACCATGTCATAAGTATATTTGGCCTTTATATCTATTTTTTTCTTGTATGCCACATTTGAGATAGCAAGTGTGTAACTACATTTTCCCTGCAGGATTCAGGGCGTTGTCTACAACATTGAGAAGAGGAGGGGAGGTCCTGCCTATGCTGAACAAAATGTGCGACCAGATGCTCCTCAAGGATACTTTGAACTTGAAGAACAGGTAACATTAACACCTCCAAGGGCTTGCCAAAGTGTTCCAATCAGACAAACCAGCTATATCGAGCCCCGACATAGTGGCAACTTCGGAAACCTTCAGTTGCAGGCGGCTGGAGTGTCTGCTCAACAGAACGACGACCATCAGGCGGCAGCTGCTCCAACTTCAGACAGACTGCTACAAAAGGTCCAACGCCTCTCTGGTGAATGGTCCGAGAGACCAGATAGTTATGTTTCACCTCATTATTGTGAGGTGAACGAAGAGGGGATGACCACACCTCCACAACCTACTCAAGGAGCTCAAGTACCAACTTGTGTGTTGAAAACAAACCTCTTCTCTGTAGCAGCTGATGTACATGCAACTCGAGAGGATATCTGGATTCCGCCTATTGCTGAATGTTTCGGGCCAACTGGAAGTGAGGACTCGTCGCCGGATTTTCAACCTTTAGTTGAAAACTATGATCATCTCAATAGAGAGGGCACATCAGGCATCGGTGGAGTTGAAGCATCCAGTTCGAATCAGGATGATGACGACTTCAGAATTAGTTCAGCAAGGTTGAGTCAAATGAGCACAACAGGACCTGACAGCTATATTGAACCTCGACACAGTGACTGCAAGGTCTCATATTTACAACAGCGGTTATCTGCAGTAGAGTCTGATCAACATGAAGACGAACCACAAGCGTTAGTTGCTCCACCTCCAGACAGATTGCTGCATGATGCCCTGATAGCCGAAGTTCCCCAACAGGCTCAAGGAGCTGAAACACCAGCTCCTGGAGAAGACAACTCCTCATTCTCTGATGATGCTGATGTACAGACCAAAAAAGGAGACATCAGCATTCCCCTCATTGCTGAAAGTTTTGGACCCACCAAGACTGAAGACTCGTCATCTGACGATGATCCCAAACTATTAGTTGAAAACTATGATCCTCTATTTAGAGACTTCAAGGAACATTAAATGCTGCTTACATAAATAACTTTACAATTCGCTGACAGTGAAAAACTTCATCTAATCTTACAGCGATAACAACTTTTTGGTGACCCATAAAATTTACCACCATGATGGAGTTGAGCCTCATAACGCATTTGGTTTTCTTCTCCAGGACTTACTTCCTTAAGATAGTTTACTGGATCGACTAAACATATTTAACAACGTGATCCTTGACAGTGATCATGGCATAAACATCAAGTACATGCTGAAATGTCGTTTACAATTTCGTCCACAGTTTCGAGGCTCATGTACTTTTTTTGATTTCCGCACAAGAAAAGAAACCAAATCCAATGATGAGACTTTTCTGTATATTTGAACGTTTAATTTTCAGTTTCAAATGAAATTTCGTTATATATCCAGAAGAAATTATATCAACAAATAGATCTATTTTTAAGCTCCATTTTTTGACATTCACCTCAATATTGACATGCTAAAGTTTTTGTACAGGTTTCAAAATGTCAAAATGACTATTCAAATACTATTTGTGTGTACATATTGTCTTGATAGTTTTGTAACCCTACCATTTGCTATCATATTGTATGATATTCATATTTTTGAACTTATTTTGTTAAAGATCTGTTCCTAAAAATTAGATTATCATTGTATTTTTCTCTTGAGTTATTTTCCGTGAATAAAGAAAGAGGTTTGCAACTATATTTTATGTTATTTCAAATGAAACGAACGATCAAGTTTTCTAAATTACAGGACAATGTACAGATAATTGGTTGTGTAGAAGCAAAATTTTTATTCATGAAATTTAATAAATCTAAGATGATCTTTTTCATTTTATTCCATTGGATTCTCGTTTAAATTTATTTACAAAATTCAAATTCAGAGACAACTTATTTGTTTGTTATCTACACTCTGCTATCATATGTAAATGTATGGGTAACTGGTGTTCAAGTAAAGCTGATTTTAAACTCGGTTTATTCTATATCTGTTCAAATCAATATGGGATCCCGAAATCCTTTTTTCAAAAGTGTTTTTGGCGAGAATGTTTCAAATCTATGTTTAGAAATTATGAAATGTAGAAATATAACTAGTTAAATTATTTAATGACATATACGTCCTTCTTCTGCTTATTATGTATTCAATAATGTTAATTCTTAGTGTTTGATAGTGGTGGAAAAACTGGGTATTTCGTTAGATTAAGCAAAGCATGTAATGTTAAACCTTGCAGCACAAATTTAATGGATCACCAACACAAGTCATGAATATTTTCCATTAAAAAGCAAACTATATCAGGACCTATTTCCAAACATGGCATGTTTCATGTGCTTGAAAAGCAATTGACCAGACGACGACAGAAATTCCACTAAAACGCAGCTGATAGTGATAGAAATTTGTACTGTGCAGAAATCCCGTTAAAACGCAGCTGATAGTGATAGAAATATATACTGTGCAGAAATCCCGTTAAAAACGCAGCTGATAGTGATAGAAATATGTACTGTGTAGTTGAGGCAACCTCTGACAGGCGCTGATGACTCACTGAATGGAGATATCAAAGCTGTTATAACGTATTCAACTTATGAGAATTTTCTCTGAAAATGAAAGGTTATTCTATGAACATTTTACCTGTAAGTTCTTTCGAATATGTGTAGGTGATAGCAACAAAGTGGACACTGACATTTGATGGAGAGAACACTAGATGCAGTTGTTTAAAATTTCATATACAGAATTGGTTACCAAACACCTATAAGACAGAATTAAGTATACGCATTACAATCCAATTTGATAACAAGAGTCTTTCTCAATTTTAGATATAAAGAAGAACAAATAGTAAATGAGTTCTATTCCACTTCGACATTTATCATGATGAAAGCTGGATCATGACAAATATAGTGAATTTCATATGTCATTAATTAATGAAATATTCGGAAATTTTGGATGTTGTTCATAAATCTTAAACCTGCAAAGTCATCTAGCGAAGACATTCAATAGATATATTGCTACCATACATGTTACTATTGTTAAATATCATATTTCCCAGAGGGCTATCTTGAAAATCCAAACAACTGTTGGGGAATATCCGCACTTTTCACCTTTTGTAAATTGTATTCATCTATACTTAGTGACAGATTAAAATTTTTGGCAAAACTTACAATGAGAATCAGGTTTCTGGAAAGGCTTCAGTATTGTTGAGATAATGTAATGTATGTTACTCATCGATATTCGACACGTAATTATGTTATTGTACATTTTTCAGACTCTGTATTTGGGTTTACAAACGTATAGATATCCTCACAATTATTCATCACTGAATATACGAATACAATGTTTTCTCATTCGCTTTCTCGTTACCCATGTCGTTATATATGGTGTTTTAAAATAACTTTTTATGTTTAATTACCCCTCACTTTTTAAAATATTCGATAACTAAATTAATCTTATTCTTTGCAATATGTCGGTCAATTCCAAAAAGCGAATGTTATACATACGTTTTACTGTATACGGTTTATTAATGTGAAACCTTCCATCTCGAACCATTTTAATGGGAAAGGGGGTAGGGTTTTGGGGGAGGGGGATGTTTGACGTTACTATAGCTAGGTGTGAACGATGTAGAGCTGTTAGATTAAAAAATATGTAAACTGCCAGATTCTACTTTGGAAAGAATTAGTACAACATTGTATGTTTACATTCTGTCAAAGGTAAAACGAACTTGGAATCAAAAGTGAAGAACATTCTCTACACTTCTGGATGGTCAGTTTTGGAAGCAACAGAACAATTTAAAAATGAATATATATATTGACTAAATAATAAACAAAAATGGTACACTTCACGTGAAAATAATTAAATATTCGTTTAATGCTTGCTACATATTAAAATTATCATTATTAAAATTTCGATCACACCTCGCTACAATCAGATGTGCATCATTTTTCTATTGATTTGAAACCGATCTTTTTACTGATCAACACAAACACAAACATAGTTGTGCTCTTACTAATACTTTTTCAAATGATAATAATAGCTTGTATAAACATGTCATCTATGACACAAATATTTACTCTTCATGAATAAGATATGTTTATGTCAATTGAAGATCACGATGTTGTCCAAAACGTATTTGTATCTATCATGAAACATTATTTAATGCTATGACTCATAGAGATTCATTGTTATGTCAATAATATATTGACATGTGTCACTTTATCGTTCTTCTTAACTAATCATTGATTTTGTTTTACTATATATACATCTAATGCACATCTGTATAGCTTTGTGATGTGACTATATTGACTCTTTGGCCGCCACTACAAAGATAAACATTGGTTGATCAATCCCAGCTATCCATTAATTGATTTCTTTTCTATGTTTAACTTACATGAAATAGAAAAAAAGTGTTGCAATCACTGTATCTAAACGGTTAAGATAAGTAGTATCTAATAACAAGTGGTTAACTCACAACAAGTGAATAACTAACGACACTAATTTTGCATTAGATCAGATGCATTTCATTTTTGAAATTGCACAGTGTAGATAAATGTTATCTGCATCACTTTGAGTTATATTGCTTCATGACTGGAATAAATCAACCAGGTTGGATTGAATACTGTAGTCGCACAGTTATGAAGACTGTTAAGATGATCTATTCATTGCCTTTCACAAGAAAGATATTATCTTTTAATACAAATCTCCTAGTACATATACTTGTACTTCATCACTTAGAGTAGAACAAAGACTTCATCAACATTTAGTTAAGTTAGTTATGGGGATGTTAGTTTGAGAAACAACAAGTATTTGTCGATGAAATCACACAATTTATGAAGATTAACATATTTGACTATCAACATACGCTGTACTCATTGAATTGCAACAAAATCAACTTTGGAACTCTTTGGACTCTGGTTAGAGACATAAAAGGAAACACATGAATGGCAGTTGTTATTTCCGTGACGTATTTTCATGCTTTTTTTTACGTACTGTTTACAAATGATAGCAAACTACGCATTTGGCAAAATAGACTAGATACCGCCCATGCTGGTGTTATGAATATAACAAATAACTGAAACTGAAAGCAAAAACCGCATAGCCAGCGAGACGACCCGAATTCAGGAACAGCGGCTCGTCCAGGATGAAAAAAATCCGTTGAGTTCAAGCTTCAAGCTCTTTGATAAAGACCATTTCATTGGCTGAAAACATAACAGGTGAGCATAGCCACGAATGTCAAGCCACCAGCCATACGAGATTTTTTTTTCTAGAAGGAGATGAGGGTATAAGGAAGGAGCGATAGCGGATTCATATACGCTGAATATGCAGGATGAAACTGAAACTGAATAATATTTTCGTCTGAATGGAGACTCCTCCTGATCAAACACAGGTACTTATAAACCTCCAGTGACGTCACTCCATAGTTCTTGTGGGACACGATTTGACATAATTTCTCTTAATCCTGATTCAATCACGCTACCCAATTATCTTAATAATACCCTCTGCCCCGGCAAATTATCTTCATAATGCCCTCTGGTACACTTACTGCTGACCCTAACTCTAATTTTTCAAATGCAACTGTTTTAAGGTGATATTCCGTCTCGAACCCGCAATATTCACACTCTCTAACGCTGAACACGACACACTGCCTACTGAGCCACTGCATGTGATAGCACTCTTGATGGTCTTAAATTAGTTCCCTTTATAACAAAGGTCTGAGTGGTTTGACATTTTGTATTATTATGGATTTTTTGGGGTAAACAAAGACTAAGACTTGATGGTCTTAAATTAGTTCCCATTATAACAAAGGTCCGAGTGGTTTGACATTTTATATTATTATGGATTTTTTGGGGTAAACTAAGTCTAAGAATAATTATTTGACGTTCTCCGGATCTTGAGTCGATTTCAAAATGAAAACCACGCAAGTCAACCTACTACTGCAGATACGCGGAGACTACGCGGCTGCGTTCGCACAATGCATTTCAAAACTGAAAACACATTGGATCGACTCTCAAAGACTTTTCATTACAATGTCCACCACTTGATATTTTAGCATTAATTGTTTTCCTACTCTTTATGTCGATGTATAAGTTGGATAAAACATAACCTTTTTGCATTATTGAAAAGCCCACCCTCCGTCCTCAGGAATTGCCCGTGGGCCTCCGACCTACACATCTACTCAGTTATCTGTATTAGGTGTGGCACATGACATACCAAGTTAACATGCCACTGATACGGCTAGTTCAGGAAAGCTTAAAGCAAACTCTGATCCGCTCTGATATGAAAGATAAAACAACAATAAAAGTGAATAGGTCGAGACATCACTTGATCCATGAACTGAGTTTGTGTGAACTTGAAATTCTCTGAAAACCAATCAAGTAAGTGTCATAACATTAACTGATCAGTTGATAATGTATCACATGAAGTATGACACATATCAAGCAAACACGCAACAGTTACTGCCAGTTCAGGGAAGTTCAGGGAAGTTAGGGCAATCTTTGACCAGCTCTGTGCACTCTTTGTAGAAATAGATCAAAGCATACTTTCTCTAATCGGTCGAATTATTTCAACATATGTTCGTTATTAAAAGTAGTTCTTTGAAAGTATGAATCAAAGAAAACTTGCAAGAACATGTAAATAAAATAATTTTGGGGTTCATGTGGAGAAAAATTCATGGGTAACATGCGTAGAAATCACTCATGACATTTATCACGATGGAAGCTTTAATATGTCAACTAAATTATTCTAAACATTTGCACATTGTCCGCGCTAAACTAATCTGGGTTTTCTTAAACCAAATGTAATCGACGCCAAAAAATACATGTTAATTAAATTGTTGAATAAAGAGCTTATATTTGTGATAAGATGAATATTCATGGGTTTGGATGGGATTCATGGGATAAATGAATTGAACAGAGGATAAGCCTCTGATCAATGACCACTTGACTTCAATGTTGTGAAAGCCGTTGTGTACTTTGACCCTCGCTTCGTGTAACCATCACTACAATCATGATTTAATTTTGTTGTTCATGTAAAGGAGAGGGCGGGTGAACATGTTGTGATATTTCAGCATACCGTGGATAGCCTCGCACTAAACATACTAGACCTCTGACCTATGACAGATGGCTTGTATCTTGGAAAGTATGTCATTAATGAAATTTGCTGATAGTGCATATTCAAAACTAAATATATTTCTAGAAAATGGAGACGTACTTTACACTCTTACTGGTCTCTGACATGAATCAACAACATATAACATCAATAAAAGTGAATAGGTCGAAATATTACCAGATAAATGGACTGAGTTTCTTTGAAGTTGAACTGGTGTGGAAAATGTGAACATTTGATTTGTTAATTGATTTCAAAGTGATAAAACTAATTCCTTTGGACATTCGTCATAATGAACATTCTCGTGAAGACCAATCACGTCATTTGCGGAAGGAAAGATAAGAATCAGTCATTTCCATCAATATCATTACATTTCAAATCTGAAATTTTTTTCATCAATTAACAGGGCATGTTTATACATGGATATAAGTAAAACAACTTCCAATTCTGTAAACAAAAAAATGCCTCTTGTGAATTTTTTTCACACAATATCTAACTTGATTATTTTAAATCGGCACTCACTAAACCTAATATCTCTTTATAATGAATATCTCAATGTTTTCTCAGTTCATCATACCTATTTTCAAGTTTGTAGAAAAAGTATGTTTAAGAAAGTCACGATAAGGCTGCCTTCATGTGGAAGTGCACACCATGAGTAGGAATGTTTTTTAAATGGGTAACTCTAACCATAACACCGTGAGTAGAAATCTTTGTTCAATGTTCAATGAATTCTTTTAGTGCTTGTAAAATCTTCTCGAAATCGTATTGATAACATTTAAGAACTAGATGCATATTTAAACTGTTTTATATGTACGTGTGTGTACGAATACTATGACGAACTTTTTCTTGAAACATGACTATTTCTCTTTAAATTATGACGATTATTATACTTGCATTGGCTGCACTAAGGTAACTTGGTGTTATTAATTCAAACTGAATATTAGCTTTGATCTGCTTGTGTGATTCATACTTTCCTACATTCATACTACTGCCTTGTCTTCCATGTACTAGCAACTTCATAATTGCCATTCACAAAACTGATTCATACTTTGATTCTGTCATTCCATGTAAGTGAATGTATAGCTGGGAGAAAGGACATTCGGCTTTGTGAGAGAGTAAACATTATCACGGAATCAACATACCAATCAGTTGAAATAACTTTTGTGTTTATATTAAAAAAGTTCCTAGAGTTTCGTTTCATTCATATCGGGTTCATTTTATCATACGATTCCCTGGGCAAATATCACTTTTACATTGTGACGTTCACATGCTCTTATCTGTAAGAAAACCTTTGAAACGAAGCAGCATCATCTCTAATGTTCACGAGTTACCCCCCTTGATAGCTGACGAACACTTATTCACCTCACACACATTGGCTGGATGACAAATATTTTGGATTCCAGATATCATCATCTTGTTAACAATCATTTGAATAACCTGACACATTCCACTGTTAGTGAATGGCTTTCTATCTTTCTATTTCCTTGAATGATAGCGCACCTTATTCATGTAATACAATACAATACACGTTTGACAATGAATGCTTTGCAATTAATTTCTTCGAAACCGACTAAATTTCTATGAGAAACATAATTCAAAATTGATAATAATAATAATAATAATAATAATAAATGGCTTTTTACAATTATAAAAGTCCCATCATTTCGTAGTCTGATTACTTATAAACTTTACAAACTCAACAACAAATATCGACAACACAGATCTACTTTGTTTAAAACTAAGATGACTGTATCCTTGAAATATCATTATTGATAATCTGGGCCCGATGCGGGTCCCGGAATATTCCGGGATGAAATTAGCTTTGCCCGCAAGTCCCCTTAGCGAGGCGCGAGTAGCAGACTCTATTTTTATCACGCTAACTAATTATGGCCGCGGGTCTCGGTAGCGAAGGACGGAAATTTATTGCCTAGCAGCAGTCTCAGTTCAACGCTTGTATTTTCGTTCCGGCTGTCGCTAAGCAACCGTGTTTTGTTTCGTTGGTGTTCTAAATAATGCGCGAACATGCTCCGAAAGTTATGGGAACATTGAAAATGTATATCGTACCGAAAATAAGCGTTAAAATCACTCAATTTTCCCCCACTCCCCGCCGCACGTGCTAATAGCCTGTGGGCACTTTCTACCCTCTCGCACGAGCTTACCGACCCGCGCATGCTATAGTTTACTGAGACGCGTGCATTTTGACCCTATGCACGCCTTCCTATCGCACGCCCTATGTTCTGAACCCTTGGGCGGATTTCAATATAGGTGGGATCATTTGAAAGAGAAAGAAATTGTCTTTAATTCCATCTAAAAAACATGTGTGCGCCTCGTGAAATAAAGATACAGCATGTGCCGCAAAAAAGGTGATTTTTATATATTTTTAGTTTTACACTGTTTTGTCACACCAATTTTCTCATGATGTGCTCAACATATTTTGACATTTTTTATATCACAAGATAGAGAAAAAGATTGTCTTTAATTCCATGTAAAATGTGTACATGCGCAACAATTCATAAAGACACAGCAAGCGCCGCACAAAAAGGTATTTTTGCCGACTTTCTTATCATGTGATCTGAAGCGCGATTTCATGTGCCTTTCTTTCACAATGAATTTCTTCTACACCGAGAACATGATTTTGTTGAATTTTATATCACAATAAAGACAAATGAATTGTCTTTAATTCCCTATATCAATTATATATGCGCGCAAATAAATAAGGTCTCAACAAGTGCCGTAAAAAGAACAACTTTCGCACTTCGCAATTCCGTTAGTGACGCAAATAGGGAAACTTTGGCACTTCATATCCCCGTGTACAAATGACACATTTCAAAACCATTTATATTATTATCAAGAGGAATAAATTGTCTACAAAGTGATATATAAAATGTACATGCGCTAAAACAAACGACGATGCAGCAAGCGCCGCACAAAGGGTTCTTTTCTTATCATGTGATCTGAAGCTCGATTTTCATGTACCTTTCTTTGGCACTCGATATTTTCTATACCGCTTGGCGGATTTTGATAATTATTACGTCTAAATAAAGACGGAACGTTGTTCTTCATTTCAATATATTGATCATACATGCGCACACAAAAATAAAGGCACAAGAAGTGCCGCAAATTTGGCAAGTTTCGCATTTCGTATTTCTGTAAACAAGTGGCGCGCTCAACAAAGTTTGGTATCACCATAAAGAACAGAAAATGCTCTTCAATTTGATATACAATTCGTATATGCGCTCACAGAAATAAAGATTCAACAAGCGCCGCTAAAATGTTATAAATAAATGTAATAATTCAAAATAATGATGAAGGAAACCCTGTTTCTTTAGTGTTCAATTATAGAGTTTTATAAACCATGAAAGTTAAAGGAGAAAAAACTTTTAGATTTACATTCATAGAGTTTTTTTTAGTTAGGGGATTTTCGCGTCGGGCACCGCCGTCAGTTCATGGGAAAATTGTCCAACGAAAATGTTGTGGTTGAGACACAGTATATCGGGGATGCCGTCGGGGATGCCGTCGGGAACCGCCATCAGGTCATGGCAAAATTGTCCAACGACAATGTTTGTGGTTGAGACACAGTATGTCGGGGATCTTTCGCCGGGCTCCGCCATCAGGTCATGGGAAAATGTGTCCAACGAAAATGTTCGTGTTCGAGGAAAACATTTTCAACGGACTTCGTCGGGCACCGCCACCAGATATGTCTTTTTTTCTGCCAAATTTTTGTTGAGGACGACGATAATATATGGATATAGAACTTCTTTATTATACAGTTCCGACGTTTCGTTTTTGGTTGTAACATATAGTGACTCAAGCACGATCATCATTGTTGGTCGAGAAAACTGATTTTTGAAAAAAAAGTTTGGTAGTATTCCGGGGTCTTGAATAGTTTGCTATATATGTCGGGAAGGCATGAGTTCCTTCGAGTGAACTAAAGACAAGGGGCCGGGTGCTCGTTGACTACGGCCGTCCCGACGGATAGGCCCGTGGAACCTATCATTCTCGGAAGAGAAGTCAAAAGTTGAAAAACTTTTGTAATCCACAACTGACAATCAGAACTTTCCTGACGTAGAAGGCAGTTGTTCGCGACTCGCCGGCTCGTTGCATGGGAGTCAGAAGGCGGCAGCAGGGTTGATAATGTTGATACAACGTCGGCGGCCGTCGGTGCCATCGGCACCTTCGGCGGGAGTGTGAAAAGTCGTCCGAAAGTTAGAAAGTGTCCGGCGACATTAGAACTTGTTCAGCAGGAGTGTGAAAAGTTGTCCGAAAGTTAGAATTTGTCCAGCAATGTTAGAATTTGTCCTGATTTGTTATTTTTGCAAATCTTGAAAAAAAATGTCCGGCTTTCGCCAGGACAATTAGAAAAGGTCCGGATTATTGATGGCCGCTGGCGCCAAAGGCGCGCAACGGCAAATTTGTTTCAAACACTTACAAAATGTGGCAATTGAATGTCCATGAAGCTCACATTGATTTTCTCTGTACAACAGGTCATGTGTTGATGTTATTATATCTTGCGTGTGCCTAAATTATTTTCAATCATTTACAGATTGATGTGAAAGATGCCTAAGGCCAGGAGGCCGCGAACCAGGAGTTGGGAAGTCCGTCAACGTCTAGCGACGACGACTTCATCAACGAGGTCCATGCCGATGAAGCTTCTGATATGGAATCAACTGATGAGAGTGATAGTGACAGTGACAGTGACAGTGACAGTGATAGTGAAAGTGACATTGATAGTGATCAAGAAATAAGAAACATTGCAAGAGACATATTAGCTGGTACGGGTGAAACTGCTACGGCTGGTACTTCCACAGAGGAAGAGTTCAGTGGCTTTGACGAGCAATATAATGAAATGGACACACATTTTGATGACCAAGATAATTTTATGGATCGCTGGGAAGAGGGGCCGAGGCAACGTGGACGTGTTGATCTGCATTTTACTGGCGACACGGGGTTAGGACGGTTCATAGAATTGCCTGATAATCCGCAACCTGTAGACTTTTTCGGACTGTTTTTTCATGAAGATGATTATGGATCATTGGCAGCAGAAACCAACAGATACTTCCACCAACAGGTCGATGATAAGGTTCTGAAACCCTGTTCACGGTTGAGGCAGTGGTATGATACGAATGCCGAAGAAATGAAAGTATTCATTGCAATGACAATAGCAATGTCTCTGGTTGTACAGAGAAACTTTTCTGAGTATTGGTCAACAAGTGATGTTACGTCGACGCCCTTCTTTTCCAAGTGCATGCCCCGCGACAGGTTCTGGCTACTGCTAACGTATCTACATTTGAATGATAACAACCAAATGCCGGGACGAAACACTCCGCATTTTTCACCCATGAATAAACTTGGCTATCTGTACCAACGCATCGTGCATCGTTTTTCCAGAGTTTATAAGCCGCATCAAAACATTTGTGTTGACGAAGGGTTGGTGCCTTGGAAAGGCAATCTGAGTTTCAAAGTCTATAATCCCGACAAGCCGAAGAAGTATGGGATAAAGGCCTACATGTTGTGTGACTCAACAAATGGTTATGTTTGCAAGTTCAAACTCTACACTGGAAAAACAAATGAAGCTGTTTCTGTTGGTGGGAAAACGTATGATCTCGTCATGGACTTGGTGAAGGAATATGCTGGGAAAGGGTATCATGTGTTCATGGACAATTTCTATTCATCGGTGGCATTGTATATAAACTTGTGGGAAATGGGAACTGGTGCGACGGGAACTTGGAGAGGAAATCGCAAAGGCATTCCTGAAAAGCTAAAGAAGGCACAGAAAAATAAGAAGAAAGGGGATATGATAATCTATCACAATCAAGACCTACTCGTTTTGCGGTATGAGGACAGGAAGTCAGTGTTGCTCATGTCAACCGTAGAAGACGCCGAAATTGTAGAGACAGGAAAGAAGAACCGAGTGACTGGGGAAGCAAATACGAGACCACGTATTGTGCACGAGTACAACAAATATATGGGAGGTGTGGATCGGGCCGACCAGATGCTGTCGTACACCCCGTTCAAAATGAAAACTCTTAAATGGTGGAAGCGCGTGTGGTTTCATGTGTTGAACGTTACCATGTTGAATTCTTACATTCTCTATAAAGAATTCTCAGAAGACAAACCTTTGAAAACCAGCCGTCAATTTAGAAAAGATTTGGTGCAGCATATGATCACCTTCGCCGAAACAGAAAAAGTGCCCTCCCTGCGCAGACGTCCTCGTGGTCGGCCGAGCACGAGCGACGATAGTATCTTGCGACTCCATGGTCGTCACTTTCCATCAAAGATTCAGCCTGTTGGAAAGAAGAAAAACCTCTCACGCATGTGTGTTGTTTGCTCCAAAGCGAAAAGAGAACTTCGTCGAAGGGAATTCGAAGAAACAAATCAGCCAGTTCGAAAGAAGAAAAGGGTAGGCAAAGAATCTTCTTTCGAATGTAGCGAGTGTAATGTGGCTCTATGTGCAGCACCATGTTTCAGAATTTATCACACGTCACAAGATTGCACTAAAGCTTATATCAGTTTGATGTCAGAGAAGGAAAATGAGGGGGATAATCAAGAAGATTGAAGAAAGAAGAAAGAAGCAGAAGTGTGGATGAGCGTTACTCTCCTTATAAAGTTTATTCTTCACATCAATAAGGTGAATAAGTGTTATATAAAATACTGATTGTCAATAAAAAAATCTTTTTTTTAAGTCGTAAAAGAGACAGAGAAAGTCAATGTGAGCTGTCACTGGACGTTCAATACGAGCCGCATCACGAACCTACCCCCGATCATTCGCAATTTGTATTCTTAGAATCGGGTGGCGAAACTTCATACTTTTTACATCATCGTAAAGGGAAAAGAACTGGCTTTGATTCAATATGAAATGTGTATGTGCGCAACGCATAATAAAGAAGCGGCAAATAATGCGAGAAATGTCGCAATTATCAATTTTTTCCCCGAAATGTCTGAGGGTCCCCCTCTTTAACGGTTCATATTTCCCGAACTAATTGGCACTTTTTAAATTTTTTTTCACCTTTCTCAAGCGGAAAGTTTTATCTTTAATTCCATGTATAATATGCATGTGCGCAGATAATAAAAATGGTGCGGCGAGTGAAGCGACAAATGTCGCAAAAAAGACGATTGTCGAAATCTGTTTTCAAGTAGTTGAGGGTGTTGCTCTTTCGCGGTTCATATCTCCCGAACTATTTAATACTTTTCTATATTTCTTTCACCTATTTCAAGGGAATAGAATTGTCTTTAATTCCATATATAATATGCATATGCGCAGTCAATAATAACGATGCGGTGAATGATGCGACTTGTGTCGCAAATTGAACGCCTATCAAAATTTGTTTTCAAGTAGTTGAGGGTATCCCTCTTTCGCTTTTCTTATCTTTTGAACCAGTTGGCACCTTTTCATTATTTTTTCACAGTCGTAAGGACGAAAGATTTATCTTTAATTCCACGTATAATTTGTAAATGCGCAGCAAGAAATAACGATGCGACGTGCGTATAGAATGATTGATTTTATTATCTCGGAATGTTCGCCCGCGTGTGACTGCACGCGCCGAGAGGATCGGTACAGCAGGAAGCTACGCTGGTGCCTAGAACACTGGCACTCGCATGCTGGTGCCTCGGGGGTGCCCCGGGGGTATAACGGCACTAATTAGCGTACCGATGCCAGACTGCCCAAGGGGGAATTAGTTCTGGCTAAAAATCCCGTTATGTCGGATCATCCTCGGGGTACCCCCAACCATCTTTCGCGGCGTATATCTTCTGAACTGGGTGACATTTTCCAACAATTTTTTATCATCATAAAGAAGAATAAATTGTCTACAATTCCATATATAATACATGTATGCGCGCTAAGTATTAGGGATTTTATTCAGCCGGAAATAAAGACAAACTTTAGATAATTGTAGAAATCTAACTAGAGGTCGCATTGTAAAAAGATACATATCATCGTAAAGAGGGATAATTTATCTTCAATTCCATATAAAAAAATTAATTGTGCGATTATATTTAAGGATTTTACGTAACTCTAAATAAAGACAATCTTCATATTGTAATAGAAACCGTTCTAGGTAAGATAAAAATTTCATTTAAAGTGTCGGATAAAGATCGTTCATTTGTGTACGGGATTGGCGGGCTACTTTTGTATGGAACGGCCATTTTCATCCGTAATTCGCCATGTAAATACACCATATATCGAAAAAACGATCGCGTCTCGCGGTGCGAAATAATTCAGCCACAGGGGCTAATTGCGTTATAACGGTAGCGAGGCGAGTGCTGGAAAATTCAGCCACGGGGGCAAAACTGGTCAAAATAATATTCAGCAACGTAAGAGTTAATGAGCCACTCCGTGATTTTCATAACATAATATTTACCTTTGATAGGAACCTAAATGTCATATGTGGTGATATAAAATCAAAACATCTTTACTTTTCATGTCCAAGAGGCATATATATGACAATACTGGTTTTCCATGAAAATCTAAAAACAGCCTTAAGAATGCAAACAGGTGTATTTATCACTTCCAATATAAATGGACACTAGTTATATAACCTAACAAACAATATCAACTCCTAACTGCCCTCCTGACTGTTTTAGATAAGTCTAAAAAATAACGTTTGACTATTTGAAGCGCGCCACTGTCCGGTTTTCGATCTCACTTTCGACGTTCTACCTTCATATTGTCACTGTAAAAAACCAACAAGCTTTAAAACGAGTCTTCTTGGTAACAGTCACAGATACACGGCGATCAAATGACACCATTGCTTAAGTTTGGCATATGTGACTCCATCAACTCATGGAGTGGCTCTTTAATGTATGGTTCTTACAACTATGTTAGTGATTTCTAGGTTAGGGTTAGGGTTAGGGTTAACCTAAAATCTTAAAATAGCTAAAATCCAAGCACAGTAAATGTTGGTCATGATGTCAAGGGAAGAGCGGGAAAAGCTGGAAATCTTTTCGTTTTGGTCGTGTTGTTGTGAAGTTGATCTCATTTACACACATTCTAAATCAATATCACCCCCATTTATAGACAAAAACAATGTAATGTTTCCTTTTGGCAGATTGTATTCGAGAGTCTTGTACAATTTCGAATTAATTAACTTATCAGAGGGCGGATTTTTTACACACTTCACTGGGAGTATGAGTAGCAAATTAAACTTACCTAGACACTTCATGCCAACATCTGTAGATGTTCCCCAGTACGTGTTGTGTCTCTGAGTCACGTGACTATCCAGTAGAGCGAGCTCCATTGAAAACGTGTTCTCATTTTGAATATCTTCAAATTTCTTGGAACATCCTGTAGCTCGATTCAAATAATCGTCTTCAGTAGTTTTGACTACCCTGGAAAGAAAGATATAAGAACTGTATCGTCAAGCTCTCAGTGAATGAGGTCATTCTCTTTCAAGTGATATACTGTAAGGGACTCTTCTTCTTCAAATATGAAAAGGTTTTCATTTGCCTCAGTCTTTCAGGATATTTATCTATGAACTCAATCTATTGTGAGTTTCAAAACTGATTAACTGTCAATCTACTTATAAAAAAAAATTGACATGTTCATAAAGATTCTGTTGACTGAAGTTTTCTTCATATCTAATGTTTTTGTTAGTCACTTGTGATAATATTTTCTAACATGGTATATCAACTAAAATGTTTATAAAAAATTATCTAATCATTGAGGGAGCTAACTGATGCATGTACATTTTCGTTTGCAAAAAAACGAAGTTGTGCATTTCAATAATTACATTGTGGAACGATTAAAATACATAGATTAATGAAGAAGAACGTTTCACTCACTATTGGAGACATCAGCCAATTGAGTAACTGATCAACCTTCACTATTACACCAAGGAAAAGTCCTTGAAGAGATTGAATGAAACATATCAGAATAGTTATGCATGAGCAAGGCCTGTTAATTCAAAATTTTTGATTTCATCTCTTTTGATTACTGTCATTCAGGTTACTGTGACGGGCTTTTATGACACTTAACTTCACACCAATGTGTTCTCATTGATAACAAAACCTGTCCCCAGAACGACAACGGTGAACATAATTTATCCAGATTTGTAACGGATGAAATGCATGTACGATGTCATTTGTCGTATATTTGAAGTGATGTTTACAGAAAGCATCCCACTTAGTTTTCCTGCAAAGTTATGTTGATTTTGTAAATACATTAAGTCTTCAAATGCGAGTTCACTTTGTGTTTTGAATATTGTAGTTTTCAACTTCTTTCACCACATTTTACATCAAATGAAACGACCAGCATGGGAAGCAGTAATGAGAGCCAAGTGCTGAGTGGACCTCGTAACATAACATAATAACCAAGGAGCATCTTGTCTGTTGTACAAACTTTCGAATTCTGGCATCAATTGATACAGAAGGATACGGGATGTTTATATGACGATGAAGAGAGATGTTTCCAAAACCTCTCTGGAAGATCAAAATATATTGTTTTTTTGTTGTTTTTTTGTACACTGAGCAAACTTTGTACAAGTAGCAAGGAGATTATTCATAGAGAACTAGGTATGTTTTCTAACTAAATTGTTGGTTTTTTTGTTTGTCATTACATTAAAAAATACTGTATCATAAATATGAGGTCATGCAAGGTCAACTAAACATATTCCATCTTTGGGCACATCGCTCTGTGATCACGACAGTAATCGCGGAAATTGAAACAAATTGCAGTTTTTCAGTTTTTAGTTCCTGGTTTGTATCATTCTAAGTTTCGAAATAATGAGAGACATATCATTATTATTAGTTTTTAAAGTATTTCTATTTTATCTGTAGAATCTGTAACCATTAAACATAGATTTAGACAAATTAGGTAAAATTAGTATGCTTACTTTAGACGTTTATATGCGTTTTTCGTTAGGTCAAATTTAAATATTGTTAAAACTTGTAACAAATATACATGCATCAAAGAACCAAGTCCTGAATAATATTTCCCTGTTGGTAAAGTCAAAGTCTGATGGGTCCTGATCACAGATATGAAATGATAAATCAAAGCAGTGTTAACATTCACTGATCAGATGATTGTGGATCAAAGAAAGTGAGACAACTCAGCACGTCACCGATAGTGTTTGTTCTGTGCAGTTGATAAAGTGTTGAAATAATTGCATTTAAAAAATCCATCGATTTCTATCATTTATCATTTTACTAGTATCTAATATTATAAATAAAGCGATAAAGAACTTCTATCCACGTCACATCACTGAAACTGATCAAAGAGTTCTGAAATAAGAAATCACCACAAAGAATGAATCAAAAGTAATCTCATTGTCAGTGAGTTTGTAAGATGTTAATTGCACTACGGTAAAATTATATTATACAATTATTTTCACGATCTTCATTGCCGTTATGAAGTGTATTCCTTGATGCACCATTATCAATGGAACATCATACCATTGCATGTGCACGTGCCTATTGTTACACAATGAGTAATATCAACATTCAATGAGATAGTCTTATATCATACCGCCTGTAAACAATACGTAGAATTATCATACCACCAGTAAATAATATTTAGACCATTGCGAGGTTGTGTCAAAGTGCAACGAAACAAGTTGTTTTCTCTTTAATTTCATTATTAAATTTTGAACAAGACTATACTAAAAATATATATCTATACATACATACTTGTACTTGACCAATCAACCAAGTTGGATCAATGAAACCATTACTGCACTACTCTGAAACTACCTCTGAAATCATTGTAACTTTGGACACAGATAGTGTCTTTTCTATCAAGTCATGATTTATGGCAGGCTTACACAGAAAATGCCTCAAATTTACAAACAGTACCCTCCGGCCTCTGACTTTCAGTTAAATTCATTGAATAGTTCTATCAGTTGATATCAGTAGTGAAAGCTGTCACTTTGACAGTTAGGTTCAGTATCCTCGTATACAGTGATCCTGATGTATGTCGGGATCGATCCCAGGTCATGATGTCCTACATGCAGTGCTGATAGACAGCCATTAGTGGGGTTTTTGTTATCAGGTTCAGTTTCATTTGTTTAATGTCTACTCAGATAATCACAATCTATTTCATGATAGTAGATCTTTTAGAGTCTTTTGATAAACAGCACGATCATGGCATCTCCGTGTGGATAAACAAAGCGGGGCACAAATAATTGTTTAATCCATATGTACTGAGGATTTTGTCTATAGTAAAGATGCGCTTGTAAAATCTCACAGAAGCTACGAAGTTGGTACCCTTTCTGTTCAAGAACTATAGCAATATACATAAACATGCACAACTGTTAACTTTTTGTATAAATATAAAAACAAGTCAAACAGCCGCCACCTAATATCTCATATTAAAATCTATGTGTTAAAGAAAACAAAGGAGATTTATTTTACGAGCGCTTTCAAAAGTGATATGAAACATACCGGGCTAATTTTCTGTGTATTTCATACACATCAACATATGATCTGCCAAAGTGATTACTACTTCTACCATTTCATAAAAGTCAGTGCTATAGACGTGAGAAAGTGATTACTACTTTTATGAAACTTCTACCATTTCATAAAAGTCAGTGCTATAGACGTGAGAAAGTGATTACTACTTTTATGAAACTTCTACCATTTCATAAAGTCAGTGTTATAGAGGTGAGAAAGAATGGAAGGACGCTATCCTTATTCCTTAATCGATCCATTGTCAAAATAGAGAAAAAGGTCAGTGCTTGGTATGCACAAATAACTTTTTGTCAAATAACCCCAACATTTCCACAGCATGGCATTGTAGTTCTGAAAAGCTAGGCCGGGATTGCTAGACTTTGTCTGGATGATATACACTCGGAGTCATATAAGCATATACAACTTACCTAGATAATTCATGCTAACCACTGTAGATATTCATGTGTAGTCTATAGGTCACTTCACAGTCGCAAACGATCGTCTTCAGGAGTCCGAATAGACATCTGAAGATCCTCTTAGGACATGCTCTAAACCTTTAGGAATCTTGACTTGCCTGCAAGGATACAGATAAATGCAAAATGAAACAGAGTTCTTTCCATATGCTCTTTCAGTTAATAACGACAATATCTAAGAAGGAAATGTTCCTATTCCTATTTTTATGAAACGTACAAGTGCATTACTATATAAATACGTAGGTCTTTTTATCAAAGCAAGTTATAACATGTTTTCATATGCCCTACGAAGCTGTTAAATGCCCGGATCCTGAAAAAACTGTAAAAGTCACCCCTGTTTAAGAGAAAACTTGTTTAGAATATGCGATGCAATTTGATTATTTAGAGAACAACACTTTATGAAATTATAACAACTGAAGCGTTGTAAAATGTCGCCTTTTTGCTTTTGAAATCATACATTCATGTTCAATCAATCCATGGCACTATGTCAAGATGAGCTAGCTGTGCTTCTTCATTCAAGACACATTACCAAAATGTAATTTACCAGAGCTTGATATTGTTTGCTCTTCAGGAAAATAATAGCAGTTGAAACTAAACTTAAATAATACTGTTAAATCTGAGCAGAATAAATTAACTTTATGGTTATGTATAGCTTAATACGTTAAAGTTAGCCTAAGTCTTCAGTCAAACATATTTTAAGTATTTATCAGGTATTTTGTTTTAACTCTTTGTAACATGACCCGATCAGCTTGGGAAACATAGAGCTGAGTGGCGAGTGGACTTCATTCAATATGTTTGTGTGAGTTCTGCTATGACAAGTCTCCTTTGTGATAACAATTACAATTCTACATTACCCTTACATTTCCTCAAAGTATTCCCTATTGTTGTTTGCAGTCGGTATTCAAGAACGCCTTTCTCATTGTTCTTTAGCATTGGTGATATCTTTGAACTATTATGTGTGTAATGGTGTTATTGACATGTTGAAAAGAAAAGCTCAAAATGTACTCAATTAAATATATGATTTAGTCACTATCTTCCAGCTTATCCCCTTGTGTATCAAAAGGTTTTAGAGTAAGTACGTCTTTGGCTTGTGTTTTAGAAATCACATTATTTCAAATGGACTCGTAAGTAAACTATTTACTAGCATCCAAATACAGATAAAATTTCCGGACATTTGGTTGTCTTGGTGTTGGTTTCATAGATAGATTTTGTTTAAAAAAAAACGGTATGAAATGATAGAAAATGCCTCTTCTATTTGATTTTAAATTGAGTCTTCACAAGTATTTCATTATTCATGACTCATTGCAGTTTCAATAGAAATATTCATTTGATCCAAAAATTTCTCAGTGCCAATGATATCATTTATTTTTACTGACTCTCTTGGAAGTAGTACAATGTACAATTGTCGATTTCTTTTAGTTTACTCGTTTCGCATTCGTATTTTGAAACGTCGTCTGATATCCCTTTTGTCACTTTATAGATACAGTTTTTCAAGAAAGAAATATTGGTATGGCTCGAGGGCGGAGCTAAAACTAAAAACGGATGTAGATGAAAATATTTGTTCAGTTCTAACACTTTTTAGAGATGTTGACATCAACAAATCCATTGTTAATAAGAGGAACAATTACAGGATTGATTCAAGTGGCTATATACAGTTAGTGTAATCTCAGGTGCTATCATGACGCTCAAGGGCTCCATTTTCTCTTCAACGTTATTCTCAAATGTACCTAATATGAATTGATCATAGTTAGGTCACCACGACCTTCTCAAAATTTATTCAATGCCTTGTATGTGTTTGTCTGGGATATTTATGTTCAAATATTAAGCCTGGCTTTCATGACTCTTGCTCTCATTCTCACTATTGAAAGTAATCCATGTATTACTCAACTGTTATTCTATACGTGTTAGATCCATATTCAACCCCAACAACCAAATCGTTTGGGGCGGATTATTGAGACTATTTCACGTGTGTCATGGCGACCACTATAACTGTGAGGGGAGAGCTGGCATTGATGATGCATGCAGACTGAAACACTATGTTATATTCTTCCTATGACACTCTAAGCTTACAGCCAAACTCCAAACCAAACTCTTAGCTACTAAAACAATGTGCTAATTGATGTCCTCTATCACTAATGGAACAATGAAACAACACCATTAACCTCCGGTAATCAATAAATCATTCATGTTTTTATTGTTCCTGTTTTTTGTAACAATTCTATTTTGAGGACTAATTGTTGAGATATCTGCAAGAAACGAAACCTCATTTATGTTAACTTTAAGTTTATTTGGTTGTCGAAAACTAATATAGCAACTGATACGCAACTTTATCAGGTTTTGGAAACTTATTGGGTTTTTTTCATTATTGGTTTCATATTAATGACATTGTAATATAATACATAGAACACACCAACTGAGACATTTTTTATGACTTTCATAAGAAGTATTTGTATCTAACTCGCTTTCGCTCTTTAGATATCAGACCAGCACTCGTTTCATTGAAATGTAAAAGTGAGACTGACATTAGTAATCAATTCATTACTCTCTTCAATGCAGGTATTAGTTACAACTCCCCTCTATAAATTCATATTTATCTTAGATCTTCAACACACAGCCACATCGCCATTATTTAGTTGAATGGAATCCAAACTGTAAAGCTATTTGAGTTGCAGCGTTCTTTCTCCTCTGTGGTTGTTTAGTGCAGTCCAGCACTTGACAATCAGCTTTCACGTAACCGTAACTGTGACTGTTGAGAGATTACATGTGGCGACTTGCTGGTTTCCAGTGACGGTATTCGCTACTAATGCCCTCAGATTATTCACAGTCACACATGTCATTGAGCTGTATTGAATCGACGAAGAATCAATTTGCTATTTGATTTGCACTATTCTTTCTCGTCAGTAACGGTTGCTTGCGTAGTGCTGTCCAACACGTGGTTATCAGCTTACATAGAGCGGTAATTGCGACTCTAGAGAGATAACCGACGTCTTATTTTACATGGATTAAATTAATTACATAATAATTACATGTTACATAAAGTTATTTGCTTTGGCTGGATATTTCAACTATCAACAAGACACAACTACTTTTTAAATGTCCATCATTTTCGTAGATTAATATCTAATATTTTATCCTTGCTTCTATGTAAATATCATCATCTACCAATCTTCAAATCCAATAATAAACAACATTTATATTATAATATTCCTTACCAGGTCATTTTGAAGAAGTAGCATAGCACCCACATCGTCATATGCGTCACATGCATGGACAGGTAACTTTCCAATCTCATTCAAGATCTTAGGTCATCTCACTATAAGGGTTATAATTCAATAATGTCCCTAACACTGGTTGGACACCTATCACGTGTTTTATATTTGCCATTGCTTTTGTTTGTAAGAGGTTCTGACAATTTTTTTGCTTCAAGATTCAATTACTAAATGTCAAAACAATGATTCAGGGTTATGTTTAAGAGGGATTCAATGATTCAGAATTATGTTTAAACGAGGTCCCATGATTTCAGGATTATGCTTATGACAGCTTAAATAATTCAATAGCTTAACACAGATTGCTAAAAATTCTGACCTAAGCTTTCCTTTTACAATAACTCCGACTTATCTTTATCACAGCCTCAGAGTTATTCGGGGTGATTCCGGGCTGGGCTAAATGCAGCTTAACACAGTTTACTTTATTTATGTTTTTGGTTGAAGTTGAATGATTCAGGGTTAATACTTAATATGGCTTCAGTAATTCAGGGTAATGATAATCCTCATCATGTATTATTCACCCAGGGTAACCAACAGAAGTAACCAACTATTAACTATTATCTATTAACTACACGTATATAAAATGGTCCTTTATTACAATTGTTATAATGAATTTTGAATGATCAACTATCTCAACAAACGATCTCAGGCTATTGCTTTGAAATCGACGTTGTGCATGTGAAGGATTAACATTAAAAAGTAAAATATTTACAATGCATTACTTGTAGGATTTTGAGATTTTTGTACCCACATAAAAGCAGAACTGTTGAAATATGAAAATTATAAGAAATCAATGCGAATGAATGGTGGTTCCCGTAAATTAATTTGCTTACGTAAGGTTGTGTTGCTATCCTCATTACGCCTTGTACATGTGCTGGTACATTATCAAATCGTCATCTCGTACATCTTGCTGAATCTCTTCTAGAGGCTAAAACTGTTCATGATAATTGGATCGAAATAGTATTTAATAAGACTTACCCCGACTGTTCAAGCACAATTTCTCTTCACAAGTACAGGAAGTAGCTCTGAGTTAAACTACAAGCTGTGCAACGACAGCATGGGACACAGACATGAGACATGAGTGGCGAGGAGATGTCTTTCAGATTCAAATGTGTAGGTTCTACAAAGAATCACACAATCAAGTATTCACTTCGTATTCTCCTGTCAATTTCTTAAGGAACTCTTTATAACTTTTCGGCAAGACATGCATGAGCATGAGAGCATAAAAGATTCGAACTCTTCTCTGAACACCTTTTCAAACAAATTGAAACACTTATTCACTAACGCTTCCTCTCCCGCGCACTGGCTTAACGTCTCCTAAACTCAATTGATCTGTACATTTTTGTATCCAATGTAAAACGAATGCTCCTTTCAAAATGCTTCTTAAGTCTTAATTTTCGCAATCGTAGATCTCATCTTTTGTGCAATTCAACATTATGTATATCCTAATTGCCTATTACCTCTCCTTCACAAATGTATTATTTACAACATTCAAATGACACATTTAGATATATTCCATTTCGTACTTAATGTGTTCTAGTTCCATTGAAAAAATGTGAAATTCAATAAGTCAGTGCATCGCTTCATTACTCTAGAGGCTTGCTTAATACATCTTCATTTTTGTGTTCACTGTTCTTGTGCAAATTACAAAACAACTCCTTTCAGAAATGATTACAATAATTATTTTACCAAAAATTCGATTCGTCCTAACATTCTTTGTACAACAATATATCTGTTTTGTATTAGTTAAAATTAATTACTTTATGATGCAATAAATGCATGTTCAACCTCACTTCAGGAGTCTAATATACAGTGATTATTTAACATTTGTCAATGTTATGTGCAATTGTTTAAACAGGAATATAGTTCTTGTCTGATAACACTACAAAGGAGAATGAGGGTAGATTAAGTTTATTTTAGACCACATAAAAGCTTTGTGGGAACTTAAGGGGTACTTTGGGAATGATATTAATGACATATCTTTTCATCTATTTCTATTGAACTAGTATTTTTTTCATAGATTAACCAATGACCGTATTTAATTGAACCCATTCGTGTTGTTCGAGAATAACGTCCACAGGTATGAATTTTGTTGTTATTTGATTTATAAACCCTTGATCAAATGAATTCACTCATGTCGTTTTCCACACTACAGATGAATTCTTATACCAAGCCAAATTGACAATCTTGTTTACGTTGTTATCCTCATTAAGTCACAATACATTAATATTTACGCAAGATGTTAAAATTAGATGTACATGTTTAAGAGTAAGCTTTATAACACTTTATAAAGATGATTATAATGTGGATATATATAAGGCAAATTTTCCACTTGCCAGTATATGTCCAAAGTGCCGCCTACATCATTACCTGAAGTTTACTTTCAAAGCAGCTACTTAGAACTAAGCAGGACCGTGTATTACAGCGCATCCATGTTGTCAGGTTCTCGTTTGAATAACTGCATGGACTTGGAGCAATGTCGACCTTGCCCACGGACAAGACATCTCATTGGACCCAGGTCACATAATTTTGACATCTCCATCGGGGTTCAAACCCCGGCCTTTGTCATTAGAGACAAGCACGCTAAATGATACACCACTATGATCCATCATTTGTGTCTATTACTTCTAGAGTCTAAAGCTAACTATGATATTAGGGTTAAAGTAATTTACAGTAGTTAATAAGACTTACCACAACTGTTCAAGCACACATTCTCTTTACAAGTACAGGGAGTAGCTCTTAGTCAACTGCAAGTCTAGAAAAACCTGACAGTCGTGGGACACAGAAGAGAAACATGAGCGGCGAGTAGATCTCTTGCAGATTTTAACTGTATTGGTTCTACAAAGAATGACACAACAAAGTATTCACTTATATATTGTAAGTATTATCCTGATTCGATTTCCTAAGAGACGATTATAACTTCTCGGCAAGACATGCATTATCCTCAATAAAAGATTTGAAATCGGCTCTGAACACCTTTTGAAAATGTGATAAGCTTTGTACAAATGGAAACTGTTGTGACCAATGTAAACCTTTATCTCCTTTCTAAATGCTTTGTAAGTCTCACTTCTGGCAGTCATAACAAAATGCACTGCATTCAATCTACTGCGTAATTCAACATTATGTATATCCTAATTGATTCCTTCACAAATGTATTATCGACAGCATTCAAAGGATAAATTTTAAAATATTCAGTTTCATCTTATTGATTGAATAAATTTCGAAAACAACAGGGCTTTTGAGCATCAGAGCTAATTAACAAATATAAAAAAAAGTTGCCCGTGTTCATCGATGTATTCAGGTACAAGTAAGCTATGTATTTGTGATATATTCGTACTCTATATCAAGAAATGTTGTATTAATCATTTTGTTGGTATGCAGTCAATCGGTTATTTGAGATGTTAGCATCGTGTTACCTTACTCTTTTTATTGATAATTCAATCATAAAAGGACGAAATGTAGTCTACAAAATCTATCCCAACTATCAATCACATGCTTCACAAGATGCTCGTGTACAGCGAACATTTGCACTGATTTTGTATTCACCATTATTAAGAGCTGGTTATCACAAAGAGCATGCTGGATCCATCTTCACTTTGCACAGTGATAAATCGGTTCTGACTGCAACTCGTTGTGTTCACGTTGTGACAGCCAATGTCAATATCATTAAAATCAGCTCGAACCAATCACTCGTACATCGCTATGTTTGTAAACTAATCGTTCACTCCATCTGGTCAGCTTTGAAGCTGAAAATCTCCGGCATCCTTGCATCGTGGGCTTAAGATTGTAGGATATGATAGAAGGTCGCATAAAAAGGTCTAATGATATATGGTGCAGTTCTCACATTAGAAAAACAGTTGGTTACAAGTTGATATTTGATATAAGATTATTGTCAATGTTTGTGTCCCTGTCCGTTTAACAAACTCATAAATTTGAAGATTTTGGAGTAGTACGTATGATTATTTGTTTTTAAACACTTTTATCAAAAGAAAACACTTAGCTATACTTAAAGTCACGATTACACTTAATCACACTGCAAAAATGGCTTTTTGATTTTAAACATGTTGCGTACGTGTTTTACTCAAAACATGTTGCGAAATGTGTTTAAATGCTAAACACATCAAAACATGTTTCAATTATAAACACATTGTACTACACACAAATTATTCTCATATTAGTTAAGTATAAGAAAGCATGTATTCGTGATAACATTTTGAATGCGTATGTAGTTGCTATAATGTTTGCTTTCATAGATATTATATCCTTTTTCTGAATGTCACAAAAACACAATGTGATTATATTAGTAGGAGTTACATTTATATCAAAGTTGACGACGACGATGATGATCATATCATTATCATTGTTTTTGTTGTCATTATTGTTATCATCATTATTAATTTCATCATTATTATTACCACCCGAAGAATCAACAGAATAAATTACCCTCTTGTTACCTGTTAAGGGTATAAAGAACTCCACTTCTATTAGTGTTATTGCCGATTATCACATACAAGTACATATCTTTTCACTGTTTCATGATAGATAAACAGGTTTTTTCTTCTTTTCTTAAATCTTGTTGACATCTTAAAAACAAATGACAATTTTCCCCTTTATATTTGGTGTCACCCGTTTTCATTTTATTTCTATAAATTTAATTTATGACATTACAACACATGCCACAACTTCAATTTGTTAATGTTTTTTTTAAAAAACACAGATAGTGTACGTTAAGCATTTAAACTGATGTTGATATGTGTTTAAAATATTTACATGGTCATTGAATTTTGTCACCAAACACCATTAAAGATGAGCAAGCAAAGCAAACTGTTAACAAAAAACTTATATTATTTTCCTTGCACCGGAAAGTCATACAAAATAAAATTAAATGAATAAGACTTAACAATTCTATACTGTATATCTTTCATATCTATCAATTGAACAGGTATTATATTAAAAAAAACCAGGTGATTCGAACAGGATTAGAATAACAGTGGTCAACTGGAAAACAATTTCGCAAAAATATGTATATATGTTTTAGATTACCAATAAATGTTTAAAAAAACAAGCACGAAATGTCAATGATTTTCAGAACTGGTCAATAAAATAAGCGTTAACTGGCTGGGAGCGGTAAGAGGTTTGAGACAACAGACATCTTTGTAAATACCACGAAAACAGGTTACTCCAATGTACTTTTAAAAAATCTATGTTTACTACTACCAGTTGAAATTTTACCAAAATTGTTTTCACATTTACCCCCATATATTGATTTTAAATAAATATCTGAAAACAAGATATTTGTGTGTATGATAAGAGACAAAAGTAAATTTTCAGCTTCTCTTTGTTTCGAATTTTACTCCTAACGCACGTGGTTTCAGAACAAAGGAATTCAGCGTTCAATTAGAGTTAGTTGTCCCTTGATTATAATTATTGTGCGAAGTTGTTCCTTTGTTTGATACGGTTTGTTATGTACATTGAAAATGGACAATACTACCAAACATGAGTGTTCAGAGTTTGAACGGAGATTCAACGGTACAAGTTGTGCTTGAATTCCTTCGACAAATGAAATATTCAGACCAAGGAATCAACATTTTGCAAGGTAAGATTTGGTTCAATACACGAGACGTCACGAAATTATGATGCTTTAACGAACTCAGATAATAATGAAAATAAAGGTCAAATAATAGAGCGTGTTGTCGACCTGACATGCCATGAAGCAAATAACAATACTTGTTCAAAGCTACCATACGAATATTACAGGTTTATCTTACAAATTAGTAAGTTGTGTACTTAAAGCTATGGGGATTTCAATTGAATTGTTTAAATGTTTTATGCTGATCCATTAATAACTTATTTCATGAAACTTTTTACCATACGCTAATGGGACAGTAGTACGTTTTTTAAAGGACTTTTCCTTCAATTTTTCTAAAGAAACATCAGTCTATGGCAAATTTTGACGGTCAAAAGTTTTCGTTACACAACCCGAACACAGTCCTAGAAAAATATTCAAGTATCATGAAGTAATCAGTTGTGGCCTTTTGTGTGAAATGGATGGTAATGGATTATCATAGCTTAACCAAACATTGTATGTTGATTTAAACATGTTTCTTGAGATTAGAAAAAAACATTGTCTTGCAATTTGAAACATTGATTTTGTTTTATTGAGATCTCATTTTCCATCTTTAACATAGTGGTACATTCCTTTTAGCATGTATAGTCAGTCTTTGGAAATAATGCTGATTATTTAAGAAGAAAGCACGAAATGATACGAATTCATGGAACCTTTTTTTAACTTTTGTTTTTAGGATAAAGATCTTGATAACAATGCGACACCACCGATGCTGTTTTAGAAATGACCATGCTGACTGAGGAAAAAAATAGCCATGACAGTCCCAAGAAACAGCAAAAAGGCCTCACCAAACATGATCTCAAAAGTTTATGTAAGTTATTGCTTGATATTATTCTAAAAGTCATTAATTTTTAAGGTTGCGTTTGCTGATTGCATTTTTATGGGGTCATAACCAAAGCTTTGACAACAACTTTATATATATACTGATTGAATCGTATGCGCCTTTGGAATTATATTTAAACTTCCATTTTTGTGTGGCAAAGTTATTACTAAACTAGCTACCAAAAACCCCTCAGATAATTAATTTTTTGATCAAGTGCTGCTGTCATAATTATATTTGATAGCAGAAGACACTTGGATGAGATTCCTTATTTTAAGTTCTTCACTTAAATTCAGTAGAACAGTTAGTGTAGCATTTCTCACTTTTCTTTTTAGTTGAAGAATGATGACCTGACCAGCTGTCACAAGGAAGCACCCTGAGTAATGATTATCACCAACAAGTCCCTCACCTATTTTGATCATCATGTAATCACGCACAACTTGAAGAGCCACAGTTTGTTGCTGTCGCTATCCATCTGAAATCTTTTAAATTTTGATTAGGTCAAATTTGGCCGTAAAACAAATAAATATATGTCTTATATTTTCATTTATTCTTTATTTTTAGCATATTTTCACATTTGCAAGTTACTTCATATTGTGTTGCATAATGTTTTTAACTAACTTTAGATTCCTTTTGAAACCAAATCAAATTATATATTATTCATAAAATTATCGGTTATCAGTTATTGATTTCAAGTATGTGAGGTGTTAAAAGATCTTATTTCATCAAAATATATAAATATTCTTTCGATCATATGGTGAGGTGCTAGAAGGTTATTAATGTTTTTTGTTTAAGGTCTTGAATATCTTAGAAAACATTTAGTTTAATAGTTTACAACATGTTTAATACCAGAACACTTTTCACAACATGTTTAATACCAAAACACTTTTCACAACATGTTTAAAATTAGAACACTTTTCACAACATGTTTAAAATCAAAACACTTTCAAAACATGTTCATAAAATGTTAAAAATTACTTACAAGACTCATTCTCTCCCACGGTTGTAATTAAATACTTGTTCGAACTCTAATGTTATACTATTTCTGATTCATGTCCCCACCTATAGTTAAGGTAAGATAACGTACACGTACTTCGTTTGACTTCCATTTTTACATTGCAAAAATCAATCTAGCCTAAACAAGCAGTTCTTGTACGATTAAACATGAAATGTAGGAACCAGGGAAACATTAACGACACATTAAATGACATAGCATCACACTTGTACTTACAGGCGAATTGAACTAAATATCCACCCTGCAGTTTTAAGCTAACTCTACTCTATGACATCAACGTTTTGTAAACTTTTCTTTAATAAGAGGATTGTAGACTTTGAATAGATACACATGATAAAGTATTTTACGTTGATGTTTTAAGATTTTTGATATTCGAATGTTAGCTTTATAATAATCAGAAACATGTGTAGATGTCAGTTGTTACTGGTTCTATTGACATTTGAGTTCAAAATGGTAAGCTGTGTAGTTACCTGGCAGAGAGAGATCGGCAGTTATGTACTTAAATGTGACCAGAATTAATAACAAATCGCAATAACATCGTTGTGGGAGCATGAGGTGAAATATGTTTGTAAAGATGTAAACGATGGGGTTGCGTCAACCTAAATCTTAGCCGATAAGTTTCTGTTCATAACATGTCATGAAAAATAAAATCAGTTCATCTGGAACTTATTTAAAGTTTTATTATATGCATATCATGATAGCGTCATAGACCAAAATAAGCTACAATATTGTTCTAAACTTTAACCAGTAATACTGCATGGCACAACGGGTAATGCCCCACTGTTTGGCCATTACCTCAGGCAATGTGCACTCCAAGCCACGGAGTTTAATCATCATTATTGTATAAGATTTTGTAAACCTAGCAATGAATGCGCCGATTAAGCCAATCAGCTGCTACGGTATTACGTATTTCTACAACATTAATTACATGGACACAGATCTGATTACCATAGTCGGGTGTATATAAGCAGCCAATATTGCAAGCTCAGTACTTTAACACTGTGCTTCCAAATATATACATCTCGACTCTCATCTGTGTCCAGGTTCTTATTGGGAATATCTCCAGAAGGCTAAGTGTGCTCGACAGTGTGACCGCTAGTTCCCCCCAAATGCATCACATATAACTCCCTTCACATCACCACATCACTTCAACGTGACGAAAACATCGATTATTTGTCGACACTAAAAAGAAGACAAAAAAACTATCGATGAAAATAGCAAAGTTGATATTCCATTTCACTTTCCTAACTTTCTAGTTAAGGAGTTCCAAAAGCAATATTTTTCAGGCATGTTTGTTTACGTTGTATGCTTATTATGTATTCACTAATGTGTATATTCTTAGTGTTTGATAGTGATGGAAAAACTGCGTAGTATATCGTTAGATCAAATAGGGTATATCATGTATAACATTTTCCCTATAAGGCAAACTCTAACAGGTCCTGTTCACAGACATAAAATAATTCATGAAAGTTGTAAGTATTAGAATATTCATTGATCTATTGATTTTGTGTGGATCAAATGAAGATGACAAACACCCGACTTTAAGTGATAGTTCTGTCTATATTAGGCAAAGACTGACCAGCTCTTATCACTCAATCACTGTTATAATTTGTTTAACCTGCTTTCATCAGTGGATGTTTTGGAGAATTTTCTTTGAATATAAAAGTTCATTCCTTGTAAGTTTTTTCCGTCAGTTCTATCGATTATTTGTTTTATTAAAAACGTTTGTGAATAATTTCGTATACAAAAGTAATTACCAAACACAAAAAAGTCCTGACTCAAATATTAGTTGACTGAATAAATGAGCTTCACCATTCCTTAATGTAGATAAACTTTGCAGCGTCTATTGTATTGTTATTGGTTCTTTTGGAATACTTTATGGAAATTTCAAATGACAGGACTTTCACGGGTAGGAAAGGTCGCTGTACCCGACATTATCCAACAATGTAAAACGTTGGTTCGTGTTCAATAAACCCTGAAATATATTACAGCTTTGCACAATAATACTTGGTAATATCTTTAAGTTCCAAACTGAACTGAAGCATGGAGATTTTAATCTTAACTTTGGAACTTTTCGGACTGTGGCTAGACAAAGGAAATAAGGAATATAATAAAAGGAAATACATGCATGGCAGTTGTTATGCAAGTGACGCAATTTTTAATGTATATTTTAGTACTGTTAACAGTTGTTATTTAACTACGCATATGGTTTAGATCAAATGGACTAGATTAGGTCCGTGCTTTTTTCACAAACATAAAAAACAAAATGAAATCAGTCCTAAATAATATTTTTAGTCCTGGCTGGTCCTGATCACACACATGATATATGTACATCTACCGAGTTGTATGTGTTACAACATTCATTGATCAGTTGATAATGTGTCGAATGAAGTATGACACATATCCCACTACACAGTTCAATTCATCATACTTTATCTCATCAGTCAATTTTTTTGCAAATTTTGATTTTAAGAAAGTTAATGCTATGAAAGTATGGCTTGCAAGTAACTGTAACACCTTGGGCACTTATGTGGAGAAGGCCTCCAGTCTTCGTGGCTCAGACAAAATGAAAGACGAAGATGCTTGTGGTTAGATATATTGTTTTTTGCCGGTAGAATGCGATATGGTCAACATAAACAAAGATGTTTAATCGTCAGCCATGCATGTTTGATGGCACTTGAATGTGAATTCAAATGGTCATACTTCACAAGTGTAGAAGCCCGTGATTATGCTGAGAGCCAAATGCATGTGTAAAGTACAACTCTATAGAACCTGATAAGACGGGACACAGAACAGAGAGCAGAGCTTACGGCTGTGACATGTTGGCTCGCCTGCCTCTCAATATATAATAAGATTGTTACTGACATATCGTTCCTTCATGGACTTTGTGTTGAAGCATTATTAAACGCACTAGTGCACACCAATATTTCTTTAACACAACGAATGCACAGATACTGCATATCTCTCGATATTATTCAAGATCCTCACTCAATTAATCTACCTCGTAAGTTATTTAACAAATATTTACGTATTCAGGTAGTAAAGTTGATTTTTAAAGACCGGAAGTATTTAATGTTACGTCACAATAAATCCGCATGAACTACGATATCAGAAATATTAAGATTTTGCTTATAACCAAAACACCGGAAACGGCAGCCGCTTTTGTCAATCTAATAGCAATGCTAATGCTGTGTTATTAAATCGGTTTATTTACAACATTGCTTTCATAAAGCATTATTCGTTATTTGTTCTCAGTTCAGAGTCTAGGGAAATTCAACAGCTGCACATAATAATAGTTCAGCCGCTTTCAACTGTCTATAATTTATCCGTTTTGTGCACAGCTAACCTTAGATTAGTTATATGTCCAAGCCGACTGCGGCTGTCTAAATTTTTTCATTGTTGATTGCAGGTCAATTGTAAAGAATTTTAAGTATTTAATTGCATCGATAGAAAGCTTAAGTGAATGCATAAATCCTCTTAAAACTTAGAATAGCCAATTTAAACCATAAAAGCGTGCACTAGTGCCTTTAAAGCAGGACATCAATTAGCATGCTTTAGAAAGCATTACACTCTCCTATCTGTCTAGTTAAGGAGATTTCAGCTGCAACATTTCTTATTGCACGTTTTAAAGTTGTAGGGAAATTTTGTATATTGTAGTTGCTTTTTTCCATAAGGCTTACTATGGACATAAACCTGCTTATATCGTTAGATCAAATCGTCTAAATACCGTAAAACTTGTATAACAAATATACATGAATAACAGAAACAAGTCCTGAATAATATTTCCCTGTTGGTAAAGGCAAACTCTGATCGGTCCTGATGACAGACATGAAATGATAAATCAAAGCTGTGTTAACATTCACTGATCAGTTGATTGTGGATCAAAGGAGCAACTCAGCCCGTCACCTATAGTGATTGTCCTATGTAGGCAACCTCTGACTGGCTCTGATCAGTCAATGATTCGAGATATCAAAGCTTTTATAATGTTTTAATCTTTGGATTCTAATATGAAATTTTATGTCAGATGGAATAACTATTCTTTGATAACATTGGGTTTGATGTCATTGGATTTCTTGCTGTGACAGCAAGAAATATTTAGATACTTAATACATGCTCTATTTATGTCATCCTATATATTTACTCACTACTTTTTCACTTTTAGATTACATGAAACAACTGTATCCAAAAAAAGTCCATTGATTTCTATCATTTATATTGGCAAATACGGACAAATAAGATATTATAATCAAAGTATTAATCACAGAATTATCACAGCAATGTGTATGTAAGCGTTTAGTAACTGCTTGTAATGAGTAGGACAGATATGATGTTATTATTTTTAATGTGGTAAAGATGTTCTATCCACGTTAAATCACTAAAATTAATCAAAAGTTTCTGAAATAGAAAATCAACACTAGTTACTACAAACAGATCAAAATTAGTAAACTCAGAGAGAAAATCATACTGTGTTTCTCATTGTCAGTGTATTTGTTATATCTAAATTGCAGTAAGGGACAATATGCTACACAATAAGTTTTACGACCTTCATTGTCTATGTGATCTATGCACAATCATCAAGGGAACATGTGCGTAACGCTACACAATGATTAACAACAAAATCCTTTCCTATATCATGATTCGTGGCAGGCTAAGACAGAAAATACCTCAAAGTTAGAAACAGTACCCTTTGGCATCTGACTGTTGGCCTCTGACTTTTGGCTTGTATTTCACTAATGAATAAACCTATAATATCCACGTGATTAATTGAAACTAAATATTTTCCTTGTTTTTGGAGGCGTGCTCTATATATTGGTGTCTGACATGAAACAACATTATCATAGTTAAACATGACGGAACTGATCCACATCAATGGACTGATGTTGTATAAACTAATACATATATGTGAAAGTTTGATTTGTTGATGATTTTAAAGATCCAGAAATGCTAAAAAAAATTCATTTGAAATTGCGTTTTTTTACTGTTGTGTTTTAATAACTAGGAGATTAACCCTCAATTAGCACGTTATTTGCAAAAGAAAATATTAAAATTTCCATTTCAGTTATTAAAATCAATATCATTAAATGTTAACACTTTATGAGGTATTGTGTTATGAATTACAGCTTTCAGCTGTAAAAAGTGAGAAACCATCCATTTCTGTAAACAATAAAAACTCTCTAATTATATATTATTCACTCTGGAAAATAACTAAATAATCGGAAGGATAAGTATGTAGAAGTTCGGAACTACTGAATAATATGTACCAAATATTCGAACAAATCAGCAGACACTGATCATGATGACAAAAAAGTTTATGTAAAATTTCATTATCATGAATAATATTAATTTTGTCCAAATGTTACAACCTGCATTTATGTTGCATATAAGTTTTTCAATAGTTAAACATTTCTATTTTGAATTTTTTTTTAGAAAAAATATACATTATATTATATGGGGATTATATCTTGTGGTAAATATCCACATTGCAATTGACTGCATTCTTTAAAAACTTTATTTAACCATTGTCTTTAGTGTATATATTGATGGACATGTTTCACTGAAAAAGCTGTACAGTTCAGTTCTATTGAATAGTTCTATCAGTGAATATCAGTAGTGAAAGCTATCACTGTGACAGTCGGTTTCTATGTCCTTGTATACAGTGATCCTGATGTATGATTGATCCTAGGTCACGATGACCTACCTTTACTGTTGGAATACAGAGATAAACTGGATATCTATCAAGGGGTTCAGTATAAATTGTTTAATTTCCTCTCAGTTTAGAAAGAGTCGTTCAATAAATGAACGACAAGGGTACCTCATTAAGCATGATATTTTGAAGATATATATTGAATGAGTTCTTCTGTACTTAGAAGCATACTTTAGTTAAATCAATTCAACGGGATGCGCTTGTAAAATCTCAAAAAGGCACCTCCGACCCATTCTGTTCAAGAACTAGACACACATATAAATTGTCATATCCGTATGTTCATATCACTACCATGAGGAATACTCAATAAATATGAGCATTTCACTCTATTTCTATTCCATAATTGTAAAGGTATATACCTCTTTACCGATTACACTGCCATGAGGATGTTCGAAACCGATTCTTACAAATAGAGCTTGTTAAGCAAACTCAGCAAGTACAAATGAAATCCATCAACAGTTTAAGGCGCCTACCTTTAACAACCAGTTATGAGGAAGTTTTGGGTGACAGCGGTAGATTTTTATTATAAGATATAATCAAACCTCTTTTGAATAAAGTGTGATATCTTCATAATATGTCACAAATGTAAGTTAATGAGTGAGCTACTTGGCCAAATTAATCAAAATGAATCCTAACAGCAGTCTTTATACATCGCAGGGCTATGATATTCAAATATATATTTTCCAGGTCGGATTCGGCTTCCCCTGGATTATACAAGATGTTGGACATGTAGACAGTTTCATGTTGCAGTTAAAAGAAAGAGTCAAATACTATGATATACAAAGATGGCAAAGTTAACAGCTTACTTATCTTTCAAAACAATCCTGCATACAGATCCTATTCAACAGAATGTTTTCCCTTTCTACAGAAGCATGCATGATTGTGATGTGGGTGCCACAAACTTATGATAGAAACTTGGGTAACGAATGGGTTTAGACGCTTTTCATAAGACATGTCTAGTTCCAATGTAGACTACATTAATCTTTAAATTCAAATTTGATGCAATTCACTTCTACAACATAATGAACAAAGAAAACCAAATTACCATTTTATGAAATTTCCTTTCAATAATATTAAATTGCAAGATGATTGTGTACATTACTATGAAGAATAATACAATTTGTATATTGTAATTTATTTACTGATCTCCTCTTTTGAAAGTTTTCTATTTATGTGGTTAAGTGTTATCGTTCCTTACACAACATATCACTCTCGCATGTATGTAAAATCTAATACGTAATGTCCTTATGAATTAAGTTACTTATCAAAGGGCGGATTTACAATACCTTTCACTAAGAGTATTTGTAGCAAATGGAACTTACCTCGACACCTCATGCCAATGTCTGTAGATCTTCACCAGTACGTGTTGTAGCTCTGATTCTTCTTGGGATATATTGTAGATCTCACTCAAATCATCATGATTTTTGACTGGCCTGCAATGATACAAATAAACAGAACTCTCTCGTCATGCTCTCTTTCTAAAGAAGAAATGTTCCCCTTTCTGAGAGATACAAAAACAGTTCTGCTGTACTATACGTGTCGGTCTCTAGCTTCAACAAAACTAGTAACAGCATGTTTTCATATGATCTTCTTTGATGCAAATTCTTCTTCGGGGACTCCTTTAAGTGACTGTAAAAAGTAGCTAAATATAAATAGAAGTATTGTAATGAATATGCAATAGTTTCAACGAACCCCCAGAGTGGTTAAACTAATATTTTGCATCAAGAAAATACTTTGAAAACAATTATTTAGTTATTATTGTATTGACTAAATGCTTGAGTATGCATATTTCTGTATCAGTTTATGAAAATGCAGCGATATATACTGGGTTTGATGTACATACTTATATATAGTTATAGTGGGTTATGTATGTATCAACCCCATTACAGTTTAACGTGTATATAAGTAAATTCATCAAACCCGTGATAGATTCGCTCCCCCTAACTGTATAAATACACTCTTAAAACTTATAAATCCGATCCCTCTAAAAATATGAAAGTGTGTAGTCAAACTCACTATGTAAGTTTATTCTGCAAACGCAAAAAAGATTCGCCCACTCTAATAGTATATGAGTTTTGAACAAAAAACAGTAAAGGTTCGTCCCCTCTAACAATATAAAAGATTATATATCAAACCTTGTAAATTCACCCCTTCTACCTGTATGTACAGTGTAACAAAATCTAAACTCAGAAGAGACACGTTTATCCGGCAGAAAGATAAGAAAATAAAAATCAAGCCAATAAAAGTAAACGAGAAGCAATGAGTGAACCTATGCTTGAAGGTTGATTTTGATGATTTCCTTTCATTTAGCGAACTCGGTAATAACCAGAATAACATATTCGTGCCCATGACATACTATGTTCACGACATTCGTGTCTACATATCAGTATATTCCTCGCCCTCGCACGGAAAATACTAATATTTAGGCACTCGTGTCATAAGCATAGCATGTCATGGACTACATGTAAACCCCAAAATAAACTATCCGTTTTTAGAATTACAATATATTCTTAATTTACTTTAGCTAAATGTAAAGTTTTATGGAAACAGTTTTCTGTTTAAGAAAGGTGACCCAACTTTAGCTTCAAATTACAGACTCATATCACTTATAAGCTGTGTTGGTAAAGTTTTTGAAAGAGTTGTCTTCAAACATTTGTTTAATTATTTTCATGCTAATAAGCTTCTTTATAAATATCAGTCTGGTTACCAACCAGGTCATTCATGTGTACATCAATTAGTTGAGATATATCATAGGGTTTGTGAATCGTTGGATAAGAAAGAAAAAATTTGTATGGTATTTTGTGATGTATCTAAAGCCTTCGATCGTGTTTGGCACAAAGAATTACTTTTTAAACTTGAAAATTATGGAATAAGCGGACAGTTGTTGGGTTGGTTAAGTAGTTATATAACAAATCGCAGTCAGAGTGTATTTGTCAATGGATCTTTGTCCAAGCTGAGAACTCTAAGTGCTGGTGTACCACAGGGGTCAGTGATGGGCCCCTTCCCATTCATTGTATTCATTAATGACATAGCAGATGAATTAGACTGCTTAACGCGTCTATTTGCTGATGATTCGTCTCTTGGATATTCCTCACCTGACAATAGACTTATTGAAATTAACTTGAATTCCAATTTAAGTAAACTTAATATATGGGGTAAGAAATGGTTTATCAATTATAACCCTGATAAAACTGAAGCTATCTTTTTTTCTAGTAAAAATTATAATGATTTGCCGCATTTGTTTTTTGATGGTGTAGAAGTCCGAATTGTAAATAATCATAAACATCTTGGAGTTGTTCTTTCCAAAAATGGAAAATGGGCTGAACATATTGAAAGTATGATACTTAAAGTTTCGAAAATGGTTGCCTCCATGCGCCTTTTGAAATATATATTGTGTAGAGTAAGCCTCAATAAAATCTATGTCATGTTCATTCGGCCAAATTTAGAGTACGCATGCGAAGTTTGGGACGGATGTACTTTTGAACAAAAAAGAAAGTTAGAGCAGATACAACTACAAGCAGCGAGAATAGTGACTGGTTTACCTAAATATACATCGAATAAATCTCTTTACTATGAAACAGGTTGGGAAACATTGCAAGAACGAAGGAGAAAACGAAAGTTGAGTCTGATGTTCAAAATTCAAAATGATATGGCCCCTTCATACTTGAACGAATTACTTCCCATGAACGTGGGTTCTAAATCAAATTATAATTTACGCAGCTCGCGCAATATCTCAATCCCTTTCTCTAGACTTAAACATTCAAAAGAATCTTTTTTCCCATCTACAATAAGTTCTTGGAATAACTTACTAACCAATGTTCGTAACTCGCATAATATTTCTGCGTTTAAATCATCAATATCCAACTTGGGGGCACACGCACCTATGTACTACTCGTACGGTAAAAGAAATCCTAATATAATTCATACCAAGTTGCGGTATTCAGTTAGTAGTTTGAACTTTGATTTGTATAGATTTGGGATTAAAACTGATCCTACTTGTGTATGTGGTAATGTTGTTGAGAACTCATATCATTATTTCTTTGAATGTCCGTTGTATAAACAACAAAGATTATAATTCTTGTCACCTATTGAGCGCATTTGTACATTAGTAGGAATTGCTGTTAATCATAACATTTTGCGAGAAGGAAGTGCAGACCTATCACTATGTCAAAATAAAACTGTATTTAAGTTAGTACAATCATTCATTAGTGCGTCAAAGAGATTTGAACACATGTAAACCAATATTCTTCTTAATATGTTCTGTTCTGTCTCTATGCTATTCTCTTGTTAACTTTCTGCCATCTGTCTTTAAAATATGTAAATTACCATTGTACATCTCAAGGCGAGGGTATCCTAAGTTGGAGAACTTGTTCCTAATCCTTTTCATGTGAATAAAATATGTTTCAACTAAAGTGAGTTAGCAAGCGATCCATTCTCATGTGAGCCAGGTCATATAAAAACACTTTTAAAATGCCTAGATTGACCCAAGAACAGCGCGGAAGGGCCTTGGGTATGAAGGAAATGGGTGCTTCAAATATTCTTATTGCAAGAACATTCGGCTGTCATCGAAAAACCATAGAAAATTTGATGAAACGTTATAGGGACACGGGAACAACATTAGACAGATCGCGTACAGGTAGACCACATGTGACGTCACGTCGGGAAGACCGATACTTAAGAACTCTCCATCTCCGAAATAGGTTCCTGACAGTTGCAGAATCGGCGTCTACGGCTCTCGGAAGGGTGGTTAGTCAATCAACCGTCAGAAGGAGGTTAAGAGCAGTAGAGATTCGGGCCCGTCGACCTTATTGTGGCCTAACGTTGACACGTCAACATCGACATAACCGATTAATCTGGACAAGACGTGTACGAAGGTGGCAGCTTCGTGATTGGCGAAATGTTATGTTCACCGATGAAAGTAGGTTTTGTTTAAATAAGCATGATGGCAGAGCCCGCGTTTATCGCCTTCAGGGTGAAAGAAACGCTCCAAATTGTGTTGCAGAGGTCCAGGCACACGGTGGGGGAAGAGTGATGGATTGGGTTGGTATCCGAGGAGAAAACAAGTCGACATTGGTGATCATTATGGGTAACATGACTGCGCAAAGATACATTGATCAAGTTCTTCGTCCTGTTGTGTTGCCATTTCTTCAGAATCACCCGGGAACTTTGTTTCAACATGATAACGCGCCTGCACATTCAGCAAGAGCAGTGTCAACATTCCTGGACAACAATAACGCCAAAGTCTTGCCGTGGCCGTCACGTTCTCCTGATCTTTCTCCAATTGAACACATGTGGGACTGCCTAGGGAGGCGAATCAGGAATAGAGCAAACCCTCCCGTCAACCTGAGGGAGCTGGAACAAGCCCTACAAGATGAATGGGGGAACATCCCTAACGCCACCGTCAGACGTCTCACGACATCAATGAGATGTCGAGTGTTTGCCTGCATAACAGCTGAAGGTGGACATACGAAGTATTGATGACTATGGACTCCATATTCCATAAATTCATTAACATATGATCCGAAACTTCGATTTCTAAAAAATGGAAATTAACATTTCACACCAGTGTTAATAAAACGTTCCCTGGCTGTAAGATAAACGAGTTATTGCAAAACAAATGAAGTTAGATGATGTGCAAATGATTCAGTATTAGATAAAATGTTGTTAGGATAGAAAACCGTGTCTTGTTATTTTTCATTGAAGATTTGAATTAGTGGATAGTTTATTTTGGGATTTAGTGTAAAATCCTCTTTATATTAGATTTACCCCGTCCACCTGTATGAGACATAAATATGAGCCGAGAGACAAGTGAACTCCTTTTCAATATGTTTGTGAGGGTTCTGTAATAACAAGTAAAAGTATTCACTTTAAAAACTCCTTTCATACTTGCTTAGTGTTTTGCCTTTCGCATTCCTATTTGAAAGAATGGCTGAAACCTGTGTCACAAAAAACCTCAGTAGTTTTAGAAAGAAACACTGGTAGGGATTGCGGACGGATCTCAAACTCAAGGTGGATAAAGATGGTACATTGTTAATTGAGGAAACATATTTTTAAAAATGCACGTTGTTCATAGGATAAAACAATTTAAACCTTTCTTCAAGTGGTTGGGTACAACTATTGCAACATCACTTGCTATCAGGACACTCAAGGGCTTCATAGCCTCGTTGGCGTTATTCACTTGATATGAGCATTCAGACTTTCTCAAAATTTAAAGTAATCCCTTGGCATACTTTTATCTTGGGTAACAAATGCGATATGAAATGTTAAACGGGACTTTCACGACCCCCTCTCTCTATCTCACTTTTGAAATCAATGAATGTATTACTCAACCGTAATTCTAAACGATATCAGATTCATGTTCACCCCTTACATTCGTTGAAGTGAGATTATTAGGACTAGTCAACTGATGTCATGGCGACCACAACTACTGCATAGGGAGAGCTGGGAATGACAGGGCGAGCCAGCAGAAAAACAGACTAACTGTTGATATCAATACATGTATTTTTCAACTGTAATTCTATACAGATTTATGTTCAATAACGACAACCCAAACGTTTAGCTCAAGTTGTTTAAGACTGTTTCACGTATGCTGAGTCGACCACTTTTACAGCATCGGGATAGCATTGATAGCCGGAAAACAGCATTTTATGTAAATGTTGCTAGTAAAAATTGGCAAGCAGAGACAATATTCTTAAAGAGCTGCAAGCCTCTCTCTCGCTTTGAATACTTTAAAAAAACGATAAATCATATCACTTTAAATAATAACCATTAACTCTTGTTCCGTAATTGGCATGTAATGATTAAATGCATTCATTGACAAAACCATTTCAATGAAACAGACAAATTAGGCTAGTTTCCTATTAATTTTGTAAAATTAGAAACATAATATGCATATCCGACGTAGTAATATTAGTTTGTAAAAGTAAAACAAACATATATGATAACGTGGAGAGTGAATTATATAATATGAAGTAAAAATGTTCAAGTTTTGTAGAGGCAGGCTTTTTTTAAACAGAGAAAAGTAATATGTTTACTGAATAGTGAGGTAGTCTTCATTTCTCAAAAAAAGCCTTTTTCTGACAAATATCAAGATGAGGAATGTGTTGCTTATTGTAGTTTAATATTTATATAAGCAATTAAAATGTATGTACATGTACAACAAGTTGCAAAGCCCTCATTACCATGATCTTACAAACGAAAAGTGTCACAAAGAGGTTCGTTTTACATAAATTCAAGTTTCACGTCAAATATTCACTATTTGTTACTTATTGTTGTTGCTCTGCTTATCACTTTTCTTTGTCTTCTACTTAGATATTCATAATTTATCTACTGGAGCCACAGGTTGCAATTCAAGTATATTTCATTCTTATGAGATTGAATATGATACGCAGCTTAAAAGGTGCATTATCTTTTTTTAAACTGCGTTTGTCTTTAATTTCGTTTAATTATTACTTCAATTGCTTATTTATGAAACCAGTTGGCTGTAACTCAGTTACAAATAATAAGGATGTTTCGTCTCCGAGATCGGATGTAACTTTCTTAGATGAAAGAAAAGAACATGAAGTTCACCTTTTGTTGCAAAACAATGCAGTTGCGACAAGTGTAAACGTGTCATCTATAGAGTTTTATCATCCAACAACAAATGTTTTGTTTCACGTGTATAACAAGTACTTGTCATTTGTTTATATTCAATACTTTTAGACATACAGTTTTACAGGTTTTGTAAATAACGGTTACTTCATTTCAGCACAATAATTGAATCAAAACAATTACCTAAACCACGTTGGAACAGCTATCACGGACGCTATCCTACATATCAATGTTTTTTTCTATTTGTAACATACATCTAATTCAACCTTTGAAAACGATCATTCCAGAATCAGATATTAGTGCGTACAATTTCATCTTGACTTAATTTGTCCATGAAGAAGGCCAGTTTGGATCCTTTTAATAATCCATACATAAATCATTTACTCCATTAAACAAACAAAACTTGTCAGATGTACCACAACTTATACATTTCGCTTTATTCTAAATATTGTTGGACATACAAAATTACAGGGATAGGGTACCGTGATTGAATTAAAATTACACAAGAGCACCTTCGCAATGCGATCACTCATAATGAGGGTCACGACGACCTTAATTGACTTGTCATGGTTTTGTATGTTAAAATGTTAAGCCTAACTGAGATGACTTTCGCTCTATAACTTTCTATTGAAGTCAATGAATGTATTTCTTAGCTTCATTTGTATTTGATTTAACATTCATATTCACCACGTACATCAAGGTCAGATTATTAGGACTATTTCACGTGTGTCTTGGCAACCATTATTACTGCATGTGAGAGCTGGCATGCAGACCAAACAAAACCATGGCAGCTCTATTACACAATAAGCTTACAGAAAACATACTACCTGCTTAGTGATGTAATGATGAAGCAGATTTATTACAGGTTTGAAAATATCTCATAGTTTTACTTAGTCCTTCTCATCTCCGATCTCTGATCCTCTAATGTACATTTCTCAAAAACATAACTACCAAAATGATGTGCTGATTGGCATTATCTATTATTTGTTTAACATATTACATGCATGTTGCACAACAACTTAAGCGTCAGGTATTCAGTGAATCATTCACGGTGTTCTGTATATATTTACCTTTTCTATCAATTTCATTTTGAGTGCCACACAAGTGAGAAATTTTCAGACAAAATAATATCTATGTAAAGTTTAGGTTGTAGAGGTTTTCTAAAACGACTAAAACAACTCATAAGGAAGTATATCAGATGGTAATAATGTTTCAAACATTTGTTTTTTTCTATTTTATTGACATTGCAGTTTAAAACATTCAGTTTATAGAAACTCAAAACTGAGTAAATTAGATATAAATATGTTTACCCGTTTCAGCTCATGTGTGATTGAATTATTAGTCCATATAAATCATATATAGTTTCTCAGCACATATATGAGATAATCGGATGCAATTGAATAAAATAGTCAAACTAACAAAAACCCGACACATGAAGTAAACGACTGAAGATCTTTGTCGATACATGCTGAAGCTCTCTATGAAAACGAGCTCAGTGACGAGTGGTATCTTTAGGAATCCTGGTTGTGATATCGCCTACAACGATTCATATATTCATTCACAAAGCTCTGGTCGTAATTAATCAGGCAAACCACAAAAGTCTACTTTATGATATGTTAACTTATAGCCTGTAAAAGGAATATTAAATCTTGCAAAGACCTTAAAACTGTTCCTCTAATTTGTCCTGTTGAACCATTTTTAATTTTTTGCCTAGCTTTTATAGATTTAACCCAGCTCCAATTATTTATGGTTTAATATTTAAAATCAATATATATTTATATTTCACAGCCTCAATGATTCAGGTATAGGATTGTAACAGCTTCATTGATTCCGGGTTATATTAACACAACCTCGATGACTTAGTGTTACGTTCAACACAGCCTCAATGATCAGGTATAGGATTAGTTTCATTGATTCAGGGTTATGATTAACACAGCTTCAATGATTCAGTGTTATGTTTAACACAACCTCAATGACTTAACAAAGCTGAGGTACTTTTGCTTTATGTTTTAATGATGATGCCTCATTGCTTCAAACGTTTTCTTTATGTTTTTAATGATGATGCCTCACTGCTTCACTGCCTCACTGCTTCAAACGTTTTCTTTATGTTTTAATGATGATGCCTCACTGCTTCAAACGTTTTCTTTATGTTTTAATGATGATGCCTCACTGCTTCAAACGTTTTCTTTATGTTTTAATGATGATGCCTCACTGCTTCAAACGTTTTCTTTATACAGCTTCAATCATCATTTCTGTTGTTGGGCAAATTAGAAATCAACTTCCTTCGATTAACACGTTTTTTAACGATACAAAAATAGTTCTTCCTGAATCCTGTATTTGTACATCAATAGTTATATACATATAACATTTCTCAATTTATATCCAATGACATTTTTATACAGGAATAATTGTTTTGTTCAAATGATAAAATAACCGCAAATGACCGTAAATGACCTACATCACAATCTGTCTGCGATGGACTGTGATCCGAATGCGTTCAGAATGCAACCTGATTGCGGTTTTTAGTTAACTTATTCTGCTAAATGAGAAAGAAGGTGGATTAAAAATTAATTTTAGAGTTATATCAAAGCTCTGTAAAAAAATACTGATTATTTTGTAGACTATGTTGATGACAATATCTTTGCACTTATTTGTATTGAACCAGTATTTTTCATTATACCATCAATGAATATATTTTATTCAAAACAAGCATGTTGTACGGAGAATACCTTCATTGACAATGTTTTTATAAAACATAATTTCATTCCCTGAATATATCTCTTGTCACGAGGTTCAAGATCATATGAGTTCATCCATGTATTTTTTCCATATGAAGACAAAGTGACACTTAATATATTTATCTTATCTATATTTTTTCTTTGGTAAAATAAGAAATGTACGTATCTCATGATATGCTATTGACGGTTATTCCAAATATGCGGACTAACCTTGATTGCATGAGCGTCAATGCTGATGAAATTGAAATTGAATCATCTTCCGTTTTAGTACATGAAATTTTGATTCCACTATGTATAGTTGTGTGTAGCAAACTGCAAACTAACGTAATATTGACGACAAATATTCAAAATTTTGTCTAAATTATTCAGAAAATCTTTGGAAATAGAGTTGATTTTGTAATTTTACGGATTTTACACAACCTATTGCTTTTATACATCGATAACAGCACAACAAATGTGAAACAGTCCTGAAATATTTCTAAACATTATTTTGTTAAGATAAGATATCTTCTAAACACATGTTCAACTGTAGATAAATATTAATGTCCAACAACAATCACTTGAAATTTCGGATTGAAATGAAGTTACAGTATCTAATAAGACTTACCCCGACACTTCAAACACAAGTTCTCTTCACAAGTACAGGGAGAAGATCTTAGTCAAACTACGAGCCGAGAAAAACACGACCATATGGACACAGATGAGCGACATGAGTGGTGAGTACATGCATATGTCTTTCAGATCTTGACTGATATGAAATCTGCCCTGAACACCTTTGAAAACGTGATAAGCTCCATACAAAAGGAAAATGTATTCACGCGCTCTTCTCCCCTGCCTAACGTTTCGTAAACTCATTTGATCAGTTCAGCATTGTGACAAATTTTAACGTTTAACTCCTTTACAAATGCTTTATGTGTCAATTCTGACAGTCATAGATAAGAAATGTACTGAATTTAATCTATTATGTAATCCAAATTTTTTTATATCATAACTGACCATAAACATTCATTCACAAATGTATTATTAACAGTATTCAAATGACAAAAAAAGGAATATTCCATTTTATATTTCATGTGTTCTATTTTGATTTAATGAATACGAAATACAACAAGGCAAGAGCATATTACCAAGTATTTAATACATGCCTGTGTTCCTCAATGTATTCATGTACTTATAAGTTACGAATTGTGACATATTCACACTTTAATCAAGGAATGTTGTACGATATCTGTCATCGGTATCTGTTCACTCGCTAATAAGACATGTGAGTATCGTAATACCATATTCTGTTATTTTCATTGACATTTGAATGATAAAATAAAGATAGATTAGTTCCATTAACTCTCAAATGTTAAAGTAATTTTCACAAGATGTTCTGTGTACTGTGAACATATCATTACTTTGCAACGGTAAATGCTGAAGTGAATCAACAAAACAGAAATCTGTTCTGACTTCACTTAGTTATGTTCCCTTAATGGTGGAGGAAATGCAAGTCTACATAATTAAAATCGGTCCCCCATTATCTATAAAGTGTCAGTCAATTAGCGATGAGGCTGGACATCTCAGACATCCATTGGTATCTCAAGAATGATGGATATTATAGTTAGTGAACGGTCGCAGAAAAGGTCAATTGATCCAAATGATACAGTAAGTGTTCAGTTCAGTTCAGTTTCAGGTCAGAAAAACAGTAAAGTAAGAGTTTAACATTTGAGTTTATGTCTTTGTTCTTTTTCGTTAAATAAACACAACAATTTAAAGTTTTTAAGTAATAATGATAGAGTATGATTATTTGGTTGAAAACATTTGTATCAAAAGAAAACACTAAGCTATAATTAAAGTCAAGATTTCACTTAATCGGGATGAAGAAACCAACATTATCTCTATATCAATATTTTTCTCTGATACGTTAGTGTGCATAAGTCAGTTTATATGTGGTTGCATGTTTGGTGGAGTAATTCTTTCCTTCAAAGTGTTTAACTTCATTTGTATAATGAGGTCTTGTGGTCACAAAACAACTTTGTGTCAATGTCCACGTGACTTCAATTACCCAATCAGATGAGCGAACAAAACGCAGTACTTGTCCTTTCATTGTTACAACTCACTGCAGTCCCATATTTGAACAATAAATTCAAGTGCATGCTAGCAGCTAAACGTCAACCAGTCACTTTGCTAGCCAGTTATCTTACCAGTGTTGCATAGTTAGTGAACGTCCCTTAGTAGGACTTGAATATTTATGGACCTCAGGCTAATTCAGCGTAACGAAGAAACACAACTTCGTGTTATCTAAAAGATAAGCTACCATCTTCCTGTGGTGCAACAGGCTGTTCTCTCCGAAGTCCGCCAACGGACCATAAACAGCGAGCAGAGCTCTGGTATCGTCAGTTACGTGCTGGTGTTGGCTTTGAGCGGTCACGTATGGGGGACGGATTGAGAGAACTCTGGGACTTTTGAAGTTGGATAACCTAGGTTAATATTCATGTATTTCTTTGTACTTTTTTGGATTATATGATCAGTTCCTTTAAAGACTTACAGTTGTTACACTTAGCTTCCCTCCCATTATCTTTATAACTCCTACTAAACCTATCTAGTGGTCTTATTTATTTACTCACTGCAAGTTATTCATTTATACAAACATGAACTTCAGCCTCATTGTTTTATCATTCGCCTCCTTTAAAACTGTTTCCTATTTTAGTCATGTTAGTATTCATTGAACTGGTCTCTTTGTAGAGTTTGCGTTTCATGCTGACAACTTCAGGCCTTTAATATATTCATATTCCCCCATGATCTATCTGAAATAGAATTAATAGGAATTTTCTTACTTGGTATGTTTCACTTCTTTTCTTTTATAGCAAATGCTTGTTGGTTGTCATCTTTGAGAATGATGGACAATTATAATTCGGACGTTTCTATTCGAATCTTAGCACACATGATACACTTCTGCATTATTTGCTTGACAACGACATTATAATCTATGTCGGAACGTTGCTTTCTTTCACAGAATAAAGAAGTTGTTTTTCCATAAAAAATGTCTTTATTTTATACATTTTTCATTTGTAAGATGTGGCAGATTCTGGAATAAATCAGAAGTTAGAAAAAAAGTTGCACATGTCCATAGTACCATCGTTTTCACAATAGTAGAAACTTCTCTTCAGGGTAGAAAGGTTACATCTTCAGTATTAAAACTTTAAATATTCAAATTATTTTGCAAAGGTGGTTGGTGTGCACCAGCCATTCGGCATAGGAGGGCTATATTCATACCAAACCTCAAAAATACAACTTCTTTATGATAAAAATAAGACCAGACTACACATATGTGACATCAACTGAAAATATCTAGATACAATGTTTTGTGATGAATCGCCTTTCTCGCATTGTTAACGAAATTTACTGATTTATCATTAGCATTTGTAGACAGAATTTTAATGAAATGGACATGCCTTTTTAACAGTTTTCTTTGGAAATAACCACCAAAAAATCCAATGAAAACATTCGCAAAACAGTTGATAATGACACATCATTTCATATTTCGGAATTTCCATCATAAATTCACAGTGAAATGGTTGATAAGTTACAAGGTTATGAGCCAGAATAATTGTGTAACGAACTTACATTGCCAATTTTTATATATCCCACAAGTTCGTAGGATAAAATTCAAAGAAATAATTAGGGTTTTAAAAGAAATTCCATGTTAAGTGTTCATGGAAAAGTAGGAAGTTCATTTTAACAGAAAAAATTATTGTTACGAATGAAATAGTTGTAAGAAAATGTCCCCAGTCAAACCAGCAAAATATAACAAGACAATTGTATATTAATTACAATTTAATCAATCAAATAATAAACAAAGTGTTTATGGTTACAATATCAAGCTAATACAAGTTATAATACAATATCAAATAAGTCACACTAATTAGCTAAATAAACATATTCACCAGTCCTTATGAATCACACAGTTAACGAATGTAGAAATCAGTCAGTGGGTCTTGATAGGAGATAGATTAATCCGGCTTGTAAAGGTATCCAAAAACAGTGGCACGGCAGATGATCGCAAAGTTGATTGTAAGAAGCTAGATGAGTAAGAGTTATAATGCCAGCCTATATATATAGGTAAGATACCTTCCAGAATGTTCTTTAAAGTTCCATGACAAAATCCAATCAGAAGAGTCCAACTAAAGCATTCTAGAATATATTATTCTAGACACTGCCAGCTTAGACTATCAAAACAAGTTTAAGTGCGACCAACTAAATATACAACAATGTTATACATTGTTAAACTCTTAAACAATCACATACTCATAACAGTATACACTGTTTCAATGTGTTTTAATTTGTAAACATGTTCTATTTAAAATCCATCAGCCGCTATCCAAGACACTTTACCTTTGTTCTTTTAAATGGAAGATAGCTTCTTGTATCTAGGATAGTCAAATGTTCATAGTATGTCTTTTAAGATTAAATTAAAACACTCGCGAATGAAAATAAAAAATAGAACTTTTATAAGTTTGTGTTGATATATTTGATATCAGAAGACACTTTGGTGAAAGTATATATATATATATATATATATATATATATATATATATTGGTCTAAAATGCCAATGAGTATTTAAAAGATTTCACCGTTATCAATGTCACGGTTCTGTACCAGGTGCTTGCTGTATCTAAAATAGGCCTATATTGCGCCTGAAATTCACATTTGTCTCACCACACTTTATTCAGAAATGGAACAATCAGCATGTCCTTTTCCACACAGAGAAAGGTGCTGGATTTTGATGCTATAATGTCCATGAATAGTTGCCTTTGTAAAGTTTCCTGGATTAAATTTTATCTAAAACAAGCAAATTTAAACCTTTGAAAAATTTAAACTTTGAATTTGCAAGTTTTGAATTACATTTTACAAACGTTACAATATATCTTTTGAATGATACATATGTATGAAGAGGGATGTCCTTTCGAAAGTTTTTTCGACAACATTTCCGGAAAAAAGCTGTATATAAAAGAGAGGCCTGATACTAATTATAGTGACATTTGTATGCACTACCATACCTGGTTTCATCACTTTGATCCTGAGAGGATATGAAACTGTATCAATGGAATCATGCAACGTCAACCCCTCATCAATATTTTATGCGCTTTATTTTCCGACTTGTCCCCTCATGTAGACTCTATCTTTTCCCTCGACACACGACTGTTATTCGTGGACGCAGATTTGAGTCATGTGATAACATCATGCTTGCCGCTGTTTAGAAATTCTTACAATCAAGCGACAAAGAATGGTTTTATGGTTGTTTGCACATGTTGGATAAGCCTTGGACCAATGTGTTGAAGTCAGTAGGGTTTATTTTAGAAAACTGTTAAACATCACATGTATTTCATTTAGTAAGGATTTGTTATCATTGAAAACCAAGCCATTCACTAAATATTACGACCCACCACGTTTTGAGTACGTAATCACGATACAAAGTTAACTGTACTTGAATCGCATCGATTTCACCATTACTCTTGATTTTCCTGTGCTTTAAAAATATCAAAACGATATGAGGTTTACTGGTTTTTAGAGATCTTTACAATAGCAATATAATATAATTGTTGGATTTTGGGACGTTACCGTTTCCTTCGTAGTTCAAACGGCTGAATATACAGACGGTCTGTGAGCTTTGAATAATATATTAAACAAAAAATGTTACCAATGGTGTCATTTAATCAAGAAGTACCGACAGTTGTTGAAAAGTATGATTATAAGGGTAATCGGTTCAGTGTAATGTCAAAATACAGGCATTAAGTCCAGACGGTGTACTGCCTCATGTTATGTATCTTGTATTAATGGACATGAGGCATTTAAAATTCATTTATTTATTGTCGTATTTTAGGGGTTAAGATATGAGTATGTGGGATAACTGTTCTTGTCTTATAAAACATGGTGTGAGGTGTGTCAACTAAGAGGTTATTATAAAGTAGAAAATGATACATATGAAGATTAAATGTCTTGATCTTACTCTAAACATCTTTCAACATTCAGGAGCTACCTTCTGTTATAGTTCAGCATCATGATCCCAATTCAGTGTTACCTTTGCCCTCCAGTTCGTGGGTCATGAACTGTACGAGATCGAGATCAAAACACGTTTTACCGATTTGACAACATGCAAAATGAAAAACAAGTTTATTTGTAAGAATTTAGGTTATCAATGACCAACTCCAAATTGGATGAAAATATAGTTATATAAGTAACATTTTTGTCACGTACATATTTTCGGGACTTGCAATATGAAATTAACAAAATTTACACATATAGAAGTAGGTATGTTTAATTATATGATATTGTTTTATGCGGATTAATAAAACAATGTTACAAAGTATTCACATGTGGTTTAAACCATTCAGTGTCATTGACAAAATGAAGTGAATATGTACACGTTACAGACTTATTATGTACACACTTATTTACGCACCTTTATGATACAAAATCAAGTTTCAAAGTGTCCTTGTGAATACACACTTAGTCATGGTAAAACATTCAGATTCATTGTTGAAAATCAGGATTTATGAACACATATACTCATTAAGAAACCCTATTGATACAACATTTACTTTTGTATGAACTTACAGTGTTCATTATACCATCCTTGATGATAAAATAATGAGTTCTGTAAGTCAAATACAATGATAAAAAACAGTCCCCACGTGAGTACTTAATCATGATAGAACATCCAGATTCATTTTTTATAATCAGATTTTATGAACACATATTCCCAGTAAAAAAATCTCAAATTCCGTTTTCTTGTACCTGTACATATTGCTAACCTTGAGTTTTATAATACAATACAGTGTTCATTTACATATATACAGAAATTGACGACAACGTCGCCGGTGCAAAATAATGAAATTTTAAAATAGTCTTCATTGACTCATTGATCAAAAACAAAGTTTATGCACACATACATCCTCAGAAATTCTGATGATATAGCATTTGTTCCTTTTATCGATGTTATACAGACTCAACCAACTTTGTTCAGTCTGACAAGACCTGCTGAATGAGTTGAATTTTCTTGTCAGTGACGCAGATCTCGCGGCCGCTTACCAGTCTCATTCTTATAGCGTAGCCATTCAGTTTACAAACGTAAAAGATGGGGGAAATCAATCCATTAAAATGTAGATCTGCTTTACACAGGAGTTCCCCCCTCTCGACATCTATGAAACCAACCCTTCCCGTCTCCACATCCAGCACCAGCCCGAAGGTGAGGGTGAACTCTACGCCAGTTGTGGGGAGAGACAGAGTGACACACTCACCAATCTGACGTTCCTTCTTTTCCTCCTGATCTCTCCTCAACACCCGGATACAGAGACGGTCGGGGTGACGGGGACAGATGTCCCGCACAGACAAACAGACAGAGCTGGGGAGAAGAGAAACATTGAACCTCTCGTCGAGGTTTCTCTCCCCCTGCACAAACCCCATCTCCAGCAGGGGGATCCGGCCTCTCTCCTTCCACATTAGTTTGGAGTTGGTCTCCCAGTAGGAGGGGGGAGTAGTGAGAGGGGAGGGGGAGGGAGGGACGGGGACGGGACTACTACAAGTCCCCCTGAACGACGAGAACTGACCCGGACTCTTTCTGTCTCCACTTTGTTCCAAGTTTGTCAGGACTCCACCAAAGTCTTCAACTTGTAGATCCTTGTGTACTCTCTCTGAGTTTAGAATCATCGCCCGGCTTGAAGTATATGAAGTTATGATATGAAGTTTATTGTATTGAAACATATACAAATGACATAAACAATGTTTATTTTTACATTTTAAACACTTTGGTGAGATAATATTTGATGATTGTCTTGAATATTTTAAGGTATACTAAGATAATGATTAACATGTTTAAACTAATTGTCAACTCTATAAACAAATTGTTATCAAACCTTATATGAATATGATTATGGGATATTCATAAGCTTCTTACCGCTATAGTTCAAGTTATTAACGTTGTTACAAGCAAACGTATGATAGGAAAACTGACATACTTGCGGATAGACGGAGAGAAAGAAACGAAGACATAGCCACTAGCATAGAGAAATACGGAAAGTTTATTTTTGGCCTTGTTGTTTATCAGTAAAATATAGATTTACTGAATGAGAATACAGACTTTATAAGGGCTCCATATTGTAAAATAATTGAGCAAGATAAGGTTTAAAAATATATACACTAACATGAAAACACGATCTTGTGATCGGATTGATTATATAGGTACATTTCACAACTTGACACGTTTTGTCCAACTAATTTACACGAATAATCATTGTTTTCATATAAAAAGTTTTTTTGTTTTTTTGTTCATCATTTGAATTTTTTCGAGCAAGTGTAATTCATTGATTGTACTCTTGTTATTTATTGTCCTGCATAAATTCCAATATATTACTCTCTAACTAATGTTAGATAATATAAATAATAACCTGATTGTCTGACCATCTAACCTGTTTTTTACCATTGAGACTCATTGTTTTAGCGTTGGGAGATGGTTAACCGTTATAAAAAAATTAATATGGTACACAAAGTCTTATTTTCATGTAACGGCCCATATTTATATATTTTATATACATTAAATTTAACACAAATCAGTCCCTTATACTAATTAACAGAGAGGTCAGTAGACTAGGTCAGGGTGACCCTTACAGGGTAATACCAGATGTTAAGCTTTGGGGCAGTGAGAGATCTGGAGGGGTTCTTACAGACTGGGGGAAGGTTAGGCCAAACTGAGCAATGGCAACGGTCAGGTGACCAACTCATGCCCGGGAAAGTGCAAAGTAGGCCTCTCTAGATTCTGCATCCAAGCTGTGAACATCTACTGTACCCTGCTCTTAAAATTTCTGATAGGTAAGAACTTATCGAAATTGTATGTTTCTTTCTATTAGTGTGTGATTCTAATTTAAGATGCTATCCTTCATATATGCTCGTGATGCTTTCATTTCATGCACTCACATAATAGGGCCTTGTGAATATTTAGTTACTTACTGGCGTAAAGGGGTTTGCTTAATCCAAATTGTAAATATATTTAGTTCTCAATCTCTTATGCACCCATAGGCAAGAATAAATAAATGGCATTCAGTAATTAAAAAAACAATATTTCCACTCTGGAAACTGTTACTTTCTTTTGGAAATAATTCAATCATTTGATCTGCCAGTCAAAATTCATTTTGCGCATTGCAAAATTCAAAGTTCCTATTTTCCAAATTCTTCCTTTTTTAATAAATCCTAACAAGTTGTTGATAACAACAAATCCATTTCAAATTTACCAGTGTTGATTCCTTTGTCTCAGCAACACGTGGTACTAATTAAGCCCTCAAGCCATGTAATCAACACTGCAGCTCCATTAGGGATTCCCTCTTAGGCTACCCCAACTCTATTTTTAGATTTCCTTCTTCAGGGGTTATGGGTAATAAAGATGGCGGCGCCCTATAGGTAAACAAACCGTCGTCTTTGGTAGTTTTCATTCTTATATATTATTGGGTTTACATTATCTTATGATTGATACAAAAGCATCTTAATCATGTTTAAGTTACAATACTGTCTCGTGTTAGAAATTAGTTTGATAGAAGTAATTTCAATCATCTCTCCAATAGTACAGTTAAGACACATTAATCATATCATCGGCGCTCATGCATCATAATCATTTCATCGGCAAAGCATTAACACTCATTGTTTTTTCATCACAATACATAAGATTTGTATTCAAATCGGTTGTTTATTTTGATCTGCTTTTCAAGCAATATATTGTCACAATATAATCATATGATGTTTTTTTTCACAATGTCTTGATTAATGCCATCATTGTTTTTCCTCATCCCTCTAATTATTGTTATCAATATTTATTTATACAGTGTGAGGTTTTTTCACAATGATTTAGCCATTATTAACATTTTTGTTAACTTCTAGGTTGTACACTTGATGTAAAGTCATTGTTATCTTAATGATACATTATATATTACTTCTAGGCATTTTATATTTTATCTTCAACTTTTAGTGAAATTTATTATTGCATTTTAATATATTTCATTTTACTAAAGTTAGGTATCCACATTTTGGGTAGTTTCTTGTTACTCTACCTAATGGGTGTTTGTACATATTGTTGGAGCCAGTCTCAAATAGATTGGTATGATCAACCAACAGACAGTCATGCCCCATCCTTATTATTTTCCACATAATTATAGGCAAGGTGCCCTTCATGGTTAATAATTCATTTAAATTACACAATACCGGTATTGTTAGGTTTTATACCTTATACATATTATACAGTTTGGAGAAAAATTATATTTCTTTAAATTGTTACAGTGTATACTTTTGGCCTGGTGGTAACTATGTGACTTATACTATACATGAGGTGGCAACTTTATTCTTTGTGGTTGGGTGTGATGAAGCTTTATGGGTGAAGTAACATAATAATTATAATTTCATACAATTCCTTATTTGGGTTGGTACAGGCACATATTGATGCAAACCAAATTGTATATTTCATTCATTATATTATCTCTCTATCCTGTAAGTAGTTATCATCACATCCATTATATACCACTTCAATAAGATTAAATTAATATTTTCATTTTTTTATAGAGCTCTCTAGATTCTGCATCCAAGCTGTGAACATCTACTGTACCCTGCTCTTATAATTTCTGATAGGTACCCCTTGGATGCACTATCAAGATCAGCATTATCATATCAGTCACTCTGAGAATACATATCATCATTAATCTAATTCTTGTGTTGTGTTGTCTTTGATCGAAGTACTCGTGCTAGCACACTTGCCCATTCCTTTATCGTGAGACAGAAACTTGGCAAATTAAAAGGCAATTTCAGCAAGTCTTACATTCAGAAAACATATTTGTTACAAAGAGGATATATTCTTTTAAACTGGTCCCGATTCTCCTTCAAATATGATCGTGGCAGGTATCAAACCTCAAACCAGCATCTGACTACTTTTATCCTCCAGGTCCGACTTATGCTATGAAAATGTACTCATCGTAGGAAGGAGACTAAAATGTTTACATATTTTCGTCCTACCCGCAAAACTAATGGCATCGAAGGGTGGTAAAGCCAGTTTAACCATGTGAAACCCGTTTTGTGCTATGACATAATGCTTATGTAGATGAAAAAGATATGGTGATGACCTTTTAAATTACCCAAATTTCATACCTGTCGCATGAGACTGAACAGTCATTTCTTATAATAATACTCAAGATTGAACTTGCTTTTCACGCTTGAGGCAAACATATATTTTGCACCAGGGCTAAATTGGTTACAGTAAGGGTAATTGTGATTGGTATATCATATCAAAACATGTAGCTTTATATATAAATATGTAGCTTTAGTCCGTTAGTGGGAGAAAGTTACTTGAGTACAAATTACCGGCTACAGAAAACTAAAACTCCCCATGAAACTGTATTTCTAAATATTGTACTTTACATATCGTTAACATAGTTCACTTCTCTGGTCCATGTAACTGGCACTCTTATTTAAGCCAATCGGTATCGTCAATTTTAACCCGATATTCATTAATTGTCCATGGACTAAAACGGACAAATTGGGACGATGAGATGCTTGTGTTATTGAAAAGTCCAGTAAATGATGATGTTCCCTAAAGAGAGGCCCCGGCACCAATGACACAATGGCCCCACTTGAGCAAAACAAAATGGCGGACGACATAGGTTTATATTTTATATTTTCGCTGAATCTATCTTTTAAATTTTCCTGCCGCGATTAAGTATGTATTGTTTTAAAGACTCTTTACAGGACATTCGGGAGAATAAGGGTTATTTAATCGAAAAAACATGGAAACATGTCTATAACGATTAAAAGGAAGCGTTCAATTTAGCCCAACTTTCAACGGAGTCAGAACGATAATCCGACCATAAAAAGTTGTGCCAAGGCAAGGGAATGTAAAATTGAGGTTCCATGAGAAGAAAAATACCAATTATCGGAAGGAAATGTGACTGTCTCAGATGTTAGCACCCCTCTAACTACCGCACTGACTGTGTCTGTGTTTGTTTATATTTTGCAGCTCACCTCGTCAAGTTCAAAATTCAAATTCAAATTATCCCTTTGTTCTGAAAATTCTTAGTGACCAGCGTTCTACATAGGATGCGGATATATTCTCGGGATAACAATGACGTCCCCCTGAAATACCATAACGAAGAAATTTCAGTGATAAACCAATGTCGTCCGCCATCTTGTTTTGCTCCAGTGGGGCCCGCCATTGTGTCATTGGTGCCGGGGCCTCTCTTTAGCGCAAGCGGAACGAGGCCCGGGAACCAGGTTGACTAAACTTAAGGCATTTTGTTATATTTTAGGAGTGCTTCATTCAGTTTCTCAGTTCTGAGCAGGGTTTAGGTATTATCATAATTGACCTAGTGATTCCAGGCCAGTGCGATGAGTTTATGAAGCTCTTAGCAGTGTTTTTTATTATACCTCTTTTATATTTGTAAGAATATCATTGGTCAGTTGACATCACGTGATTGAAAAATATATCCTTACACTGACCCCGGCTATCAAAAAGGAGGTCAGTTTTGTGACAGAAATATGGACACTGACCTGAGATATTGACTCGTCACGTGATTTGTAATATGATTGCATCTGTCTTGTGACGCTTTGTTTTGACGTCTGCTATCAAGATTGCGTCAGTTGATCAGTTTGTGTTAGTAAATGATATATTTCATTCAATCTATTAATCTGTTAATATAACACACATGCATAACAAATTTAAGGAAATAAGAATTTCGGCATAATAAAACATTTAATTACTCATCGTGAGGTCATTATTCTTTCATATTTTGTAATTTGATGCAAACATTATGCACGAGTGTAACAAAGATTTATTCATCGTGCAAAGTATTTTCCCAGGTGTTTTTGTTATGTGGTGAAATTGGTCAGAATAAGTTAGCATGAACCTTTTCAATCCATATTACTATATGTCTTGCATAATTCCTTATTTTTACATTTGTATACATAACGTCGATGTAGTTCAAAATAATGTAAAGTGAAAGGCTAAATGAGATACCATGTGGCTGAATGTGTATCTCCAGTTTTCTTCCTCTTACTAGTTGCATGTGATCGTTTTTTTCTCCCTGTATTTGTTCCTGCATTTGGGTCCAGTGCCCTATTTTGAAAAGATGATGATGATAATAATGATAATGATGAAGATGATATTGATGATTTTGATGATAGTGATGTACCTCGTGCTACGTCATTGTTTTTGTATCCGAGAGACTTCTATCAGGCCAAATGACTCCTATCTCTGTACATAATATGCATATGCAGTAGTTTTGATATCCAGTACTTTATGATGATTACCCAGCACAACAGTCGAGTAGTCTCCATGTTTCAGCCTACACACATCCAGGTCAACAGCAGATCTGGCTATCATCCCGTCTCTCCAGGGTAGTTTGTGTTCTAAAACATGGAATTTAGAGAAATATCATTGGGACGTTCATTGAACTGTACACCATTTAAGTAGTTCTTGCGAGAAATTTGTAAAATATTTCAAGTAAGTGTCTTCTATATATATATATTGATAACTCTTCCTGCCTAAAGCAACATTAGAACAATCCAGCATATAGTTCAATTGGAGAAATTATATTATAACAAAGTATATGTTTCAACTCCTGATACAAAATCTAAAAACTGATTCTCAAAACAAGTAGCAGATGTAGCAGAGGTATCCATATTTTAATCAATTTACATACTCTTTAATAATTGCTCTCTCTCTATTCTTGTGGAATTACTCTCCATAAGCACCAAATGAATTCAAATACAACTTAAAACAAAATCTGAAAAATACAATTTCTCAGCAACATCCTTTCTCTTTCTTCTGAATATCGATACCATAGGAAATCACAAAGATATCGGGTTCCATCTACTTTTACCTTATCTACTCTATCCCTGTTTACTGTGAGCCCAGTGATGTGTTAATGAAGTGCACACCACACACTTAACACAGACTTAACAGTCTTATACTACACCATTGCTGACGAGATAATTTAAAGTTTGTTTTCTTAAAAATTGTGTTACAGACATGAACTTCGGCTCATTTTAATTCCCATTACCACATTAACATTATTAAGTCAACCCTTTTACAAAGCTTTACAAAATGGAAAGCTGTTATTTGCAACCCTGCCATATCATATGAACCCCTGCCACACTCATACCTTTGGAGGTAGCACTATGAAATGTCACATCTTAGTCTCAATCCTGCAAAGGTGATATTCTAAAAATTCCTAAAATCTACAAACTTAATTCGTCATGTGAAATGTTGTGAAATGTTGTTAATGTTGTTCTGATAAAATCACCATAAATATGCATTAATCATATGTATTAGTATCATGATTTGAGATTCCTAGCATACACGGGTTCTTGAACATAGATGATAGAAGATTTGAGGAGGGGGGCAACGGGTTCTCAATCCCAATCAAACAAAATCCGATTAGCCAGGTGCAATGTACATCCCCACAATATTTGCAGCTGTTTCAGAGGTCAACTCAAAAGTATAGCAATTAGCAGATGGGACTATCTATAATTTGTTTTATAAAAGGTCAGAGGGTCACCATATGAGCTGCCATAGGATCACCAAATCCATTTATCATCATAAGCTAAGAACAATATCTATAAGGTTGTCTGGTGTCAGTGCATTACTTACGCTGAATTTGAAGAATCGATATCCCTTAAATCATGGTGAAGAAAATGGAAACTAAATTATTATAAGAAATAAAGCTGTTTGGAAGTATCTACACTTTCACACTGTATTTTCTCTCTAATCACTAAATGCACTTTAATCAGCATAGGATTGAGACCACGATGTGTACATTAATTTTCTTACATCTGCAAAATAGGTCGTCACAGGGGTGCAACATTAATGTTGTCAAACTTGCAACTTCTACCTTTCATATTCATATTCTCCAATGGCTGAGCACCAAACAGCAGAATTCACACGAGGAAAAAAGAAGGTGTTAAGTTGTATTGTTTTTTTTTTTTATCAATTATGATAATTACCGATTAAAATCAATACCATCTTAACTCAATTTTGTAGAAAATAATTTAAAAAATACGGTGAGTCACACTATCGAAATACACCTTGCTTCGGATTCAAGGAGGTCATAGATTATATGCATCTTAAGAATTTATTATTATCATTATTATGATAAATAATCATTACATTCTCAGAAAGACATAATCAGTATTTCGACTGGATGAATTATATACTAATTAAACCAAATTATAAAGTCATAGTCTCAATTTTACGGGGAGAGGATACAGACAATGATGGAGCTAGAAATGATGGTGATGAAATAATGTCCCATGTGACATTTTATATAATTTGTCTTGTTAACGTGGTTACCCTTTGAAAGCTTAACATTTAACATATCCTCATGTATTGAGAATCCTATATAGTATCTGTTCTTCACATTTCGAAGAACTTCAAATCAAATCAACATTAAGTATACATTAATGAAAGGGTATCAAATAATTCCATGACCAAAAAGCAATTGAACGACAGTTGCTATTGCATGATCTGCATGAGAGGTTATTAGTCTAAAGAATTGAGGTTTCCCGGGACAATGTTCAATAGGTGATAGTCTGATATTCAAAAGATGAGTCCTGTGAATCCTATGGTTTGGTAAAAGTATTTGCTCTCATTTAAAACAAAAAGCAGAATATTACCTTGGTCAGAGAGGTACGCCAAGGCTGTGCAATTGAAGTCGTTTTGTTTTTCGATATCTATTTCAGGACGCTGCTCCAGCTGCTGTTGCAACACTTCAGCATTGATTTCTCGCCTCCTACACAGGTAGTGGAGTGGAGTGTTTCCATACATGTCGGCCTTGTCTCCCTGATTGATCAATGTCAGAATATCCTCCATAGGAAGTGATCCCTTGCAAAGAACATGAAGCGGTGTTATTCCATTCTCATCTTGCTTGTTGATATCTCCCTTTGCTGTGTTGACAATTTGAACGACTACATCAAACTCAAGCTTTCCATTTCTACAAAGATAATGAAATGGTGTAGTTCCATGTTCATCACCTTTATTGAAGTCACCCTTCCCTTCCTTGATCACTAGATCTACAGTTTCAAGACTTGAGTTTGCACAGATGTAGTGTAATGGGGTGCTCTTATTCTGCTCGCAAAGATTAAGATCGCCTTTACCTTCAGAGATCACCAGCTTCAATACAGTTGCATCAATATCTTCATGACTCACGAGGTAATGACGTGGTGTGCTCTTAAATTGATCTATGGCAAACGCATGGATTGGTTTCAGTGCAAATAGATAATGAAGCGCAGTTTTTCCTCTCTCATCCTGTATATCGACATGCCCTCTCCCTTCAGTGACAATCACTCGAATAGCACCAACGTTCACTTTGTGTGAATCAGGAGTGTCATATTCATTGTCTGGATTCTCACAGAGATAATGAAGCGCAGTTTTTCCTCTCTCATCCTGTATATTGACATGCCCTCTCCCTTCAGTGACAATCACTCGAATAGCACCAACGTTCACTTTGTGTGAATCAGTGAGAAATTCATTGTTTAGATTCTCACAGAGATAATGAAGCGCTGTTTTTCCTCTCTTATCCTGTATATCGACATGCCCTCTCCCTTCAGTGACAATCACTCGTATAGCATCAACGTTCACTTTGTGTGAATCAGGAGTGTCATATTCATTGTCTGGATTCTCACAGAGATAATGAAGCGCTGTTTTTCCACTCTTATCCTGTATATCGACATGCCCTCTCCCTTCAGTGACAATCACTCGTATAGCATCAACGTTCACTTTGTGTGAATCAGGAGTGTCATATTCATTGTCTGGATTCTCACAGAGATAATGAAGCGCTGTTTTTCCACTTTTATCCTGTGTATTGACATGCCTTCTCCCTTCAGTGACAATCACTCGTATAGCATCAACGTTCACTTTGTGTGAATCAGGAGTGTCATATTCATTGTCTGGATTCTCACAGAGATAATGAAGCGCTGTTTTTCCACTCTTATCCTGTATATCGACATGCCCTCTCCCTTCAGTGACAATCACTCGTATAGCATCAACGTTCACTTTGTGTGAATCAGGAGTGTCATATTCATTGTATGGATTCTCACAGAGATAATGAAGCGCTGTTTTTCCACTCTTATCCTGAATATCGACATGTCCTCTCCCTTCAGTGACAATCACTCGTATAGCATCAACGTTCACTTTGTGTGAATCAGGAGTGTCATATTCATTGTCTGGATTCTCACAGAGATAATGAAGCGCTGTTTTTCCACTCTTATCCTGTATATTGACATGCCCTCTCCCTTCAGTGACAATCACTCGTATAGCATCAACGTTCACTTTGTGTGAATCAGGAGTGTCATATTCATTGTCTGGATTCTCACAGAGATAATGAAGCGCTGTTTTTCCACTCTCATCCTGTGTATTGACATGCCCTCTCCCTTCAGTGACAATCACTCGTATAGCATCAACGTTCACTTTGTGTGAATCAGGAGTGCCATATTCATTGTCTGGATTCTCACAGAGATAATGAAGCGCTGTTTTTCCACTCTTATCCTGTATATCGACATGCCCTCTCCCTTCAGTGACAATCACTCGTATAGCATCAACGTTCACTTTGTGTGAATCAGGAGTGTCATATTCATTGTCTGGATTCTCACAGAGATAATGAAGCGCTGTTTTTCCACTCTTATCCTGTGTATTGACATGCCCTCTCCCTTCAGTGACAATCACTCGTATAGCATCAACGTTCACTTTGTGTGAATCAGGAGTGTCATATTCATTGTATGGATTCTCACAGAGATAATGAAGCGCTGTTTTTCCACTCTTATCCTGTGTACTGACATGCCCTCTCCCTTCAGTGACAATCACTCGAATAGCACCAACGTTCACGTTTACATGAGTGTGAGATTCATCGTATTTCCTCTCACAGAGATAATGAAGTGCTGTTTTTCCTTGAAAGTCACGTAAATTGACATCCGCTCTCCCTTCAGTGATGATCAATTTAATGGTGCCAAGTAGAGGGAACGTGACATCACAATCATCATCATCAACAACACCACTCTGATCATTACAACAAACAAAGTGTAATGGTGTTCTCCCTTCTCTGTTCGGAGTGTTCCCATCAGCTCCATGCTCGACTAGAATGCTTATGGCGGCCATGTTTCCACTCTTCAGGGCTGTCCACAGCATGGTCTCTCCATCCACTCCTGGGTCGTTGATGAATCGTTTAGAGGTGTTCTGTTTTCTCTCTGTAACAACAAGATGACACCTAAATTGTCTTAGTATGACGATGACATTGCTAACATACTCAACAGTACTTGTCATGACATTACTATGTACTCCCCCATCAGTAACAATATGAAGAGTAGGACGAGGATCGTTTACATAGATATAAAACACTTTACTCATTACGATGCTTTCTCCGGTGTAGAGACGAATAGAGGTATAATCTCCCAATGCCCTGTACTTATTTGTGATGGGTTTTGAAAACACCTTAGTCATGAGAAAAATAGTGAGTGTTTACAATTTTGAAGGATGTTTTGTTTCTGGTTTTGAGATCTTTGACACAATGTATGCACAAACGTTACACTGTGGAAAATGTCAAAGCTCTGCAATCACTACGAACCAGATTATCATAAATCATATGATATATCATAAAATTTGAAAAACCTACTTTTGATTGATGCAAAATGTTTGATGAATTCATGTACTTTCGATTAAGTACTCATTTTTTTAGCAATTTTTAAAACGAATTAGGTTTGGAAACATATCATTATCCTTGGCATGTTATATCTTCATTTTAGTGCCATAAATGAAATTGTACCTTTCAAAGATCTTTTACTGTGCTGTTCACTCAACTCATACGTATAGTCGTCATTGTCGTCACTTGAACCCTGTGGATGAATAGTTAGCGGGTAAAAACAAACCTTGTGATTGCCAGAAAAATGTAATGTAAAAAGAGGTGTGACAAAACATATGCTTTTCTTATTTGAATTAATATAAAAGCTGAATGGAAAAACAAGTACAGGAAAATATAGTTTCATTAAGAAAGTTTTGTATTACCTGTCCTCCATTGGTGCTGACACAGCAGGATACAAGTGTTTTGCAGAACTGTTTACTTTTACAAAGTCTGTGTTTAAACACAGAATAGTCTCCCTTGAGAATCTCTTCACGGAACCGCTCAGCCAGTGCCTTTAGTACAACCGGGATGGGCTTAACCATTATGAAGCATGGATTTTTGCTGCTGCCTTTTCCCTCAGTTGTGGGGATGATCATCCTTTCGCGAATGACAGAGAGAGTTGCATGCTGAACACACAACAGGGGTTCGGTTTCATTGATGACACTCAGTACACTCTCGTACAGAGATTGGTGGGAAAATTTACAGATTCCATTCACCAAAACAGTCACATAGCTGCCCTCTTGCTCGCTTTGTATTTCAAACATTGCCTTTCTTTTTGCGTCATTTTTCAATTTGAAAAGATCACATTTCCCTTTATTTTTTATCATCAGCTGGAACAAGTCCTTACAGTTTCCGTTGTACAGAACCTTTGTGGTCATATCAAGACATTTCAGAGGGGATTTAAAAAAATCTTCAATATTTAATTGATGATGTTTTGATCTTAGTTTTGCAAACATCTCACAACAATGCTCAAAACCATGAGGCATTTCCATTTTGGAGACATTTTCAATTGCTGTTTGGTTTATGTTATCCTGCTCATGACGAAGATGATAGTTTAAGATGCCAAGCCTCTCCATTTCTCTCTTCTCCGTTAGTTTTCTATTACTCAGGTCAATGACACAGTCCAACATCGTATCTTCAAGACGTCCAAGATTTACCTTTGAAGCCTTCATAACATTCTTCTTACTGATGAAGATAACTTGAGTCTTTTGTTTTCCACTGAATCTTAACAGTTTTTGTAATACATCAATCCATTTTTCTATCTTCTTCGGATCTGCCCGATATTCACCGAATCTATCATCACACATAATGATTTTGTCTTCTGTAACCTTGGAGATAAGATCACATTCTCCTGGTTCGTAAACACTGTAGACTCGTGCATTCTTCTGTACCAATTCCTTCAACGCCAGGAATCCTACAGTTGTCTTGCCATCCCCAGCGTTCCCTGTTATTGTGACCCAATGTTCTCTTGACTCCAACATCTTTAGTACATCATCCACGGCAGACACTGGAACCATGTCTTCTGTCATGCGCTCAACTTCTTCCTTTGTTCTTGCTATTGAAATATAAAATTTAATCATTAAATCATTTCTCTGTAATCATATGTCTTCAGTTCAATGTTTGATATAGATATAAATACTAATAAATATAACATGAATATACATGTGGAAAATCGTTCAACAAAATCAATTTGATTACATAAACAGTTTACGGCAAAGGTGCTTACATATGACAAAACACGTAAACTTGTAAAAATTAATGCATGTGATTCACATTTAAATATGACATCCACAGACTTTTCATGCCCATCGAATACGTCAATAATTGTCCATCGATGTCGTCAAGTAAAAAAACACATGACATTCTCAGCCCTTTGATCGATTGTTAGAAAAAAAAGCACATTGTTTAATGCATCTTATTCAGTAACACGACGCCAGGCCACTCTCTAGATGATAGTAATAACGCATTGTTTAATGCATCTTACTCAGTAACACGACGCCAGGCCACTCTCTAGATGATAGTAATAACGCATTGTTTAATGCATCTTATTCAGTAACACGACGCCAGGCCACTCTCTAGATGATAGTAATAACGCATTGTTTAATGCATCTTATTCAGTAACACGACGCCAGGCCACTCTCTAGATGATAGTAATAACGCATTGTTTAATGCATCTTATTCAGTAACACGACGCCAGGCCACTCTCTAGATGATAGTAATAACGCATTGATTAATGCATCTTATTCAGTAACACGACGCCAGGCCACTCTCTAGATGATAGTAATAACGCATTGTTTAATGCATCTTATTCAGTAACACGACGCCAGGCCACTCTCTAGATGATAGTAATAACGCATTGTTTAATGCATCTTATTCAGTAACACGACGCCAGGCCACTCTCTAGATGATAGTAATAACGCATTGTTTAATGCATCTTATTCAGTAACACGACGCCAGGCCACTCTCTAGATGATAGTAATAACGCATTGTTTAATGCATCTTATCAGTAACACGACGCCAGGCCACTCTCTAGATGATAGTAATAACGCATTGTTTAATGCATCTTATTCAGTAACACGACGCCAGGCCACTCTCTAGATGATAGTAATAACGCATTGTTTAATGCATCTTACTCAGTAACACGACGCCAGGCCACTCTCTAGATGATAGTAATAACGCATTGTTTAATGCATCTTATTCAGTAACACGACGCCAGGCCACTCTCTAGATGATAGTAATAACGCATTGTTTAATGCATCTTACTCAGTAACACGACGCCAGGCCACTCTCTAGATGATAGTAATAACGCATTGTTTAATGCATCTTATTCAGTAACACGACGCCAGGCCACTCTCTAGATGATAGTAATAACGCATTGTTTAATGCATCTTACTCAGTAACACGACGCCAGGCCACTCTCTAGATGATAGTAATAACGCATTGTTTAATGCATCTTACTCAGTAACACGACGCCAGGCCACTCTCTAGATGATAGTAATAACGCATTGTTTAATGCATCTTACTCAGTATCACGACGCCAGGCCACTCTCTAGATGATAGTAATAACGCATTGTTTTATGCATCTTACTCAGTAACACGACGCCAGGCCACTCTCTAGATGATAGTAATAACGCATTGTTTAATGCATCTTACTCAGTAACACGACGCCAGGCCACTCTCTAGATGATAGTAATAACGCATTGTTTAATGCATCTTACTCAGTAACACGACGCCAGGCCACTCTCTAGATGATAGTAATAACGCATTGTTTAATGCATCTTACTCAGTAACACGACGCCAGGCCACTCTCTAGATGATAGTAATAACGCATTGTTTAATGCATCTTATTCAGTAACACGACGCCAGGCCACTCTCTAGATGATAGTAATAACGCATTGTTTAATGCATCTTATTCAGTAACACGACGCCAGGCCACTCTCTAGATGATAGTAATAACGCATTGTTTAATGCATCTTACTCAGTAACACGACGCCAGGCCACTCTCTAGATGATAGTAATAACGCATTGTTTAATGCATCTTACTCAGTAACACGACGCCAGGCCACTCTCTAGATGATAGTAATAACGCATTGTTTAATGCATCTTACTCAGTAACACGACGCCAGGCCACTCTCTAGATGATAGTAATAACGCATTGTTTAATGCATCTTATTCAGTAACACGACGCCAGGCCACTCTCTAGATGATAGTAATAACGCATTGTTTAATGCATCTTATTCAGTAACACGACGCCAGGCCACTCTCTAGATGATAGTAATAACGCATTGTTTAATGCATCTTATTCAGTAACACGACGCCAGGCCACTCTCTAGATGATAGTAATAACGCATTGTTTAATGCATCTTATTCAGTAACACGACGCCAGGCCACTCTCTAGATGATAGTAATAACGCATTGTTTAATGCATCTTATTCAGTAACACGACGCCAGGCCACTCTCTAGATGATAGTAATAACGCATTGTTTAATGCATCTTATTCAGTAACACGACGCCAGGCCACTCTCTAGATGATAGTAATAACGCCATTGTTTAATGCATCTTACTCAGTAACACGACGCCAGGCCACTCTCTAGATGATAGTAATAACGCATTGTTTAATGCATCTTATTCAGTAACACGACGCCAGGCCACTCTCTAGATGATAGTAATAACGCATTGTTTAATGCATCTTACTCAGTAACACGACGCCAGGCCACTCTCTAGATGATAGTAATAACGCATTGTTTAATGCATCTTATTCAGTAACACGACGCCAGGCCACTCTCTAGATGATAGTAATAACGCATTGTTTAATGCATCTTACTCAGTAACACGACGCCAGGCCACTCTCTAGATGATAGTAATAACGCATTGTTTAATGCATCTTATTCAGTAACACGACGCCAGGCCACTCTCTAGATGATAGTAATAACGCATTGTTTAATGCATCTTATTCAGTAACACGACGCCAGGCCACTCTCTAGATGATAGTAATAACGCATTGTTTAATGCATCTTATTCAGTAACACGACGCCAGGCCACTCTCTAGATGATAGTAATAACGCATTGTTTAATGCATCTTATTCAGTAACACGACGCCAGGCCACTCTCTAGATGATAGTAATAACGCATTGTTTAATGCATCTTACTCAGTAACACGACGCCAGGCCACTCTCTAGATGATAGTAATAACGCATTGTTTAATGCATCTTATTCAGTAACACGACGCCAGGCCACTCTCTAGATGATAGTAATAACGCATTGTTTAATGCATCTTACTCAGTAACACGACGCCAGGCCACTCTCTAGATGATAGTAATAACGCATTGTTTAATGCATCTTACTCAGTAACACGACGCCAGGCCACTCTCTAGATGATAGTAATAACGCATTGTTTAATGCATCTTACTCAGTAACACGACGCCAGGCCACTCTAGATGATAGTAATAACGCATTGTTTAATGCATCTTACTCAGTAACACGACGCCAGGCCACTCTCTAGATGATAGTAATAACGCATTGTTTAATGCATCTTACTCAGTAACACGACGCCAGGCCACTCTCTAGATGATAGTAATAACGCATTGTTTAATGCATCTTACTCAGTAACACGACGCCAGGCCACTCTCTAGATGATAGTAATAACGCATTGTTTAATGCATCTTACTCAGTAACACTACGCCAGGCCACTCTCTAGATGATAGTAATAACGCATTGTTTAATGCATCTTACTCAGTAACACGACGCCAGGCCACTCTCTAGATGATAGTAATAACGCATTGTTTAATGCATCTTACTCAGTAACACGACGCCAGGCCACTCTCTAGATGATAGTAATAACGCATTGTTTAATGCATCTTACTCAGTAACACGACGCCAGGCCACTCTCTAGATGATAGTAATAACGCATTGTTTAATGCATCTTACTCAGTAACACGACGCCAGGCCACTCTCTAGATGATAGTAATAACGCATTGTTTAATGCATCTTACTCAGTAACACGACGCCAGGCCACTCTCTAGATGATAGTAATAACGCATTGTTTAATGCATCTTACTCAGTAACACGACGCCAGGCCACTCTCTAGATGATAGTAATAACGCATTGTTTAATGCATCTTATTCAGTAACACGACGCCAGGCCACTCTCTAGATGATAGTAATAACGCATTGTTTAATGCATCTTATTCAGTAACACGACGCCAGGCCACTCTCTAGATGATAGTAATAACGCATTGTTTAATGCATCTTACTCAGTAACACGACGCCAGGCCACTCTCTAGATGATAGTAATAACGCATTGTTTAATGCATCTTACTCAGTAACACGACGCCAGGCCACTCTCTAGATGATAGTAATAACGCATTGTTTAATGCATCTTATTCAGTAACACGACGCCAGGCCACTCTCTAGATGATAGTAATAACGCATTGTTTAATGCATCTTACTCAGTAACACGACGCCAGGCCACTCTCTAGATGATAGTAATAACGCATTGTTTAATGCATCTTACTCAGTAACACGACGCCAGGCCACTCTCTAGATGATAGTAATAACGCATTGTTTAATGCATCTTACTCAGTAACACGACGCCAGGCCACTCTCTAGATGATAGTAATAACGCATTGTTTAATGCATCTTACTCAGTAACACGACGCCAGGCCACTCTCTAGATGATAGTAATAACGCATTGTTTAATGCATCTTACTCAGTAACACGACGCCAGGCCACTCTCTAGATGATAGTAATAACGCATTGTTTAATGCATCTTACTCAGTAACACGACGCCAGGCCACTCTCTAGATGATAGTAATAACGCATTGTTTAATGCATCTTACTCAGTAACACGACGCCAGGCCACTCTCTAGATGATAGTAATAACGCATTGTTTAATGCATCTTATCAGTAACACGACGCCAGGCCACTCTCTAGATGATAGTAATAACGCATTGTTTAATGCATCTTATTCAGTAACACGACGCCAGGCCACTCTCTAGATGATAGTATTAACGCATTGTTTAATGCATCTTATTCAGTAACACGACGCCAGGCCACTCTCTAGATGATAGTAATAACGCATTGTTTAATGCATCTTATTCAGTAACACGACGCCAGGCCACTCTCTAGATGATAGTAATAACGCATTGTTTAATGCATCTTATTCAGTAACACGACGCCAGGCCACTCTCTAGATGATAGTAATAACGCATTGTTTAATGCATCTTATTCAGTAACACGACGCCAGGCCACTCTCTAGATGATAGTAATAACGCATTGTTTAATGCATCTTATTCAGTAACACGACGCCAGGCCACTCTCTAGATGATAGTAATAACGCATTGTTTAATGCATCTTACTCAGTAACACGACGCCAGGCCACTCTCTAGATGATAGTAATAACGCATTGTTTAATGCATCTTATTCAGTAACACGACGCCAGGCCACTCTCTAGATGATAGTAATAACGCATTGTTTAATGCATCTTACTCAGTAACACGACGCCAGGCCACTCTCTAGATGATAGTAATAACGCATTGTTTAATGCATCTTACTCAGTAACACGACGCCAGGCCACTCTCTAGATGATAGTAAATAACGCATTGTTTAATGCATCTTACTCAGTAACACGACGCCAGGCCACTCTCTAGATGATAGTAATAACGCATTGTTTAATGCATCTTACTCAGTAACACGACGCCAGGCCACTCTCTAGATGATAGTAATAACGCATTGTTTAATGCATCTTACTCAGTAACACGACGCCAGGCCACTCTCTAGATGATAGTAATAACGCATTGTTTAATGCATCTTACTCAGTAACACGACGCCAGGCCACTCTCTAGATGATAGTAATAACGCATTGTTAATGCATCTTACTCAGTAACACGACGCCAGGCCACTCTCTAGATGATAGTAATAACGCATTGTTTAATGCATCTTATTCAGTAACACGACGCCAGGCCACTCTCTAGATGATAGTAATAACGCATTGTTTAATGCATCTTATTCAGTAACACGACGCCAGGCCACTCTCTAGATGATAGTAATAACGCATTGTTTAATGCATCTTATTCAGTAACACGACGCCAGGCCACTCTCTAGATGATAGTAATAACGCATTGTTTAATGCATCTTATTCAGTAACACGACGCCAGGCCACTCTCTAGATGATAGTAATAACGCATTGTTTAATGCATCTTATTCAGTAACACGACGCCAGGCCACTCTCTAGATGATAGTAATAACGCATTGTTTAATGCATCTTATTCAGTAACACACGCCTACGGCCACTCTCTAGATGATAGTAATAACGCATTGTTTAATGCATCTTATTCAGTAACACGACGCCAGGCCACTCTCTAGATGATAGTAATAACGCATTGTTTAATGCATCTTATTCAGTAACACGACGCCAGGCCACTCTCTAGATGATAGTAATAACGCATTGTTTAATGCATCTTATTCAGTAACACGACGCCAGGCCACTCTCTAGATGATAGTAATAACGCATTGTTTAATGCATCTTACTCAGTAACACGACGCCAGGCCACTCTCTAGATGATAGTAATAACGCATTGTTTAATGCATCTTACTCAGTAACACGACGCCAGGCCACTCTCTAGATGATAGTAATAACGCATTGTTTAATGCATCTTACTCAGTAACACGACGCCAGGCCACTCTCTAGATGATAGTAATAACGCATTGTTTAATGCATCTTACTCAGTAACACGACGCCAGGCCACTCTCTAGATGATAGTAATAACGCATTGTTTAATGCATCTTACTCAGTAACACGACGCCAGGCCACTCTCTAGATGATAGTAATAACGCATTGTTTAATGCATCTTACTCAGTAACACGACGCCAGGCCACTCTCTAGATGATAGTAATAACGCATTGTTTAATGCATCTTACTCAGTAACACGACGCCAGGCCACTCTCTAGATGATAGTAATAACGCATTGTTTAATGCATCTTACTCAGTAACACGACGCCAGGCCACTCTCTAGATGATAGTAATAACGCATTGTTTAATGCATCTTATCAGTAACACGACGCCAGGCCACTCTCTAGATGATAGTAATAACGCATTGTTTAATGCATCTTACTCAGTAACACGACGCCAGGCCACTCTCTAGATGATAGTAATAACGCATTGTTTAATGCATCTTACTCAGTAACACGACGCCAGGCCACTCTCTAGATGATAGTAATAACGCATTGTTTAATGCATCTTATTCAGTAACACGACGCCAGGCCACTCTCTAGATGATAGTAATAACGCATTGTTTAATGCATCTTATTCAGTAACACGACGCCAGGCCACTCTCTAGATGATAGTAATAACGCATTGTTTAATGCATCTTATTCAGTAACACGACGCCAGGCCACTCTCTAGATGATAGTAATAACGCATTGTTTAATGCATCTTATTCAGTAACACGACGCCAGGCCACTCTCTAGATGATAGTAATAACGCATTGTTTAATGCATCTTATTCAGTAACACGACGCCAGGCCACTCTCTAGATGATAGTAATAACGCATTGTTTAATGCATCTTATTCAGTAACACGACGCCAGGCCACTCTCTAGATGATAGTAATAACGCATTGTTTAATGCATCTTATTCAGTAACACGACGCCAGGCCACTCTCTAGATGATAGTAATAACGCATTGTTTAATGCATCTTACTCAGTAACACGACGCCAGGCCACTCTCTAGATGATAGTAATAACGCATTGTTTAATGCATCTTATTCAGTAACACGACGCCAGGCCACTCTCTAGATGATAGTAATAACGCATTGTTTAATGCATCTTACTCAGTAACCACGACGCCAGGCCACTCTCTAGATGATAGTAATAACGCATTGTTTAATGCATCTTACTCAGTAACACGACGCCAGGCCACTCTCTAGATGATAGTAATAACGCATTGTTTAATGCATCTTA